>CM046818.1:26020601-26121008 GCA_025617385.1 Murraya koenigii
TAATGAAATACATTAGTATAAATACAAATACAAATACAAATACAAATAATATCTTTACAACGATACTGATAGAAATACATCTGAAATACATTTAATTGGAAAATTCTTTTTTTTTTTAATAAATTAAATTACAAAGCTTTAATGCTTTAATTGAGACAAGATCTTAGAAACACATATATTCATTTTCATCTCCAAGAGAGATGAATGGCTCTCCATTACTTGAGGAACTCGAAGAAGAAGAGCTTGCAATGAAGTTTCGATCTTGAGGTGAGCAAGCTACTGCATAATTTTGAAATACTCATCTTGGTCTTTGCGAGGCTAATAAGGATCGTGCTTTTGACCTTTGGGCAAGAAAGTGCTTTGGGCTTTAGATTCTTCAATGCTTGGAGTTAAATGGCAGCTTGAAGAGAGCCATACGCGAGCAGATGGACTCGAGAGAGTTTTGATTGCTCATCAATTTTGACCACCACTTTATTTTAAAATGTCTTTGTAAAATCAATCGGGAGTCCTGAGTATGGTATTGGAAATTCCACATCCGGACCCACGGAAGAAAGAAATTTATGCTGAGCGAGAGAAAATGAGGAAACCTCTTACCGGACTCGGAAGGGATATAATGAGCTTTAAAAGGTTTAGGCAATTTTAGCATTGGGTGTCAAGATATACGAGGCTAAAACCAAAATAGTTCCACCGTAGTTGGAACCAGGTTTGGAAGACTTTGCTGCAGTTATTTTTGAATTGAAGAAAAACAACCGAGAGTGTGTCTTTTTAGGGTTTTGGATAAAAAATGTATTAAACCAAGCTTCTTTGGTAATCCCGATAAGAAAAGGACAAGCAATGGTTTGGGCTCGATTTAAAATTAGCGGGAAAAGCACGGGTTTTATGGAGTGAAAGACCCCGTTGTTTAGGAGTTAGGACTTTAAAATTGTGGTAGTAGAATAGGTAGGCTCGAGAATGAGCTTCATTTGAGAAAGAAATGTTTGAACTTGACGGACTCGGTATACTCGAGAATAAGCTTGGTAGTAAGGTTGGGGTTTTGTAAATCCATAGTTTAAAAAACCAACCTTTGGGGAAAACCTTTAAAAGCGACTTGAAAAGGATCGGTATGATAAAACCCATCTTCCGTAGATAAAATATTTTGATGATAGACTTTATTATACCACTCAGATTTTTGTGAAAGCTTTTCACGGGAAACAATAATTTGAGAGGAAGAACTTCCACGAAACTAATTCTTTAGAAGAAGTAGGTTTCGTTATTTCTTTAAAGTAACATTTTCTTGAGAAAGAGCTTTAGATTTTGAAATGCTTTGTAAAGCAACCATAAGTTCGAGGATTTAGAAATGGATTGCATCCAATTCTTTTACATGTTCATCGGATCTTAAGGCTTTAGATTGAGCTTCATGCTCTTTGACCATATCAATCAAGATTTAATTGGCATGGCGGAAGATAGTAACTTGTCTTTACATGGAGTATTATGGGGTTCTTTAGAGATCATTTGAGGGGAAGGGTTGCGAGAGGTGCGATGTCTTTAATAATGGCTTTACCATTATCTTTCTTCTTAGGCGGCATTATACATTTTGCAAAAATTCTCTAGTTAGAAAATCGGGAATAGAATTTGTATCACCTTTAATAAACTCGATATCAAAATCAAAAACACTTAAAATAGCTTGCCATCGTGCAAAAATTTGTTTGGATGCAATGTTTTGAACATCTTTTCTAAAACATGTTTCTGCGACTTTACTGATCGATTCTAAGTAAAAATTTACGATTTAATAAATCACTTTGGAATTTTGATATGCATAACACAATGGAAAGAATTTCTTTTTAATAGTAGAATAGTTTCGTTGGCAATCATTCCAATGTGCGAGAAACATCTTGTACTTATTTGTTCTTTATTATTATTAACTTGCTTTAAAATGCCACCATATCCTAAGTCGGATGCATCGGTTTCAACTATTTTAGGTAATCGCGAGGATTAGCAAGGAACAAGCAAGGAATTTCTTTTCTTGTTTGTTTTATTAATTTACTTGACTTTGGTATGCTCATCGATCCATGCAACATGATTTTTCTTTAATCTATCATGAAGGGGTTTTGAAATCCTATTGATGTTGGGACAAAAATCAAGAACATAATTTAAACTTCAAGAAACCTTTGTAGTTGTGTTTTATCAAGAATCTTATCGGAAACTTATGCGTAAAAGCAAGAGACCTCTCGATAGGAGTAATTGTTCCTTTAGAAATATAATGTCAAGGAATCGATTTTAGTTTGAAACAAAGAAATCTTGAACTAGAAGCGACTAGTCCGACTTTTTAGTAGCAAAATAAAAAGTCTTTAAATGTTTGAAATGTTGATCAATTGTATTAGAAAAGATCAAAACATCATCAATGTAAACAATGCAAAATTCGAATAAGGGTTATAAATGTCATTCATGACTCTTTGAAATTCGGAAGGTGCATTTTTAAACCAAATGGCATAACGATCCACTCATCTTGTCCAGAATGGAGCAGATAAAAGTAGTTTAATACCGATCTTTAGGATGAATTTGAATTTGCCAAAACACGATTTCATGTCAAATTTTGAGAATATTAAAGCGAGTGGAGTTTTTGTAGTAAGTCTTTTTGTTAGTTATTGGATACCTAATCCACTTTAAGGCTTTATTTAATGGTTTGTAATTTATCACAAGTCTTGGAGTCTAGCGTTCAATTTCGAATTCTTGTTAACATAAAAGCGGCACAAGATCGAGGAGATCTTGACTTTACTAATTAGTCCTTTAGTTTCCAAATCTTTAATTTCATTCCTGCGGTGTTTTCTAATTCCATATTCATTTGAATTGGGCGAGCTTTAGTAGGAATTTGTTTTTCATCAAAAGTATTTTCATATGGTAAGTCTACCATGTGTTGTTTCTATTCAGAAGCGGTTGGTAAATCGACACATATTTCGTTTTCAATTAAGTCTTTAAATTCAGAAATTTTCTTAACTTTGTAAGACTAGTTTGTATTTGGCTTTCAATTCTTTGTAATCCTAAATCCTTTTGTAAATAAAATAAATCATTTTGTTTTTGATTTGAGCAAAGCGTTGATTTGGTTTTGATAGATAGAACAAGCTTTTACAATATTTAGATTTCTTGTTTTAGGCTTTTCAATAAAGGAAAATTTCAATCCTTTATCTTGACTTTAAAAATTATACCATCATAATCAACAATATAAGGAGTAATGAGGGTTTATGAATGAGGTTCCAAGTATGGCGATTATGATGTATGTCATTTGTCAAAAGAAAGGAAGTTCGAAATTCATAACCATCATTTAATATAAACATCAACTTTAGAGGTTATTTTTAATTTTGAATTATTAGCGGTGAAAGTCTTTCATTTGTTTTTCGAAATCTTTTGGGAACAATATCTTCTTTTATCTGAGTTTAAGTCGACACTGTGTCGAAAAGGGCAATGGTGTCGATTTCAAATTCTTTGGAAAGTATCAAAGTAATTTTAATCAAATATTTTCTTGTAGTGATTTGTTTAAAACAAACAAAAATCATTAGGTAATTTTTTATGTTTTCAAGGTTTTGATTATCACCATCAAATTTTATTTCTTTATCTTCATCACTATCTCGAATTATCTTCAATTGTTTTAGCAAAAATTGGATAATTCAGAATCGATTTTGTTTCTCTTTTAATTCTTTTATTTCAAATTTAATTTCCTTAATCTCCTTTTGAAGATCTTGAATATTAGGAATTGTTTTCTTTTCTTTCTTTTTATTCAAGATTTCGGTGAGGTCATAGGCATTTTCTTTAAAGCAGGAGTTTTGGAAGATTCGACTTTGTTGTTACGATCGAAGGTTTTCAAAAGCTTATCAAGATATTCTTTTGTAAAGTTGGATCGAAATATGTTTAACAACATCAAGATAAGTTTCACTGTTTTTAGTTAAAACATTGATTTTCTTTAAAAATAGGGATTCGGAATCACTATCACTTGAATCGAAGTATCGAGTCAATTAACTCATCAACTTGTAAAGGTTCACTTGTCTCCTGTCATAGAAGACTCGAGTCGGAAGATTCGACTAAAAGTGGGGCTAACTTTGAAAGTGTTTCATCATCGAGACCAAGTTCATGAAGCTTTGTGTTCATTTTGCAAAATCTTGCGGTATGGCCTTTTCTTCCACACTTATAACAAGTAGCTTCTTTATAGTTGAAAGGTGTTTTAGAAGATGATTTTAAAGGAGCTTTAAAACTTTTCTTTTTAGAAAGCGAGTCTTTTTATAAGGTTTGAAGGTTTCTTATAAAAGATTTTCTTAATTCTTTTGAAGGTTATGCATACTTATGACTTCAAATTTGTAATGTTTTTGTAAGTCTTGAGGAACACTTACCATTACTGATCTTTAGATGTAGAGGCTTTGAAAGGGTCATAGTTAAGCTGTTTACGAAACTTCCTAATTCTTGCTTAGATTTTATAAGCTCCCAGTTTAAGGCGTTTACGTAATTTCAAATCTTGACAAATCTTTAGACCTTCTTTATTAGCAAGCTGACTAATTCACCATGGGTGAGTTAGATCATAAGGGACACGATTATCATTAAGAGCTTTAATGGTATTTCTAACTTTTCACCTAAAAGTGTAGATAAACCGATTAGAAATTTTTCTTTCCAAGTAATATGATTTGCATCGTCCACTTAGAAAGAGTCGGGTAAAGAAAGTAGTTTTATAACTTTGAAATTCACTAAGCTTCCTACATCTTAGATTATGTAGTAACTCGGCATTTTTATCACGTAGGTGAGAAGGGTCACTATGAAATGAAGGAAATGGTCAAAATTAAAGTTGCAGTGACATCTTGAATTGAGTCATTATATTCATCCGGAATGGGGATTCCTTCCTCATACATGCGAATTGCATTCAAGATGTCGATTCATTGTGGTTTGGTGAGGAGATGGTCCCACGTCCTTTAAGTTGACCGATAAAACCCATGATAAAGATTTACGCAATTGCTTTGTCGGAAGTTCTGATTGGGTTTTATAGGCATTAGTTGCCATTGTCATTTGTTGTAATAGACAAAGTATATTGTACTCGGACATTCCATCTATATTCCATTCATAGGCGGAAGATGCATTAAGCCGTGATTGGTTTATTGCACTAGAGCCTATTATCAACAGCTAAGTCGGGAGGAGAATAAGAAGCAGCGGAGTGCTAATTCCCGATGAATTTTATTTGTATTAGGAGTCGGCTCAAATTCTTCTTCGAATGCTACGCATCCGAAGTGGCTATAGAAGATTGATCATAATCTAATACTCCGATTTTATTACTTAGATTGAGGAGTGTCAGGAACAATTTCGACTTTTTAGAGGAAGAGGATGAGATTTCTATCTCGTTTAATCTTTCTCTAATGAGCTTTAATAAAGTCGATTTTGATTCTTGAACAAGCTTTTGACTATCTTTCGAAACACGGAAAGGCTCGAATATAGGTTTTTAAGCTTTTGTCGAGACTTTATTGGCTTTAAAGTAGAAATAGGAGAAAGCGATGATGGTTGGTTGTTGGATTTGATTCTCTATCCTATTCAATTGTTTTCCTATAGTATTTAGATTAGTATTACGAAATTATTACATTGGATAATCTTATCTAAATCTTTATCGAGGTTATTTACCTTATGAATTTTGTAAGGTGAAGCTTTAATTTGAGTAGGAGGATCACCATGATCGATGGTTATACTCCCAAGAGATGGATGCTTTCGATTCGATGATTATATCACTATCGGAAAGATTCCATTCGGGAGTTTTCTTTCTAGTAGTAATAGGGTTTGATTCTTTAAAGGGATAAGAAATATTGTTTTCAAAAGCATACATTTCAAACCAATCAAAAAATAAAATGTGAACTTTATGTAAATTGACAAATTCATAATATTCTTCTTGGATCTGTTTTCTTTGATTTAAAAATGATTAAAAACCAAAGTCTTTTTCTTTATTCAAGTCGGAATAGAAATCTTTGTGCAAAAGGGCTTTATCCACTTTGAAATCCTTTTCTAGGACACTTATTATGTTTTACGTAACAACGAGAAAATGTAGGAGATATTGGAGGAGAAAGTTCCTTCTCTTCCTTACTTTGTTCACGTTGACTCTTGGTGTAAATTGGGTGAGGAACACTAGTAGAGTAATCAACGAGAACAAATTGAAGAACTAGGAATATCGATGTGGAGAACCTAGGTTGGTCTTTACATGGTAGATTAATGACGGAAGGGACTTTAATGAATTTCACGCTTGTAGAAGGAATCTTGGAAAGCAGTCTTTATCCGAGAACCTATATGAGTTTGTCCTTCAAAAGATAGTTTTACTTTGCCATCCGAATATTGAGTCACATTTTGCAACTCCGAATTTGGCTCGAGTTGTTTTGGAATAATTGGTTCGATGGCTCCCTCGAGGATCCATTCCTCGGGAAGGTTTATGTCTTTCCATCTGGATAGGTCTAGGAATAAGCTGTATTAGCTTTGGACAAGTCGATCTGTAAGAGAAGAGTTTCATCTCTTTTGATTGGAGTTTATGTTACGTATTAAGCGCAGAATGCATTGCTTTATAGGAGATTTTATAAATTAGAGACAGCGAGGATTGATCCTTCGATCATGTGATAATTGTGGGTCTTAATCGAAGAATCATGCTTTTGAGGATATTTTTGTCTCTAAGTGAGGCTGTGATGTTTGGATAACAATCAAGCGAAATAGGACATTCACGGAGACTCGATTCAATCTTGCTTAAGTAAAGAATCATCAAAAGACATGAATCGACCATCTCTAGAAGCCGCTAAGATGGAAGTGTCAAGGCGCTTCTTTAGTAAGGGGCTTTATTCCAACTTGGATTAAACCAATATGCACATAATTAAATTTCTTTTCTTTTAGGTGCTTTAAAGAATGTTACGAAAACAAATGAATTGTTTCAAAAGGCTTTGAAAGAGTGATGTCACGTTCTTGAGTTTTATAACATAATCTGTCTTTAAAAAATCAAGTTTTTTTTTTATAAATTGTGTCTTTAGAAATCTTTGGTAATTCCCAATAATCAATGGCTTTATTAAAATCTTCGATTATAAAATCTTGGAATTCACAACATTCTTTGAAACATTAGTCCTTTCGGAAGAAGAACTAGAGAAAGAAGATGCTCTACGAGTAGAGAATCCATGCGATTTAAAACTTTTAATTGAACCTATATGGATGTCTACGGTATGGTTTTACTGACCCTTAAAGCGGAAAACTCTTATCCTAGAGCGGGACTTACTATCGATAAAGAATTCAACAACCACACGAAATTAAAATAAAAGTATAAACATACACAAATTCTTTTACTCTATAATACACCTACCCCTTGGCTCGATACCAATAGGAGCGTATGTGTGTGTGTGTGTGTGTTAAAGTCAGTTAGGGCTTTTGACTATATTAAAGTCATGAATTAGTTAAAAGACAAAAAAATTATAGATTTTAATATTCTACATAACAAAATACGTTGTATTGGAGTCTGTGTGTTTTTGTTTGTTAACTTATCTTTGATTTTAATATAGTCAGGGATCCCTGATTGGAATATTTTATATATATATATATATAATATAGTCCCGATCTAATATGAGATTTTAAAATTTAGGAAAGTCTGAGAAAGCTATTAAACCGTGTAGTTTAATAAGTTTAAAATTTGAAGTGCATAAATCAGACGGTTTATGCATTTTCGTAAACTTTCTCGTATTTTACATAAGTGACATGTGTGATAGTCATGTTATAAGGATTTATTGTGTGATAGTCACATGTAAAGTAATATTCCTTAAAGATAAAGATGTATTATATGATGTAACATAAAGTAGCAGTGTGCTGTAAAGTAATATTTCTTAGAGATAAGAATGTACTGTGTGATAGTCACATGTAAAATAATATTCCTTAGAGATAAGGATGTACTATATGATGTAACATAAAGTAATAAAGTAGTATAAAGTAATATTACTTAGAAATAAGGATATATTGTGTGACGTAACATAAAATAGTAATGTACTGTAAAATAATATTCCTTAGAGAAAAAGATTTACTATGTGATAGTCGCATGTTATAAATAAGTGACGCGTGATGGTCACATGTAAAGTAATAATTTTAAGAGATAAGAATATATTGTGTGATGTAACATAAAGTAATAGTGTGTTGTAAATTATTATTTCTTAAAGATAAAGATAAAGATAAGCCTAAAGGAAATTCTCTTAGTAATTATAAAAGAGATTTTTTACTTGTGGAAAGACTATCGAGTCTTGTAATCTCTTTTATATAATAAAAATGTATTGTTTCTTCAATCTACATAATTTTCTCTTTTTGGTATCAGAGTCATTGTTCTTAAAAGGAGTTTTTCATAAGTTTTATCCTAGAAGTATTTTTTGAAGAGCAAGTTATTTTAGTTAGATAATATATAATTAAGAATTCTTCCTTGTAAGTCTGGCGCCCTGTTTAAAGCTAAAGGTGAACTGAGTGTTTTAGCTTATCATGAACAAAGAAGAGTTTTATTGTATATTCTCTTGGATATTAAGACTCGTGATATGACAATTTAAGACTATAGATAACTAAGATATAACTCAGTCTAAAGTACATTTTTCTAGTACAGAAACTCTTTCTTCATCCTTAAATAATAATTCCTACATAATAAATTTTTAATTTGAAACCCAAGAAGAAAGCAACCATAAAGCCATTCAATCTTTCAATTTAAATTCCCTAAACATTTACAAGTTCTACGAAGTAAATACCATAGCCTCTTTTATAAAGTATGTCGTTCCTTTTAGACAATCCAAACTCAAGTTTGTATATAAATTTGTTAAAGTCTTTGTACAATCTATTTCTTCTTATTCTAAAGAAACCTACCTTTCTATCACTTCTCCACAAGATATTAAAAGATACAAAAATGAAGGCTACAAAGGAATACATCTTGGTGTTATTAGGATTAGGTTACAACCATTATTCCTTGGAAGTAAGAATGTTACATGCTTTATAGTTATTCTTGATACATGGTGTCAAACTTTTGAAAAGGTCTTGATATAAATAGTAGAAGTAGGACTTAGTTAAGGGCATGTAGTTATACAAGTGAAGCCAAATTTTACCTTAGACTTAAATAAACCTTCTCTCTTAGAAACCATAAAAGTTCTAATCCAATTAAATGAGTTAACCATGAACCCTAATGAATCAACTCTTGCAGTTCATGATACCATGACCTATAAAGTCCAAATTTACATGTTTTCCATGAACTATAACGATCTTCCCATAACCATGGGAAAGAAGAATCATCTAACCCAAAGTCTACAAGCAAAATCAATTGATCTTCATATGGGATTCAGGTAATACGGAAGCCCCTTATGCGCGCTTTCATGTGGGATTCAAATACTAATGTGAGGTGGATGTCTATATAATTATCTTGAAGGAATATTACTTTACAACATATTACTATTTTATGTTACATCACACAATGCATTTTTATCTCTAAGGAATATTATTTTATATGTGACTATCACACCTGATACCAAAAGGAGAAAATTATGTAGATTGAAGAAACAACACTTTTATTATATGGAAAGTGATTACAAGACTCGATGGTCCTTCTACTAGTTGAGAGTCCCTTTTATAAGTATAAAAGAAATCTCTTTTAGGTTTATCTTTATCTTTAAGAAGTATTACTTTACAGTATACTATTACTTTATGTTACATCATACAATACATCTTTATATCTAAATAATATTACTTTATAACACACTATTATTTTATGTTATATTACAAAGTACATCTTTATTTCTAAGGAATATCATTTTACACGTGACTATCATACCTATCACTAATTTATTAGATACTATTTACCATCACTTTTGCTAGTAGGGTCCACTATTGCCTTCCACTAATCTGTACTTCTTTTAGTGAACCATGCAAGATTTGCATTGTGGATTCGTTCTGCCTCTCATTAGATCAATTGTTGTTCTATCATCTCGTCTTTATCCATTGATTTTAGTTGTGAGAAATTCTAGCTTTTCTCATTATGATTTACCCACCATTCTGGTTCTCCCTATGGCGGATCTAGTGTTGTACATCGGCTTTATGTTGTATATTTCTGCTAATGCCTTTTGCATATGTAGACATCCACTCCACATAATATGGTTATTGTCTCTCCTGTGATCACGTTCCACCACTCAAATGAATGATGATTTGTCACATCTCCATATATCTTTTAACTGTATTATGACAACAATGCTTTGAGATATTTCGAATCCATTGAGTAGCTTTAAAGTGAGAGGATCTTCAAATATAAGTGTAAAGATTCTATCAAACAATTGTCTTTTAGCATATCTTCCGTTTTTATGGATAAAATAATACTAGAATAAAATACTTGTATGATCCATATTGATCAGCGACCAATAAACATAATGTATTATGAGCATGACTTCACATATCACAAAATGTCCCTAATTAGTATCTTCATGGATCACGTTATAGAAAATTGCACTAGCTTGGAACATAGATTTATTCATTTGATCCTTCTCCGAAAATAGTTCAAATAACCTATAACTTGTGTGGCTTCCATTTCTTCTGATTGTAGGCTTGTGTGCAATGTCTTGTAAGAGTGCCCATACTCTCGATGCCATATCATCCAAACTTCCTAAGTAGCTATGGTAGAGCTATGGTAGTCTGTGACTTCGCCAAAAATTAGTTCTCTAATTTCGATAGGAAATGCCTCTATGAGCTCTAAGGGATTATAAGTGAATTTTATGTTGTACCATTATGAAGGTATCCTCTTGCTAGTCGCCATTGAAAATGCTATAATTAGTCCGGATGAAAAGTCTGCGTATTGGATTCTTATTTAATATGCTTGATTTTAAATTAATGGCAAAAAACGTAGCTAAAAACCGCATTGAACGTGGTTTTGTTCGATTCTGGATCGGTTTTTTATAAATAACCGAACATATAGTTATATGAAAAAAAACGAAACAATGGTTCGGAATTTGGTACATAATGCATAACCGAAGAACCGAATCGAAAAACCGGAACATTTTTATAATTTTATTAAGTTTTAAAATATATTACATTTTTATTAGTTATCTCAAATTATTACAATAAACTCACACACACACAATTACTACTATATATATATATATATAATATTTTCACCATAAAACAAACCCTAAAATCAAAACTTATAAACTCATAAAACTGTTGAATCATTGATCTGCACTCAAAATTGGTTTCACTCAACTCTATTAGGAGAGCGTATAATACAACCAAGTCATGAGGAAGCTGAATTTTATGAATTAATTGAAACATGTAATATTGTTATTTATTATGTTATTTTTTGTTATCTTATTTTTAACATTTTGTTTAGAGAATTAATGATTTTAATATAATAATTTTAATTTCTTAAAGAATTTTTGAGGCCAATGAAATCTCAACAAGAGCAAATGGCTGTCAATTGATGTTTTTGGCTAATAAGCTTTTTTTATTAGAAAAAAAAACTATTATCTTGTTTTCATAATTTGTTTATTTAATTATTTAATGTTGTTTTTAATTTTTTTATAGATTCAAACATTGAGTTGGAAATTAGAAAATGCATGTTGATGAGTGATGAAATCATGAAAATGGAAGAATGTTGTTGATCTTTGTTTGTAATTTTTGTATTTTCGTGTTGTAATTATTGTTATTTTTATGTTTTTAATCTTTGTAATTTTATGTTTATTTAAATAGTACATTTGAGATTGAGTTTAAATTTATTTTTTTAAATGTGCTTTGAATACTTTGTATTTATTGTCAATATTTCTGTATTTGCAATAAAATTATGATGAAAAATTTATTCCATTAATGAAGTTTAATGGGCTATAAATATAAAAATTCGAAAATAGGCCCAATAGGCATAGAATCGAAAAATCCGAACCGAACCAAATAGTTTGGTTCATGTTTGGTTCTTTATTTATTTGGTTTTTATTTGGTTCTTTTTAAATAAGAACCGATTTAAATTTGTTTTGTTAAATTTCAAACCAAACCGAACTGAACCGAACCATGCCCACCCCTACTTTAAATTTGAATTGTGAAAGAGATTCAAACCACCGAGCTAGTTGAAGATTTGAGATTTCTCATTCATTTCGTTTGAGTAAAATTTGAAGATATTTGTAATATGTTTCAATTACAAATAGGGTAAGAGAAAGAAAAAATTAAAATTTTTTAATGTCTTTGATGACTGTTAGAACTTCTTTCTTTGATGATGAATAATGATGCTAGGCATCAATGAATTATCCTAATTTATAGGCACAAATTCTCCTGTTTTCCTCAAATTTTTCAATTATAATTGCTCCACAATAATTATCACTAGCATCTGTTTACAAGATTAGGTGTCTTATGTTAGAAATCTTGAAGGTAGAAGGGATTAACATTTCTCTTTCAATTCTTTTAAAGTTTTTGTCATTTCCTCATACCATTGTAGGGATCTTTTTTTTCAAGTATTTGAAAATCTGACTCGTCAACCTTGATAGGTTTTGGATATAATCTACTGCATAATTGATGATTCCCAAAAAAATATTAAATCTGTTTTTTGCTTGATAGCTCATCAGGAAATTGAGATATTTTTTCTACAATGTGTGACTGTGAGATGATATGTCATTCTTTGATGCGAAGTCTAAAAAAATCAATTTCTTCAATCCTTATTTTCATTTTAAATTCAAATAATGCCAAGCTATATTTATATGTTAATTATTTGAATTTCAAAAGATATTCAATTTGTTGTTCTAAAAATGAGTGCATTATCGATATACACTAAGCAAAATTATGATATAAACTTGTAAACTTCATTGTACTGGAATTTTGATGGGTAATCCAAATGACATGACATTCCATTTATAATGTCCGTGTGGTACCATAAATTATGTTTTGTGTATGTTTTCATTTTTTATGATAATCTGCCAAAATCTTGACTTCATATCGAAAATAGATTTTTGCAGATGCTATCTTCTTCAGAATATGAGTCCTCCTAAGTATAAGATACCTGATGTCTTGTAAACAATTGTTCAGCTTTCTATAATCATTAACCAATCTTTTTTTTTTTCTGCAGACTTGCTCTAAGTGCTTGTTCACATAAAATAATGGACTGGCCCAATGAGATTTGAAAGATCTAATAAGCTTAAGATCTAAAAGTGATTGGATCTCTTGTTTTCATAATTCTTTGACATAAGGCATTCCTGAATGAGAAGTCATTTGGTGGGCCATTGTCTATTCGTCTTTATATTGCAATAATGCAAAACATTGTTCTCTTGACCATAATTGATTCAGGACATTTGCACAACATTGCAAGAGTTTTTTCTATTGAAGTTTAAATTTTTTAAGAAAGTGACTGCAATCCTATTTCTTTTTAACCATTCCCCGAGAGGGATTGTTATTGAACTCGAGGAACAATAAACATGTAAGGTTTATGATCAACAACATAACTAAAACTTTTAGAAAGATGAAAAGAGCTATAAGGCTAAAAAAGTCTGTATCTAACAATAAGTCTTCTCTTATTTCATTATAAGCGAAGAAATTATGTCTTTTACCAAAAAGTAGTATTTCAATAGACTTAGTATACTTATGATTGTAGAATTAGTCATCATCGGTTGCTGCAAAGCTTACTTAAGGTAGAATACAATATTGTTTTGGCAAACATCATTCATCAAAACATCGTTCATAGATGATTGAAAAGACTGCTCATATGTCAATGAGTGCAATGAGAGCAATTTGTCTGTTGTTAGCCAATTGGAGAATGACTTTGACATATGGCCTGAATACTAAGGTAGATTATATGGTAAGATCAATAGGTTGATCTTCTGCAAGTGTTATAACTGCTCTTTCATCTGAAGAGTCTATTGATTCTGTAGTTATATCGTGCTCAAAAAACTACCAGTCAATTGTCAATAAAGAATTTTTGGGTTTATCGAACTATGTATAGAACTCATCTTGGAAAGTTAGTTCCTCTATCATTTGCAAAAGTTTTGTGTGGATTTTTTTTTTCTTTGATTTGCATTGTTTAGCAAAACGTCCTTTTTTCCCACATATGAATTATCACCCTAACTTCTTTGGAAATTTTTACCTTTTGACAAACCGATGCGTAGAGCCTTTATATGGTTTGCACAGCCTATTTTTTTTATGAAACTTCTTTTGGCAGGAACACAATGTACCGGAGTCATGGCATTCAAACTTCTAAGGCTTTTCATTACAATGCTTGGATATAAACATTTTCTCTATCTGCTTTATATGTTTTTTGAGCTACTGATTTTCTGCAATGGTTCTAAATCAATTCTCTTGCCACATAACATAACTGAGCCAAACTTAAATTAGATAATTCTGTGATTCCTTCAACTTTGAATTTAGCTTCTAGCATTTCAGTTACAAGACTAGGCATTTTGAAAATGAATGTTCTTTTGATATTATTTGTTTATTTGAATATAAAATAGAGTCATTCTTGTTTTATATAGTATTCTTCAAGCTGTCTGACATCACAACATATTATGGAGGAATAGTTTTTCAGTAATCTCAATTTCTCGTTCACTTATTCCCATAAAAATCCATAGTCATTGCTTTTATTATAGCAAGGTAAGGATTAGGTTGGTTTAACAAATATTCTTGTTGTTCATATGCAAAGTCATTTGTTCACCATCGTCGCAGGGACTCGAGAAATCCAGTAGTTAACTTAAGAGTAGCTGCTTTTTTTGTAAGATGAGGTGTCCTTTGCCATTCTCCTTTAGAAGGGTAGTGTAATTTTTCATAATTTCTTTTTATGAAACTATATATATATATATATATATATATATATATATATTTACTAAAGATGGACAATATAGCAATGAATTTGATTCTTTGAAGCCCATGTCTAGTTTGAACAAATGGTAGAAGAAGATATGAATACAAAGGACAAATGAGGAGAAAAAATTAGTAAAAGAGGATAAATCTTATTTTTATTATTTGGTTGAACATAAAATTTATTTTTTTCTCTTATTTTTTCTCTTCTATATTTCATTTCTTCTCCTTATATTTTTCTAAACCAAATATTGTATAAGTATCTAATAAATGTGATGATCAAATCACTACATTTAGGTGGCGTTTATATTTTAAATTGGATTAGAAATCCTAAGAAGTGAGAGTTTTGGAACTTGGAGTGTCGAATGAGAATAAAAGTAAATTGTTTACTTACATTTGAATGGGAGTATGGAATATGAATTATAATCTCATTTATGTATTTATTTTCTCTTAGATTAAAAGTAAATTGTTTCAAATTATAATTTTACCTTTATTTAAAGAATTATAATTTTTTATTCACTTTGTAATTAAAATTAATAATAATTATTAATATGCTTAATTATGTTAATCACAAATTTTTT
Organism: Murraya koenigii; assembly: GCA_025617385.1. Lineage (NCBI taxonomy): Eukaryota > Viridiplantae > Streptophyta > Magnoliopsida > Sapindales > Rutaceae > Murraya > Murraya koenigii. The sequence goes on from CM046818.1 coordinate 26,035,961, forward strand.
ATTAATTTGAATTTGAATTATGTAAATTAAGAATTATTGATAAGGGCAATATAAATGAAACATTATTATTAGTAATATAGTACGAAATTAATATTTTCTTGGAATAAACTATTTATTATTATTAATTATTAATATTAAATAAATTTAGTACTATTAAAATTAAATGACTATGATAATATTATTTTTAAGTGAATTTTACATAGAATCAATGTAAATTATTATTTCTAACAATTTTAATATTATTTAAATAAATATGATATTATTATTATTAAATAAATGTAACATTATTTTATTTTAATAAATATAATTGTATATATATATATATATAATATTTTATTCTAATAAATATAATTATATTACATTATATTTAAAGAAAATGATAAAAAAAAGATATAAAAATAAAAAATTTACTCGATATTTTAAAAGTAAATGAGGTCCATAAAGTGAGATTCTCAAGAGATATAAGAATAAAAATTTTATTGAATATTTTAAAAGTAAATGAAGTTCATAAAGCGAGATTCTCGCTCTTATTTTTAAATAAATATATAAATATTAAAATAAAAAAATAAAATTTCAGCCCACACTCCCTTGGCTCACTCCCTCACCCACTCTAATTAGTAAACAAATACCCCTTAAAAAGACCACTATCATCCAACATCACGAAAGCTTAGAAAGACCAATGGACATAAGGCCCACGTTAGAATGCACGACGGCCCATTTACAACGATTGCTTTTCACTCACCTTTACATTGCGTCTCACAAAATGACGCAATGTCATTATCGTATACTTTTTTAGTCCAATTTTTATAATTTTTCTTTTATTTTTAATTTTCAACTTTTTCTCTTACTACAGAGGGTTCTGTTTTCACCTTTATATATTTTCACCCACATTTTCAAGCTCCCTCGAAACTCTCTCTCTTTTTTTTTTTTTTTCCTTCTGCCTTAAGTTCCGGGCCGATCACTTTCTCGACGATTTTCTCTCCCGCCAAACACTTCCCCAATCTCCTCCTCCACGACTCCGAATCCGATCACCGGAGATTCTCTCGCTCTTCAAACCGAGATCTCTCTCTCACTCCTCCGCTGGTACGTTCACGGATTACTTCACTTTATTTTATTTATTTATTTATACAATTCAATATCATATGATAATGATCGTAATTACGTAACGCAAAACGCTAACAGTCTTTTCCCTTTTTTTTTCATTTTTTTAATTATTAATGATTCAAGAGGGAAATTTACTTGTTGCTTTGTTTGATAGCTGAGAATAAATTGTAATTTTCCTTTTGAAAAATAATGAAATCTCACATCAGCCAAATTTGATTTTAGAAGAAAGTAAGATTTTTTTTTGTGGTAGTTAGTCAATGTGAAATCAGAGACTCAAAATTTTATTAAATTCTGTTTGTTTATTTAATTCTGGTTGTTCTTATGAAACCGCAGCTGATTTTATTGCTTTTGCATTGATCTGGTTTTTTAATTTTAAGTTTATAATTAGTAGTGTACCATTATTGTGTTCTATCATTGTGGATTCATTGCCGAATTATAATTACTTATCAACTTTGAGTTAGTTGTATTGCGGTGATTGAGATTTATTTATTTATTCATTCATAGATTTATTGACTCCTGGTGGTCAGCATTGTTGTCAAAGGGATATGCTCTTTGCAGCCATTGTGTTTCAGATCAGTTTGGTAGAGCAGTGATCCTATGTTCGTCCAATTTTATGTGTGTTTGAGAATTAATTTTTTCGGAAATATATATATGTCCAGATTAGTTTCCTTACATGGACTATATGACCAATCAACTAATTGTGAAAATAATCACATGTTAGCATGGGAACAAATTTTTGGTTGAAATAGATTGGAGTGTGTACATTGGGATTTACTCATATGTTGTTTGTTTGGGTCTTTATTATTGTTATGCCACTGTGTGGTGTGCGTGCCTGACATTTTTTTTTCTTGTCATTCTTGTGGGATTGTATTGTTACCTTTACTATTTCTGCAGTGGCATCTTTTCAGCTGGTGGGATCTAAATTTTCTGTTAGCATAAATGCCGGTTGCAAAGCTCAAAGCCTCAAATGTCACAGATGTGGTGAAAGCAGAGGAGGGAAATGATTCGCTGGATACTTTTATCAAACAAGCAATTGGAAAGGAGCCTCTTCTTTCTTTTTCGAGAAATGGGGACAGCTCAGTTCAGTGGATCCAGTTACTCCAAGCTTTAGATCAGCAAGGTAATAGCAAACTTTTTAGCAGTTTGAAATTAGCAACTTCGTAGGAGGAAGAAACATTAATTAGAGCATTGCCATAGTATCCTGCGCGTTGATGTTTATTGGTTTAAGAATATTTTTTTAATTTTTTTTTCCATTATAAAATGTGATGATCCTTGTAAAGGATCTCAACTTGTAAAATCTCTAAATGTACGAGGCTGTTCTTGCCATAGCATGTGGGCTACTAAGGTCAATTGTGGCATGAAAATAATGTCTCATGAGATTGTATGGGTTTGTATTGTGAAAGAAACAGGCCTTGCTTGGTGTTGAAGCCATTTATGTTGATTCTATTTCTTTTCTTTCTTTCGGCAGAACTTCCTGGTTGGCCTTTGCTTACTCCTTTGAAGGTGCAGATGCAGAAATGTGACAAGTGTTCTCGAGAATTTTGTTCGACCATTAACCATAGAAGACATATACGCGTGCATCATCGGTTGAAAAAGCTTGATAAGGTTTCATTACTTTTCTGAAAATGTAATTTACTTTATTTGTATGTTTGCATTAATAATTTTTTCTGTTCAAACCAAGCCGCTTTTGATTGCTATTTTTTAGTCACCCAGATATTGGCCTTCTTTCTTGTTTGATGCTTATTAATATATTTTTCAATAGTTGCTTTTTCAATTGTCTTTGACCTTGTTCTTGGTATTTGGGGTTTTATTGTGAGATTTTGTTTACCTCTTGTAGGATTCTACCAAAAACAGGGAACTGTTAGGAGCATTTTGGGATAAGGTTATAACTTTATTCTGAGTTATTTCATGTGCACTTTTCCTATTTGGTTGTGCTGCTCAATTGCCTCTGTTTTGTGCAGCTTTCTTTGGATGAAGCTAAGGAAATTGTTTCATTTAAGAATGTGACATTGGAGGTAAAATATTTGTCTTCCCCTGCTTGATTGGTTATATCCCAAATTTCTATAAGTTTGAGGTTCCTGGCCTTTCAGGACAAAAAAGGGGCTCCCTGGTTCACTTGCCGTTTCTAGAATGAATGACTTTTGCTGTTTTGATAATATTATCTATTCACTGATTGGTTGCTTTTTATCTGCGAGAAAGTATGCAGATACTGCATTAATATTTTTCCAATTGAGCTTTTCAACTTGTAAAAGATTTTGTATGTAACTTTTTCTAAATGCTTTGTTCTTTGTTGTGAATACCATTTAGGAAGTTCCAGGTTCTTCAATTGTAAAATCATTGATGGCAGTTATTCGGAAACCTGGATTTTCTTCTCTCCCGCAAGTTTGTTTGAGGGCTGGTTCTGCCCTTTTGGTAAGGGAACATCTACATTTCTCATTCATTTCTTTTTGAGATTAATTGTTTTTTATCTGTCATATTGTTTCATTTTTTTTTTAGGATGTAAATATATCTTATTTTGTTTGTAGGATATTGTCCAAGCTAGACCCTCAAGGTTTCCTATATCATCTAAAGAACTATTCAGTATTCTTGATGATGCTAGTGAAAAAACATTCCTATGTGGGACAGCTGTAGCAATGCAAAAGTATATATTTGATGGGGAAGCAGGGAAGATTGGTCTTGAAACAAAGAACCTAGTTGCTTGCACTAGCTTCCTGGTGGAGCAGTTACTGGTACTTTCTCTTTCTTTTGTTTTATAAATTTTAGACTGGTTAACTGACAATCTGTATGCATCTTTGAAGTGGTATGGTAAAAGAGGTATTGTGGGTAATCTCTAACAACTTGGTCAGTTATTTAATTTTTGAAATAGGAACAATTTTGCATTTAGTTCTTCTAAGTGAGATGAGAAAAGTGGGAGGAAATGGAAAGTTTTTTTTTTTATTTTTTTATTTTGGTGTTGTGTTGCAAATTAATTAAGAGTTTTTTCTACTCAGATTAAAGCATGGCTTGCTGACAAGGATGCAGAAGCTTTAAGGTGCCAGAAATTGCTAGTGGAGGAGGAAGAAGCTGCTCAGAGAAGGTACATTGTGCTATTTGTCTTTCCAACCACCTTTTTTTTCTTTTGATTCTTTTTTTGCACTTTCTTCTTCTGTATCCGGTGAAGAGAGTCCAATTCTTTTTTGTTATCTATAAAAAATTAACAGAAAAAACCTTTCTGGGCATTATAAGAGCTCATCTACTTTAGATGAACCTTAATATTTTTTAGGGGCTATGCATCCCTGCCCACCCCAATTCCATCATATTTTGTTCATCTTGAAGCGTTTGATCAATAAAATCGAGAAAGTCTAAAAAACTGAGGGATATATAAAAACAAATAAAGAAACAAGCACGTACAAAATTGTTGGCTCGATTTTTCTGGGTGAGATAAAAGAGAGCAAACAATAGAGCTGTCTCGCAAGATATTATCTCTTTAGTTAAATTTGCTGAAGACTGAATACCAATCTATGAGCCTGTACGAGAGACTGGCCTGGAATTATTTAATGGAACAAGTCTGAAATTATAAAGTTCCAGCTGGTGTTCATCAAATAGACATACATCAATACAAACTTCTATAATCTTCAAATAAGTTATCATACTTCAGAGACCTATATAGCAAGATAAATGACCTTGGCAATGCTTTTTCAGAAATCTTGTTTGTTGTGCTTCTACTTTATTTATATTTTATGCGAAATTCCAACAGGCAAGCAGAGCTTTTGGAAAGGAAAAGACAGAAAAAGCTCAGGCAGAAAGAACAGAAAGCAAAAGAACAAAGACATGAAGAGAAAACTGATGATACGTTGAGTGTGCCTCTACCAGAAACCTCAAGCCCTTTGGCTACTTCTGATTCTGATGCACACAATGCAGACTCACCACCAGATCATGATCCCTCATCTCTTGAACCCTTCTCATTTACAAACTCTGAAGATGATGTGGATTATGAAGTTCAGATTGGGTCTGGCAATGGTTACCGTGATTCGAGTACTGGTAATAACGTTGAACAACAGACTGTGCAAGGAATTGGTCGTCGTCATATGGTTCTTACTCGACGGCAGGTGCCACCAAAATCACAACGTAGTCTGCCGAGTGTATTTCATGTGAGTCAAAGTTCTCAGGCTTCAAAGCTTGGAGGAATCCACAAGCATGGAGTCAACAAGGATTTAAGGGCTGCTCCATCAGTCAATGGCAATAAAGTTTGGAGCTGGAAACCAAAACCAGAAAATGATTTGGTGATTGTGAAATCTAGAGTACTGAAAGAAGTCATAAACCAACCAGAACAAAGTAAGAATCATGAAGTTCTGATTGGCTCTATATCTGTCACGCTTGGAAATTGTAATCCAGCAGAAGTCCGAGATGATTGCATGGTAGAGCATCAGATGCCAAAGAAGAACAACGTTTCAGAGAAACCCAAATTTGATTCTAACCAATGTGGCGCAAACAGGTCAGCTGTTAAATTCTGGAGACCAGTGAGCCGGCATGGCGTCAAAGGCCCATTGCCAGCTCAAAATGGTAGTAGAGATTCGGAAGCAGATGTGAATGCTGGACAGGCTGGTGATCAGACCCTATCTAATGAAAGCAGTCTAAGATCATGCTCCGTGGATGATAATAGTATTGGGCTTGAGAACACTTCGCCTGTCGAGGACAGTACGTGTGCGAGAAGCTTGCCATTTAACATCCATGCCGCAAAATCTTTTCTATCAGAAAGTAAGTTCTATTCTTTTTTTGTTTTTGGTATGCTCTCAAAGTGTACATAACCACATTTTCTATTGGTTACAAATCTAACACAGGATGGAAGGAGACAATTGCAGCGGAACATGTGACACTGGTGCTGCCCGCAGAATCTGAATCTTCAAGATATCCAGAAGTTCAGGGTGACTTTCAAGGAGCATTGTTTCAGTCAGATTTTCACCGTAGGATTGTTTTCAGCAATGCAGAGAATGAATTGGTCAATGCCGCGGCTCTCGAGTCCTCGACCACTGGGGCTCCTAAAGCCCCTAAGTTCAGAATAAAACCTGAAAAGGGTACCAAGATAAAATATATCCCCAAGCATAGAATCACTACCTAATGGAGGAAGAAGGGAGAGAATTATTTAGTTATAGGAATGTGCAGAGTTTTAGTAGCCCACCATATTTTTATCAGAGGTTCCAGTTTTACCAGTGGTCTTCTGTCAGAAAATTGAAACTTGGAAAGGAAAGAAAAAGGGGGAAAAAAAAGTTTTGCAGGAAAGTTTTGGTCCCGTCCTTTTTTTCTTAAAGCATTATAGCAGATCGATATATATATATATATATTTTGGGTTCTTAGTTATTAAGATTATTTCTGTAATAAATTTGGTTTTAAGCTATTGCAAATGTCATTTCGTGCTCTCTTAAGCCTCTCTCTTTTATCCATTCTTACAGAGGTGCTCATCTCTTCAAGTTAGTTAAGTTAGAAAGTAATAATAGAACTGATGACTCAGATTGATTGTTTTTTGCTTTTTTCAGCTCTATTCTTGTTAACATCCGAAATCTGATTCCAAAATCAACTTTTCATTTTTTTATTTTATTTGGCAACAATTTTAATGTGTTGAATCGTACCGACTTCGGCGAGATGATTCGCACTTTCGCAGCCATAATCCCTAATCGAACTCATTGTGGATAAGTCCATGAAGTTCGATCAAATATGAGGCCCATAGCCACAAATTTTTCAATGGTGGAAAGAAGTTCCGTTTGGACTTTTGAAGGTGGTTAATTGCTAATAGCATCACTATAGTCCCGTATGAAAGAAAATTTTGGAGTAACATGAAGCAGTCTGTAACACATTACTCTTCACAAATAATGGCTGCATAAAGAGCCATTGGCAAAACTCACCTCACTCACTCAAGTTTTTTTTTTTCCCCCTTCTCCATCACAAATGAGAGCAAAGTTTTTTAATTTTTAGAAACATTGGCATAGACCTCATCTTTGTTAGACCTCCGGTCTATGCAATTGTTATTGTTTTTGTTAATCATAAATACATAATAGTGTGATACAACAATTTGTTTAAAATTAAAAAATAATAATAATAATAATTCATGTTGGGGGGTAAAAAATTAATAATAATTCATGCCTGTCGCCGAACTTGATTCACGTGGGCATACAAAACTACACGGGTCACGGGTCACGCTCAACTGCCACATCATCACGATCTCACGAGCTCGCGAGCTTACATGGCTCCGATGACACGTGCCCTTCCAATTCTATCCATCAGTTTTCGGTCACACAAAATGACAAAAACCGAATACATTGGCCTGTAGTTAGCTTTACACATTTTTGACTTTCTAATCAGCCACGTTTCTTTCCTCTCATACCTTAAACTCTTCCACAGCTGCCACGTGTCAACCTTCCACACCCCAAGTGTTTCCCCTTCTTCCGCCCCACAGGGCTATCCATCTTTGTGGCTCACATTTTTCACTCAAAGAAAGTCTTTGTACAGTTCACGAATCTTGATCTTCTTTCTCAGTAAAAAGAACCCTCATAACTCAGAAGCTCAAAAGCCCAAAACAAAGGGGGAATTAAAAAAAAAAAAAGAAGAAGAAGAAGAAAAAGTTTGGAAACAAAAATGTCAGGTGGGGTTGGAGCAACAAGCAAAGACATAAGCCTCCCAAAAGAACAAGAAGTAGCATTCAAGCGACAAGATGATCCAACATCATTTCAATCCACTAAAAACACTGCAACTCCTAGTAAAGCATCATCAAATTTTCTAAGCTTTCGCCAACTCAATGCCCTCGCAGTCCTCACAGTTTTCGCAGCAAGTGGCATGATAAGTGCTGAAGATTTTGCTTTTGTGATCTTTTCACTCATCTACATGTTCTTTCTTTTCAAAATCGCCTTCCCACCACCGCCCCAATCTAAAGAACCCTCTGTTTTCGATCCCAATAACACCATTCTTCGCCTCTACGTATTGGTTGGTGCCATTATAGGGCTGCTTCTGCCCATAGCTTATATATTAGAAGGCATATTTGAGGGTGATAAAGAAGGGATCAAAGCAGCAGCACCCCATGTGTTTCTTCTAGCCAGTCAAGTTTTCATGGAAGGGTTGGCCTTCTCGGATAAGTTCTCGACGCCAATACGCGTTTTCGTGCCCGTTTTTACAATTCCAGGAGGATATTCACCATTGTGGACTGGTTAAAGACCGAGTTCTCAAAGACAGAACAAGAGAACAGTGCATCAGCGAGAAGGCTGTATCTTGGGAGAACGCTTGCTTTGGCTAATATGGCCTTTTGGTGCTTTAATCTTTTTGGGTTCTTGTTGCCTGTTTACCTTCCCAGAGCTTTTAAGAAGTATTACTCTGCTAGTGGGAACAAGGTGAAAAACTGATACGTAAACATAATGCTTTTAAAGCCTTTTTATTCTCCCAACTCTAAGAATTATAAAAGAAGATGTTTTAATCCCTTTCATTCAGTTTCTGTGGTGTATTACATGTTTGGTTTCATATTAGGTTTCTAACTGTGTAGTTTGTTTTTACTTTATTTAAGGGCAAGGAAATGTAACATGTTTGGTTTCGGTTTGATAATTACATATCTACTTATTTCACTTCATCAAGTTTTGAAACTTTAGCAGTTGTTACTTGTTCGGTCTATGTTTGTCCAAGTGCTAAATTCCTTTTAAGTCCATAGGGTTACATCAATTCCCAGTTAGTTTGTCCCGTATGAAATGATGATGGCGAACTATAGGACTAAAAGATTGACCGGTCGCTTTTTCTTGGCCTTCGGATCCATGCTTTTGTTATTACAAAATCTTCCTTACTTTTGGGTAACTGGATCTTTATAATTAGAATTGGCAAAGCATTGCAACAAGGTCCAGGCTCGGGCCTTTCGAACAAAATGTTCTAAATACAGGAGCTACAGCTAGTGAATTATAATGGCTGAAAACCACAAACAACTTGCAGCAATATAAAATGAAGGCAAAGAAACTGATTTTGCTCAATTCTCACTGTAAGAGTTCCTCTTCATTTTTTTTTTCCATTTTTTTTTCCCCACTGTTTTCAGATGTACAAGATGCTCAAAGCGAAAATTACATGTTGGCGATGAAAAAACAAACAAATAACTCACATGCAGCTAACATCTTTCAGCAGCAAAGTCAGTGCTACCATGTCCTTAAAGCATTCAAAGTTGCTGACACTTCTGGCATAAAAATTTATTGATCTTTGATTGCGTTATCTACTGTCCAAACCTGTTTGAAAACCCAGAAATTATGATTTGTATACTAGCTAACAACCATAACAACTCCTCTTCTCAATGCCCAAAGGCAGAGATTTGATTTTCATGAAGATCAACTCTGGAACATGGGGTATTGCAAATGCAAAGAAACAACTTACTTGTACATCTACGAGTGGAACAGTTTCCATTCATGGATACTCGTACAAGTCTTCTATCTTGGCCCAGTGATAAAATCTCTTGCATCCTTTGAGGCCAATCTGAATTCAATCGCCGAGCAAAGTCCTCTACTTCCCTACAGTTGATCATAAAGATGATGACCACCAATGCAATTAATGGATTAACAAAAAGCGGCACACTCTTCTTGTTATTTAATATATCCCAGCACACTTAATTGCAAATAAACTTCTAAATACAGATACTTCAACCAACTCAAATAATAAGCAACCTTTCAAGACAGTTTGGTTGATACATTAAGGGTGTTGTATCAAGAGAGAATAGACTTCTATGAATCAAATTAAAATGCCTGTTGTCAGTTAAAAATTTGAATTCATCATCTCAATAGAACATTGATGATGTTCAGCATGTCCAGCTAACCTGTCAAGCTCCTCCTTCATTGCGGGATCTAGATCATCATCTATTTCACCATCATCAAAATCCATCTTTGGTGAAAAGGTAACGCCAGTAGAACATTGCAATTTTGAAGTCCTATGGGTAGTTGACACCGCAATATCATTAAGCTCGCCATTATGGCAAGCGGAATGGAGAGAGTTGAACTCCTAAAAGAATAAAAAGAATGACAGCATATCAACAAAAGGAATATAGCGGATCTGGCTTTTCTATTTCAATACCAGCACAACAATGAAGAAATAACAATAATTACAATAACAACATGAAGATTATTAAACACGAACAGGTATGCACACGGTCGTGAAACATGCGAATGCAGCAGACATGGCACACGGACACAGGACAAGATAGAAAGGAAGAGAGAAAAAGAGAGAACATATCAGACCTTGTGGTTTCCATTTAAATTGTTTGTGGAAGTCTCCTTTAGTTGATCTTTTCTTCTTCGGTTTTTCTTTTTGTTCTTATTTGTTTTAATCCCCTTTGAATCTGAGAGACGGAAAGAACTTAATAAGTTTAGAAAGGCTACAAGAAGTAAAAGGATTAGACACTGGTAATGACAATGGTTTGTAGCTATGGTGTTGTACTGCAGCTATATCTACTCACAGTTACTATGGTTAGACTATGTAAGCTCTACAAGTAGTGAGTTAAACGCCTGGTGCCTAGGGAATACTGTAAGTGACGCAATAAAAAATGAAGAATGTTTCTTATATATACCTCCATTCCCCCCATTTATAAATGACAATAGATCATCAACTGAGCGCTCATCCACATGCTCCTCCTCGACCTCAACATTCTGAAATATGAGGATAACAGAATTGTTAGCAGGGCAAAATTGCCTACCCACATTTGAGTACTTCAACACCATATAATTATATGCAAATAATAAATAGATATGAACTTAGTCCAAAGAGATAGAATGTAAGAAATTGAGGCTGCTACAACTTAAGCCACCTTAAGTTTCTCCCTCTCTTTTAACTCTTTCCTCTTCCTTGCATATAATCGATTCAAAAGCCGAATACGCGGATCATCAGTTACATTATTTAAGGGTTCCAACTTCTCTTCCTGGATCAGAACCATATCTCCATGAAAAACCAGAAAAAGAATTAAGCATCAATACAATTGACTTCTTTGTAGCAGCACACACCTCTGTGAGATCATCTGGTAAATGAAATGTCTCGCGTATTTCCTCAGGTGTTTTTCCTTCAATAATTCGAGCAAGTGCACGACTGGTGAGATCCACCAAAGGCTTTAATTGGAGGCTATCAGCAGCAGAAGTAAGCTCGCACAACTTTTTTGTATCCATCCGGATAAACTTCTCATCAAACATTTTACGTTCCTAGACATTTAAAAAGCAAATACAAAAATCAAAACCATGTGGAAAGGTGCCGTATTACCTGTTCCAATGATCCTAAAAGTTAAAAGAATAAATTAAAAACAGAATACAACCACAGCTTTCCAGTGGGTCAGTAATTAGCACTTTTTATGTCTTTATATCCATTTCACTAAAACACAGTTTAGAAGGAATATTATCGACCAGATACAAGAAATGTTGCAAGAAACAGAGCACACCTTATTTGAGCGGCCTGGTACTTGATGAAACCGGCAGTAATCAAGTACTAATCCAAAAATAGCAGGATTGACCCTTTGTGGAAGTGATATAGCATAGTTTTTGGAAGATCCCATTCCTGTTTGAATAATCTCTCGGCATATCATAGGACAAAACATGGCAACCTCCTCTTCTACTTGCTGGATTGAACCATCAGTAGTTTGGACCCAGATATAGGACTTCATCTGGATTCATCAAACCAAAATAAATGCCAAGTAAGAATCAAGACTGATAAGCCATTAAAGGCAAAGAAAATAAATAGGTGATCGTAGGTAGATCATTGAATTGCATATTCCAACTCTCAAACCCTACAAGTTCCTTTTCTAGGCTCCATCCAGTGAAATGAATCCGCAAAATTAGTTATTGAAGTAAAGATAGATTTAAAAAAAAAAAAAAGGAGGAAAAATCTCAACATAGGAAGGTTCATTGATCCTTATCTATGACCACTTACTACACCACAAAAAAGCCATTGCTAGTTGCTACATTTCCAAAGAATAATCTGGTATCCATTGTTTCTACTAGCTAATTAAAAAAAGCATAATCGTACAAAGAGACCAAAGATATTCATGAAACAATTACACAACATACCTCAGGTTTGACTACTGCCATTGCACCTTCGGACATTTAAAGAGGATACAGCAAAAAACTTTAAGTATGTCCTAGAGAGTGAAAAGAGCTTGCACATCTATTTCAATAGCAACAAAGCAACAAAGGCAAAGAAGGCTTCTTGTTCTTCAAAAGATTATCTTTGTTACAAGGACAGAAACTCTTCATCAACACTTCCCAAACTGACTCAATGCTCGATCGCAATAACAAGTGTAAGGGCATTCTTGTCAGGAAAACTTCCTAGGTCTTTTTAGTTGTCAATCTACAAACAGTACAACAAGAAATGTTACAGTTGAAATTACATGTCAACAGAAAATGCAAGTGTTTTAACTAAAACCAAATTTTATTTAGACTAAAAAATGACAATTTGATATTGTAGCATGCAAAAGTTGTTTGTGCGAAGCCAAGACATCTACTTCACCGAAAGTATATAGAAATGATCCCAGTTCGACCAATAACAAACATATCTACACATAAACTTAATACAAGAATTATTGTTGCTGTTTTAAGAGCTTTTTTTTGCGGGCCCCTGTTTCATTAATATGTGAAATCCAAACTGTTTTCCCATTAGAGATGCGACAAAACCTTCAGAAGAAACAAACAGAAATTGGACAAAAGGAGGAGCTCTCGATGCTTGTCCTATCAGAAAAAACTTCCAATGACTTATTTTGAGACTTCAAATTTTTTCAGATACGAATTCCATTCAAAATAGTGCATGTTACTGCAGAGTTCACATGAGACTATCATATGGCACTTCACATCCAAAAAATGCTCCATAATTCATTCTCCCAAGCATAAATTCAACTCTTTTCCCCACTAAAAATTCTACTTTAGACATCACTAGAGTGAAATAATGGCAGTCTATCATTTCCAAAACCCATAAAATGCGAGCTACAATTCATTCAGCTACTAATCACCACATCAAGAGAAATTTGCTTTTCAATTTGATAACATCATTGAGTTATTATAGATCATTCCAGTGCAGCACTAAGCTAAGCTATACTATAGTATCAAATTCGTTAGAAAAATAAAATTAAGCTAAGATGCAGACAAATTTAAGAACAAGTAATAAAAGCTAAAAGAGTAAATAAAAGAAATTTGAAATTTTGCAATTTTATTTCCTATATAGTTGACCTAAGTTAAATAACAAACAAAACAATATTTTGATAAAAAAAAAAAATTACATTTAACATTTGTTAATTAAGTCCATAACCCATAACAAAAATAACATTTTTTGGTCGTAAGACAGTGATGGAATTTTGCTTACCTTACCACCGAAGCTTAAACGAAGAAAAATTTTTTCAGAGAAAAGTGGAGTCTGTGAAAACGGGACGAGGAGCTGGCGCTAGGGTTTCTCCAATCGCTGTGACGCTGCGTTTTTTTCCGCTATTGCGATTGATTGTTGTTTCTGCACGTGACGCTATCGATAGGACGGTACCGTTTGCACGTGCCGGTGGTTAGGGTTTATTATCCGGTTGTTATTATCGGGGAATGATCCGGCTTGATTGGGCTTGGGTTTATTTTAAACAATTGGGCCCTATTGGCCCAAGAAAACCACAGGATCGGCCCCAAGTAAGATATAAGACACGTGCTAAAGAAAGATGGAATTATACTTTTTTTCTATCACAAAACTTTGCCTCGTGGGGACCAATTCGGTATCATTCATCATCCCACTTATGAAAAAATATTAATAGCTGTCACACCTACGTTACCAACAAACATGGTGAATAATTTCTTAATGATGTAATCAATTCAAATTTCGAGACCAAATCATGGCTAACTTAGTGACTTATTATTATTATTATTATTATTTGAGAAAATATCAAGATTTTTTTCTATTAATCTGAGAATAATTTATCAAATTTTCTCTATTTTTTTTGACAATTTTTCTTAAATGTCCAAATTATCTACATTTTTAAAACCTTATACTTACCAAATAAAATATACTTTTGACTTGAATTTTTCACAAATTAAAAAATCATTCCCTCATTAATTTTTTCAACAACATCAAACTTTATAAAAATTAAAAAAAGTATATATCCATAAATATGTCCTTTACTTTAATTTTATTTTTTATTATTTTTTATTTAAATTAATTTTATCATATGCTTAAACTATATTATATACATAAATAACATTCGTATATTTTTTTAATATAAACTGTCGGGTCTGATATTATTATTAAAAAATTAAACTTTTTTTAAAATTATTTTAAATAAATCTATTAAATAAAAAATAAATAAAAGATAATATTAATTTTACAATATAAATTTTATGTAAAAAATTTTATATCTAAAAAAAATTAATTACATAAAAAAATTTTATAATTATATTCTAAATTATAATTTACTTTTTCGGAATCTCGATCATAAAAAAAAATATTTTTAATCGCTCTTCTTCATTCAAAATAAGGTCGCAAATATGCCCAGACAAATACAATTTTTTAATAAAATTGTCTTCGTTCAAAGTCTTCGAACGCTGCCTTTCCTGACTTACATATTTTTCAATAAAATATTTTTCAACAGATCGCAATCACATAAACTTCACCGTTGTGTGAATTAACAACACAGCTACGGAGCTACGGCCACCTAAATGGCTATACATATCAATTGTCACTGACACTCGTTCTTGATCATAACTCATAAGTGAGAAGCCTGTAACACCGTAACTGTTAACATTATCCGTGCGAGTTAAAAAAACATGTGGCTGTTTAGCAGAAAAGGGCCATCTGGGTTTTCCGCTTCATCAACAGCTGAGGAAGTTACTCAAGGAATTGATGGCACTGGCCTCACTGCCATTGTCACAGGTATTTTTTAAAAAAAATTATTGCGATAAAATGGAATTTGGGTTATTTTCTTTTTATTGAGTGCTTGAGATATTTGGTAGATCTGAGCTGGAAATTTCAAGTTTTGGTGATATTGTTTTGGTTGTTTTGTAAGTAAAGTTTCCTCTTTTCGTAGCAGTTATGAGAACTTTCTGTATTCTTTTGGTATGTTTATCCTTTTAAATGTTTCTGATGATATACTGTTATGTGGTCCATGAAAATCAGAGATTTTTCAATAATACGAAAGCTTTTATTTTTATTTTTCCCCAAAACAGGAAATCTTTGTTTCCTTGGCTTTTACTTCACCGTCATCTTGATACGTTTTGCAGTGTTATGTTAGTTTTTTTTTTTTTTTCAACTCAAATAGGAAATCTTTTTTTTTTCTTGGTTTTTTCACTTTACCGTCATCTTGTTATGTTTTGCAGTGTTATGTTGTATTGTTGCCACCTTTGATTAACATATTTGGATCCATTTTTGGTTGGTTAAAATGATAATAAAATTTTGTTCAAATTGATAATTCTGTATAGATAACCAATTTTCATGAAAATTTAGAGTTAAATCTGATGGAGTGAGATGACATGTCAATTGCTCCATATACTCTAATGCTCTATTTTTATGTGGTCGACAAGATGAACACGGTGCTGTCTTGAAAGAACATTAATATTCGAGGGGTTTTCCAAAAGGAGTTTATATATATATATGTATGTATGTATTTTTTTTCAAAGAGGAATTTAACTCACTTATGTGGAAATTTTTAATTTTTCTCTGATGTTGATGCTTTGGACATTTCCTTGATTTTTGCTTCTGAATTGGGTAAGAATGGCACAATTGCAGACAATATGTTGATGTTTTAAACATGAGTGGTAGTTGATTTACACAATTATCTGCTTTATATATTAACAGCTTTTTGTTATTTATATTTTATTCGCTTCTTGGACATTGTGATTATAGGAGCATCAAGTGGCATTGGCACTGAAACTGCACGTGTCCTTGCCTTGCGTGGTGTCCATGTAGTTATGGCGGTCAGGAATATGGCTGCTGGTAAAGATGTTAAAGAGGCAATAGTCAAGGAAATCCCCTCTGCTAAAGTTGATGCCATGGAGTTGGATGTCAGTTCCTTAGAATCTGTGAGAAAATTTGCTTCAGAATATAATGGCCAGGGTCGTCCACTGAATATCCTAATGTAAGAAAATAAATAAGAGCTACTATGGTAGATTTTGTTTTACTGCTTCATTCACTGATTCACACATGCAACTTATCCACAACCTCTCTCTGCATGAATGTCCTACATTGTTTCATCTTATTTCTTCATTTTTTACTCAAATGTGCAAAATTTTTCTGTTGGGTTTCACTTGATCTGATGAGCTCGATGATTTGTTCTACAAGAACTAATTTTCTTTTCTATTATAAGAAACAATGCAGGAATAATGGCAAGCCCATTCATGCTATCCAAAGACAACATAGAACTACAGTTTGCAACAAATCACTTGGGTGCGTACATATATTTCAAGCATATATTATTAAATTGGTGCTCTTAAACAGGACTAATAATGGCAACAATAAGCATAGGTTTTCAGTTTATATTATTGCCAAAATTGTTTTCAAATCTTTTAAGACAGAACAGTATTGATCAATGGAAGTTACAATGGTTTTGTTGTTTTTGGGTCACCTCGGTTTTAGGAGGAAACTTGTTTCCTCTTGATGTATAAAAATTAAATATCATTTCCCTCTATACTTCGTCAAACTAAAATTATAGGATTTATTACTTGCCACTGACTATTTTTTCTGGCACAGAGAATTGCTACAATTTCAGTAGTTTTGAATGATTAAAGATGTTCTTTTCTGTTTTACTTTTGATGCATTGGTGATTGACAGGAGAGTTTGACCTTGTTCTTCTCCAGGTCATTTTCTGCTTACTCATCTTTTATTGGACACTATGAAGAAGACAGCGCGAAAGAGTAGCAGGGAAGGAAGAATTGTGAATGTCTCCTCACAGGCTCACCGTTTTGCTTATAGTGAAGGAATTCGTTTTGACAAAATCAACGATGAGTCAGTGTAAGACTCTCCAGCCACAAACTCAAGCTATTTTTTATTATACTTTTAAGATGGTATCCTTGACAATTGACAATCATTTATTAATCACTTGTGTTCTGAAAGAGATGTTTATTTGGGAAATTAATATTAATTAAGCCACTTGGGTGTTTATAAGACTTTAAACTAGTATTTTCAGAGGATTATTGTTCAGTTATGTCTTCTATCTGAAGTCCCAAGTATTGTTGTTATCTTCATAAATTTTTTTGAGTACAGCTTCTGGTTTCATGGCTATTGAAATGTTACGCATCTGCCTATTCATTTGCATTGGCTATTTACATGATATAAACACTGGTGTTGTCAAGTCAATTCTGGAACTTCCTAAGAAGTTGACAAGATTGAAAGTACTAACCCTTTCAGTGAAATATTGAAAATAGTACTTGAATGTGAAGCTTTGATACTACAGATGAAATCGAAAATGTTACTGTGGCTTCTATCCATCTGGAAATTCTTCTTTTGATCATTAGTAAAACTAATTGATAAGCAATTCGACAGTTAAGCATCATCTTATATTTTCAAAAAAATTGATTCCTAATTATCATGCTTCATGCAGAAGTATTCTTCAAATATCTTAGGGTGTCATATTGAGTTTTAAAAATCTGAGGCCCTACATAGACCTGTTGTATCTTGATGCACGTGCTGAAGTTATGCACAATTAGTTTGATTGTATGGACTTGCTTATGTGCAGCTACGGCAGTTGGGGTGCGTATGGTCAATCAAAGCTTGCTAACATTTTGCATGCCAAAGAGCTTGCAAAACGTTTGAAGGTAGATTTTTTCTCAAGTACGATAGAATTTGCTGTCTGTTTCCTGCGATACTGAATTACAAATTCTTTTGAGAAAACTGTACTCTCTCTGCCAGCATTTCTTTTAATTGTTTGATTTGTTATTGCATTCTATCTATGCCATTTTAGAAGCGATCCAGTTATTTTCCTTTTGTTTTGACACTGATATTACAATCAGACTATAACTTATATTCACATGAGACTACTACTAATATTTATAATCAGACTATTATTGAGACCAATTTCCCTTAGTTTTTATGAAGCATTGCCTAGATTTTTACCCTCACTAATATTCGATGAATGTCTACTCTACTCACATTTGGTAAGGGAGAAGACTGCCTCCACTAAATTATTTGTTATAATTGAGGAAGGAAGCATCCTGTTGGCCCTAGTGGTTAGTTATTTTCCTTTAATGCATGAAGAAAATACAAAACTTTTCCTTATTCTTTTCTTTTGTCTCTCAACTATGTCTCCACTTAGTTTTCAATATAGCAATGCCCATTGTTAGAATCCTTTTAGAATCTCCTTCCTGGACTCTGTCTGTACCAGATGCACATGCATATTTTTGGTCACAGAGACACATGCTTGCACTACACTTTCAGGTCATTTTCTTCCTACATGCGTAATGGTCTTGATCTTAATGGTGCCCTTCCTTTTTTTTATTAAAAAAAAAACAGGAAGATGGAGCGAACATTACTGCAAATTCACTTCATCCAGGATCGATTGCTACCAATCTTTTCCGTTATACTGGAATCTTAAGAGGTAATTATTTTAGCATTTCATGTAGTGACTAGTAGTTTATAACTGGACAGTGATTAACTCAGTCTTCTAGTTATACAACATTATAGAAGGCAAATAGGTGTGTCATTAATGTCGTAAAACTGTTTTGTTGGTTTTAGAGCCAATTAGCAGGATCGGTAATGTTATTCCCTGAATTCCTTTTAACTTATTTTCTTCCATGTGCTAATGCTTCGAATATTTTGATGTATTAAGTACAATTGTTATCAGGATTTTCACATAATTTAACATTTTTAGTACGTTGCCTTGTTTGTCATGTATTCCACTGTCACGTGTTTGATGCAAATGCCTCTCATGGTATCATTTTTTTTCCCCTGGTTTGATGCAGGCCTTTGTGATACTCTGGGTAAACTTGTGCTCAAAAATGTTCCACAGGTAAGTTTTTACATCATGCTGAATACATGTATAGAAATTATTACATGATGTTTGTAAAATTTTATTCATCTTTTCTGTTTAGATGTAATTTTAATGCTTTAACCTTATGAAATACTTTACTTTCGGAACTCTTTTGGTTACTAAAAATAATCAGATTTTAGGAGACTGTTTTTATATGTCATGTTGAGACAAGTAGATCAACAACACATAGTTAAGAACAAAATTCTGCAGTTCCTCGCAATGAATTCCTTTCTTTTTTATTTAAGCTTGGCAAGAAGTCGAATAATGAGGAGTAGCTGCTGACAATATGCTTACTGCCTGACCGACATATGTTAGCCAAACTAGTGAAAGTTTTACTTCTCTTCATACAATAATAAATGTTCACTTGCGTTTAAGTTTGTGAAACCGAATATTGGCTTGCATGAAAGTTTTTGTGAAACTGAAGTTCCATTATACACTTCTGGTTCATTAATTCTGCTTTGTACAAATTCCTGAATCTGATTATAGGGGGCTGCTACAACATGCTACGTGGCATTGCATCCCCAAGTCCAGGGTGTAAGCGGCGAGTTCTTCTCAGACAATAACATCGCCAAGACAAATTCACAAGGCCAGAACGTTGAGTTGGCAAAGCAGCTCTGGGATTTCAGCATGAATTTGGTTAAATGATGTTGCCAGCTATGTCACTGGTCACCATTATTGATTCAAAATAAATATCTCAAGTGAAAACAAATAAAATAAGACAAAAAATGCTCCATGTTTCTATTATATTTTTAAATGTTTGCTCTTAAATTCCCTAAAAAAGTGATTGTGGTATTTTCATATATTAAGCTGAGATGGAAGTGTACTTCTGTGCTAATTTTTATTTAAAATTGGAGGAAAGTTATGTCAATTTACACGTTTTTTTTACTAGAGAAATTATCTTTGCACTAATTTTATTTTGTCATATGTATATTTAATTACTAACAAAATTTGATATGTTTTGTGCATTATTATTATTTTTAAATTTGTATTGATGAATCACTTTGATACTAACAAAATTATAATATGTTAAATAATTTAGTAAAATAATTATTTGACCCTTAAATGAATTGAAAGATTATTTTATCTTATAAAATTTTGAAAAATGAAAAAAAATTATAATTATCATTTAATTAATTGATGCAATATTATTGAAAAAAATGGGTGTGTGAGTATCATTTCATTAATTGATAAAATGTTATTAATTTTTTTTTAATCTTTTTGACCTAAAAAACATATAACACTTATCTCAAATATATATTTTTTTAAGTGGTATCTAAAACTAATAAAAAATTACCAATTATACAATTACAATTATCAAATGATTTTTATTATTTAAATTAATCAACAAAATGGTAATACTCTAAATCAACTTTAAATAATAAAAAAATTATAATTACAAAAATCATTATTTAAAAATTATTATTACAAAAATTAACATCTTAAATTTGAGATTTATTTATTTTCATTAAATTCAAAGTACTTTTATAATTATTATTACTATTTTTAAAAATTTTGTAAGATAAAATAAATTTTTAATAAAAAAATGACTGATACACTTCATACGTTTTGGAAAATGAATACAAAATTTCCTAATACTTTATAAAAAAAAATAAACTCTAATTTCTTAATAGATTCTGTTAATTTTAACAAAAAATTTATTTCCAAGTTATAATTACCATTATATCTTTCAAACATACAAATCTATATATTAATATTGACATGTCATCAAAAAATAATAATTGTATTGACTTGTAGGCAGTCAATAAATGATTCTCATAAAAAAAATAATGATGAGAATCATGTAGCTCATTGACGTGTCAATGATTGCATTCAATTAGTGGTCAACGATTGCATTCACAAATTTATAAACATACAAGTCAATAAATTTTTTGTTAAAATTAACGAAATCTGTTAAGAAATTAGAGTTTAAATTTTTTTTTTGTAAAATATTAGGAAATTTTGTGTTTTTAATGAAAATTAACAATTAGCCCATTGATTGTTAATGAAAATTTCGGACATAAATTTTACCGTAGAGATCCAATTTAATTTCTTATTTTTCTGAATTTAACCATTGATTGTTAGTTATATTACAATAATACCCCTGTTTATAATGGTTAAAACACTAAATTTCATCCCCAAGGCTGTTTAACATCCCGTTTAGCGTAATTTTTTCTTAAAACTAAATAAATTTAGTCCATTATCCAACAATAATCCATAATTTATTATTTCATGGATTATTTGTACCTAAAAATTTATCAGAACTTCATTTCATGCTACAAAGTTTATTTATGCCATATGAATAGCACAATTCTTCAAACACATGTCAACCATTTAAACTTCCATGATTCATCAACATAATCTTTTCACACTTGTTGTCGTAAGAAGTTGGATGCTCTTGAAATAAGCTACATTACCTTGAATATTTATCATAAATGTTAGTTTTGATATTTATTTAAAATTAATTATTTTAAATGCTATTATTTAGGCTTTTTTTTTTCATAAGTGACAGATTATACTTAAATATACATGTGATTTATTATTTTTTTAGAAAAATTTATTGTGTTTGATCTATAAGAGCTAAGTTCGTCAAATCTCTAGATGATGTTCTCGACTTTTTGATGGTATTCACTTCTAGACCTTTATATAAGTCAATAAGTTTAGAAGTCTAAAATTTTATATTATTTTGTTATTGTTTCTACTGTGTTATCACATGATTTTTAAGTAAATGGACTTGGTACATATTATTGTCTTATACAACGGCGATTGGATTAATCAAATCAATGAATATAAGTTCAATGCCTTAGCCACGAAAGAAATAATGGTGCATCATTCTTCAAAATATGTATTGTCTTTTTATTTACAAACTTAGATGTTAAATGACTTGTACTAATAGATACTACTAATAATACTTACAGATGTTACTGGGTGATTAACACTACCAAAACTTGTAACAGTATTTGTCGTGTACTAATGAGAATTTGCATTTAACAAATATGTCTAGATCCCTTGATTAGTCTTTAATTTAAAAAATTAATTTCTAGACAAATTTATCGGTCTATAATATTAATATGTTTATGCGGACAACATACATGTAATGTCAATTTCTTTAAAAATTTTAATATTTTAAACATATATCCTTATTATAATTCAATTAAATTATAGACCACGAGACTGATCAATCAATCAAGAACTTAAGGTCTAGACTAGTCTGTTAGTCTAAAAATTTGACAAGTTATAAACAATTGAAAATAGAATTACAAATGTTATTTGAAGTCAAATATGTATTACCAACAAGCAACCAAATCCTGCTATAGTTTACATCCACATTACCATAACACTACTACATCCAAGGCGTTTTTAAAGTGTAAACAGTATGTTCATAACAATTTCTAGCTTCTATCCTTAAACAAGCCCACAACGACCAGCTTTCTATAGTAATTGATATCATTTTGGTTGGAATGACCTTGAACATCCAGTCCATGCATCAAGATCTCCATGATATCCTCTTCGTCACGCCAATCACTGTTATAAAACCAACTCATATAATCTTGTTCCTTCTCACTAGTTATACTGGCATGCAGTTCTTCAAATACAGTAACCTATGTATAAAAAATGATAAAGTTAGTATAATATAATAATTTTTCTATCATCAATTGATGTGGAATTCATAAAAAATTCCTCTAACTTAGAGGTGGTATATTTTTCAAGACCATCAATTAACTCTTCGTATGATTTACCATATCTATCACTATCCATATTGTCTGTATTGGGTTTATAAAGAGGTTTACAATTCAAACTATTAACTATCAAACTCCTCTCTAAAGAATCTACATATCTTATTTCCTACCTTAAACCATATGAAAAACTTGTTGAATGCACCTTTTAAGCAAAAGACTATTTATAATAGTACTAAAAAATTGTAAATGTTGGATATCAATAAGACGTCCAAAGGAGAACACCTTAAACATTTTCATCTAACTCTGATTTTTAACAAGATACTATTAAATACTCTTAATTGCTTTTAGTTGGAAGAGTATTGACACCTTAGCCTTGAAATGATCAACTTCTTTTATTTTTGTTTCTAATATTAGTGCTATATTAGAAATAAATATATATATTTTTATCATAAAAATATAACACTTTGTAAAATCCCAACCACTTTTATAAATTCTCAACTTCTGAATCGAACAAGTTTAGAAGTCCGGCAATTTGATTTACATGATTCAAATAAGGGTTATTCTATGATGCCTGATTAAAATTACGGCATCAATATCGTTAAATGTAATTTAACATAAATTATATAAATGAAACATAAAATTTATAAATTTAACATAAAACTTGTAAATCAATATTAACAGTAAAATAAAATATAAATTTTATAAATTAAACATAAGACTTATAAATTGAAGGTAAAATGAGTAAATTACTATAAAACTAGTAAATTAATGTATTATTTATAAATAAAACAAAAACTTGTAAATATAATATAAAACTCGTAAATCAACGTTAAGTGTAAAATAAAACATAAATTTTAGAAATTAAGCATAAGATTTGTAAATGGAAGATAAAATAAGTAAATTAATATAAAATTAGTAAATTGATGTATTCTAGTCAACAAAACAAAAACTTATATACATAACTTAAAACTAGTAAATCAACATTAATTGAAAAATAAAATATTAATTTTAGAAATAAAACAAAAGACTTATAAATAGAAGTTAAAACAAGTAAATTACTATAAAATTAATAAATTAGTGTATTACTAGTAAATAAAATAAAAACTTACAAATATAACATAAAACTAGTAAATCAACATTAATTATAAAATAAAACATAAATTTTAGAAATGGAACATAAAACTTGTAAATTAAAGATAAAACAAGTAAATTAATGTAAAACCAATAAATTAATGTATTATTGGTAAACAAAACAAAACTTATAAACATAACATAAAAATAGTAAATCAACACTAACGGTAAAATAAAACATAATTTTTTAAAATGGAACATAAGACTTGTAAAAAGAAGATAAAACAAATAAATTATTATAAAATTGATAAATTAACGTATTACTGATAAATAAAATAAAAATTTATAAATATAACATAAACAAGTAAATCAATATTAAGTGCAAAATAAAATATAATTTTTGTAGTTTATGCCTAAAACTTATGAATAAAAATTAAAATAAATTAATTAATATAAGAATAACTGGAAAAAAAGTTCGTAATTGTAAAATAAAAACTCATTATAATGTTTATTACCTAATATATTTATTGATTTTTTTTTATTTAAATTGAATAAGGTTAGTTTTGCATTTATGTAATATATGTGATGTTTTATTAAGAATAAATTTATTATCAAAATCATAGTTAAAAAATTAATAATTTTGATATCTTTCATAGTTGTTGTAAGATGGTGTTATTTTATATCTTTCTACGCTTTCTCAACAACAACCCTAAATAATCTCTAAGTATAAGTGAAAAGTTTGAAACTATATGAAGTGTGCATAAGACTCAAAATGAGATCTAATTTTATTGATATATTATATATGTATCTAATAATATAAGAATATTTTTTTTATTTTGTTTTTGTTTGATCCACATCAAGATAAATAATTGTGCTTAATTAACTTGTGAAATAAATAGATATTATTATAGAAAATGGGAATACAAAGTATTTAAAAGTCAGAATCAAATATAAAATTTATGATTAAACCAATTCAATAAAACTTATTCCACCTTTTTAAAGATAATTTGTTTGTTTAATTAAAGAAAATATTTTTTGTAAATGAATAAAACATTTTTCAATAAAATTCTGTAAAAAATTTATTAATTTTTTAAATCATTAATAATCTTGTATGAATTTACTAGTTTTACTTTACATTTACTAATTTTATATATAATTTATGATATTTATGTTTATACAGTATTAATGCCGGCCGTAATTTTCATTACGGCATTGTAAAATTTTCCTTTAAATAAATATAATAGCAACTAACAACATAATAAAATTTATGTGAAACAAAAGAATTATCTTCATCATCTTAAAATAGCATCCTCGACTATGAATTCTAAAAACCCTAGATATAAGGTAAATTCAAAATTAATAAACCTGTCAAAGCTAATAAATTCAAAAGTTGTATAATTAACTAACCTTCAATGTTAAGTTTGTTATTTGATTTTGTTGATTATAATGAAACGCCCATGAGCAGTTGACAAGAACTTGATGTTCCTCATCTCAGGCTACTAAACTTCCAGACTTGAAGATTTTTATTCTCTTAGTTAGCTACTGACAAGGATATTTTTGTGCTTTCACTTATTATCATATCATATTGTTGGCATGTAGACAACTGAGTCATAATCTTGACATTTACCAACTATCGAGTCATATCTGGTGCAATTTTCTTTTTAATTACATGTGTTCGTTTATGGATACATGTATATCTAAAATGTGATTACGTATATATTTTCTACCATCATGAAAAGAAACTAATAGCAAAGACAATCATTTAAAATTATAACGGGATAAAATCATTCCTTTATCCCATACATGTTTATGACGAAATAATATAGACAGAACTACAAAATAAGCAAAAGATGACTGCAAAATGAAGATTTTGTGACAGTAAAAGCTCTATCAACAAGGCTCAAAGGAAATCAAGCAACAAGATTTTGGAATTTAGGC
Organism: Murraya koenigii; assembly: GCA_025617385.1. Lineage (NCBI taxonomy): Eukaryota > Viridiplantae > Streptophyta > Magnoliopsida > Sapindales > Rutaceae > Murraya > Murraya koenigii. The sequence goes on from CM046818.1 coordinate 26,061,692, forward strand.
ATTCTAATACTAACAAGAAAACTAGAACCCCAAAATTGTTCAACAAACTTTAGTTGTACACTTTGATTACTATTACTGAAGGAAGTGCACGAGGGGTCCCTGATAGAAGTCTTGATCGATGGAGGAAATTTGATTTGACTTGTAGTTCGATTTGTGTTTGTCTTATCGGTTTCACTTTTGCAGCGGCGCTGAGGATGCATGTTCATTGTTCAGTTTAGGATTGCGTGTAGTGGCACGGGCTGCGGTTTAAGGTTACGTGTAGCATGTATCTCGTCGGCTCCACTGTTTTAAAGGTTTTTGACTGTGATTTTTTGAAAGGAGATGGGGTTTTCTGATTAGTATACAAATGAATTCCATTACTTTCTCTTTCGGTTTGTGATTTTCCGAAAAGAAAATAGGGTAAATTCTCATATTATTAATTAGCGAATTTACAATATTAACCTTTTAATCACTCAAGAAAATAGAATCAGTTAAAATTTTGAGATTTAAATGTCTTTTCTTTTCAAAAGATCAGAGAATTTTGTATTACTTCTCCTGGACGATGCGGGTATATCAATTATTTTTCATGTTTTAATGCATTTTAGAGGTTAAATGATTATTTTATTTAAATTTTTAATATATTTTAACTTTGTTAATGTCAAAATAGTTGGGAAACTACTCGGCCGTGCCCTAAGACTTAATATATAAAAGTTAACTTGAACTCTACGGAGAGAGTACATGGTTATGTGGAGGATCACACAGTATGTTTGATCGTCCAATACAAATAGAATCTTAAAATCATGCGGATTTTTTTTTTTTAATTTTAATATGGATGAGATTATTTAAACACATTAATTTCTTTTCTATATTTTCTTTTTAATTTTGAGTTTCATTATCTAAATAATTTTTTAATTTTTTAATTTTTTTAAAAATTATTTAATTAACTCTTTCTTTTATTTCTTTCCTTAATTTCATAAATTCTCATTAGTTTATTCAGAAACATTATTTTATTTATAAATAATTGATATCATCAACTAAAAGGAACAAAATCCATCATTTAAAAATAAAAATCAATAATTTTTTTAGCCATACAAATTAATGAATATTAAGAAATTAATTTTTACCAATACATAGAAAGTATGAAATGTATATCATAATATATTAAGAAAGACTAAAAAATAAATTCAAAAGAGTGAGATCATAGAAAGAATATATAATTGTAAGATAGGAAAAGAAAGTGATTGGTGTTAAGTAATTTTGAGATTTTTAAATTTTAAATTTTTAAAAATAAATTTATTTTTAAAAAATGAGTGTTGAAAGAAATTTGATGAGATAATCCTACCCTTTGAAAATATACTAAAATGAAAAGAATTTTAGCAAAAATAAACTAAAATCTGTGAAAGTTGAAACAATCATCCAAATTCAGATATTCCTGCCCGTTTAAAATTTAAATTATGAATATGTTTAGAATTAAAGTGTTGTAATTTTTAAGGTATAATAATTTTAAAAAAATTATAATTATAAAATAAAAATTAATAATATATAATAAATATAATTTTTAAATAATAATTTTAATAAAATTATTTAAAATATAATAAATTTTTTATTAAAAAATAAAAAAAATTATATTAATATAATTTTTAAGTTTTTTTTTTTTTTTTTTTAAGTTATCACATCTAGACTTTAATATTATAATTTTAAGTATAAGTAGTTGAATGTGAATACTAAACATAACCTCTTAACTGTAAAGGTATAAAATCGAAGCCACAGGATTGGACTGTGGAGACCAGGGTGCTCTGTTTTTGTCTGAAATTGTTTAGGCATTTTATTCTTTTTGACCTGAATATTCGTATTATTATTCCAAATTTGGGCAAATTTTGTATAATTTTGTAAAATTTCTCAGTTAAAATAGTTGTCAATGACCTATCCGCTCTGGAAACTAGTTTGAAGCTCAAATTGAGGGAGAAAGAGAGAATATGGAGGCTTAGCAGTAAAGTGGCTTCTGGGTTTTTATTTTCTTCAACAGCTGAAGAAGTCACTTGAAGGATTGATGGCTCTGGTCTCACTGCCATTGCCACAGGTAACATTATCTTTTTAATTTTTATTAATTTTATAATCATATTTTAATTTCTCATAGATATTTGAAAAATGTAACTCAAAACTTTGAGAAAATTTGACAGTTAACTTGGAAATTGTAACGGAAAACTTGGTGATTGTGACTATATATATGATTTATTATTCTAGCTTTAGCCCATTCTCAGAGCTTGATAATTGGAGTGGTTTCTGTTTATGTAGGATCTTCAAGTGGTATTGGAACAGAAACTGCTAGGGTTCTTGGATTGCTTGGTGTTCATGTAGTTATGGCTGTGAGGAACATAGCTGCTTGTAGAGAGGTCAAAGAAGCAATTGTTAAGGAAACCCCTAATGCGAAGGTACAAGCCATGGAGTTGGATTTAAGTTCATTGGCATGGGTGAGGAAATTTGTGTCACAATTCAAGTCTTCAGGTCTTCCACTGAACATTCTTATGTAAGATTAAGGGTAATAATTTCTTAGTTTTTAGTAGCTTAATTAGGAGTCTTTGGTTTAGTGTGTATTGTTTGTAACATGGAACCTTGAGCTGAGAGGAATTATGCATTTCTGAGTAACAATGCAGGAATCATGGCAACACCATTCATGGTTTCCAAGGACAATATAGAACTACAATTTGCTACAAACCACATTGGTGAGATGTGTTATATTGTGTAATTATATAATGGAATAAAAACATCAGCGGGAACTGATAACTTTCATTTTTCCCAAACACTAGTTAATTGAATTGTGGGATTTATACTTCTGGCCTTAACGTAGAAATACCAAAGGTTTCTATGATGATGCCTCAAGATGATTTAGAGGGAAAGAGGAAATCCTTATCAACGAAGATGTTTAAGCTAATTGAGTTGTCATTCTATCGCTTTATTGGAGACAAGTGATTTGGACTATTATCTTCTTGCAGTCATTTTCTTTTGACAAATCTGTTGTTGGAAACAGTGAAAAAAACAGCACGTGAAAAGCAGCAAAGAAGAAAGGATTGTAAATGTGTCATCACGTCGTCACCAGTTCTCATATCCAGAAGGCATTCGATTCAATAAAATCAATGGTAGGTCAGGGTATATCCTGCTATAATCCTGATTTTATCCTCTTGATGTTTAGAGTACTTCAGTTTATAATATGTAACACAATCAATATTGCTTAATGTAAGTTGAGTACTTAAGTTTTCCATTGTGATCAAGTAGCAAATCCAAATTATATGAAAAGTTGCTTTTTATTAGTTATATTACCTACTAGATTCAAATCTTTGATCTAGAAAAGGCAAGAAGGACAATGATGTTAAAGTACAAAGGCTCCACTCTACTTGTGACTAATGAATAATGTAAAGTTGGAAATGATTGATTTCATGATATTTAAGATTTTATACAATTATGATGAGTAAACTTTATAGATGTTGGTTTTTGAATTATAGTTGTCGAGAAATGTGATGCATGTTGCTTTTGGACTGCCAAAGCTTGTTTGAATTAAGACAGTTTACAAGAGTTAGGACTTAAGGATAGCTTGTAAGTTGTTTATATGGTGATTTGTATTCAAAAGTGTTAATCAAACATGGTCTAAATCTTCCCTATCTTAATATATGGCCTTAATAACGCGCAGGTACAATCAATTTTCAGCATATGGCCAATCAAAGCTTGCCAATGTTCTGCACACTAATGAACTTGCTAGGTGTTTAAAGATGCATGACTTGTTTGAGGCTGTATATTACAAACCAATCTATCATTTCTTTTAGGAATGATGTTAATTAATCTTCTTTCTGCACTCTTTTCCTATGCTAAGAATGGTTTCTGCTCTTCTTGTTTTTAAGCTTACTGAAGTGTTTTCTTTCATATCTGCCAGTAATACTCATAAGTCATGATCTTTACTCATAAACCATAATGGTGGTATGCAGCAAAGCCCATTATGAGTCATCTGAACCACATTTTTGTTTAATATGTTGATGTGACCCTATCTAAACAGGAAGATGGGATGGAGATAACAGCAAATTCAGTTCACCCAGGGGCAGTTACCACCAATCTTCTCTGCCATATCAGTTTTTTCAGTGGTATCAACTCAATACCTTATTTTGTTAGCCTGAGAAAATTTGACTGGATTCCTTTTGGCCTTTGTATTCTTGTTCAAGTCTTTCTCTTTCACTATTTGCCTTGATTCATTTGACAGAAGTGGCAGGCTTATGTCAACTATATGGTCCTTTTCGGTTTGATGCAGGTCTTGTAGGCCTTCTTGGTAAATATGTGATAAAAAATGTTGAGCAGGTAATTCCACTCTTTACAGAAACAAAATAAATAAAATTTGAATTTATTTCTTAAGATGCATCACCCTCAGTTACAGTTTCATAGAATTTCAGGAAATACGCTGACAGAAATTATATTGTCCACTTTCAAATATGAGTTTATAATTCTCCTTCTTCCAGAAAACATGCAGAAAAATTTAAGATCTTTAGTTGTGATCAATAGAAGTTTTGTATTTTAGCCTAGGCTCGTAATTATCTGTATTTTCTTGTTTGTTTTACTTTTATCTGAATGTAGGGGGCAGCAACAACATGTTATGTTGCATTGCATCCATTGCATCCACAAGTTAAAGGGTTGACTGGCAGCTATTTTGCAGACGGTAACGTAGATTAGGCAAGCTCACAAGCTGTTAACACTGAGTTGGCACATAAACTGTGGGATTTAGCTCGGATCTGATCTACAGACGCTCTCAAACTTCATAGAGAGTAAAACTGTTACTGTTGCATCTTCCCTCTTCCAGAGAGACAAAACACATGACATTAAATAGATTTTCTGTAACTAATAGGATCCCATCATCCTTTCTTTCTTTTTTTTAATTCTTGAGCTTTCTGTCATACATTGTTGATGATGATGAAAGCTTTCATAGTAACTTGTTAAGTCGGTTTGATAGTTGCAAGATCCAATCTATGATTAGATTGGATTGGATTTTTTTTTATAAATTTATTAATTAAAACATTCGCAAACACTACATGAGACTCCTCAAATCTATGATCTAAGTTTTGATAAGACTGCCTATGAAACAGTGGAAATAGGTATTGGCCGATTGAATTTGAATCAATAAACAGCCCTAGTTCAGATCATCATCCATGGTATTTTAGTCTAAAGATAATTCGCATTATATATATACAAATACACATATATAGAGTACGTGCTCCACGGAATTTGGGTCCTGTTAAAAGATTTCTGTATAAAGACAAATTATAAAAGGTGTATTATATTTTATAATTTGTCTTGTCCTATCAGATTAATTATTTTTAATGGCAATAATGGATACCAATCGCCAGCTTGGAGCCTTGGACATTGGCTAGTAAAAAATGTCCAGCACTAGCATCGATCAAATAAACCTCCAAGGTCTCCGCTTTTAAAAACAATTTTAATTGTCTGTCTGTCTCTATAAACTGCCACCCTCTGCAGAGAGATTGAGAAGCCTGTACCTGTAACATTGTACAAGTCTTCACATATTGTTGGAGAAAGAGAAAGACAATGAAACTATGGTTGTTTAACAGGAAAGGGCCATCTGAGTTCTCAGCCTTTTCAACAGCTGAGGAAGTTACTAACGGAATTGATGGCACTGGTCTCACTGCCATTGTTACAGGTTTCTTTTTTGAAACAAAAAAATGTTAACTTGGTTCTTTTCCTATTCTCGTGTACTTGACTGAACAGTGTTTTTGCATTTTCAGAAAGCTGGGTTTCATTTTTAGGATTTTGTTTACATGGCTATGGAAACTGAAGTACCTTCTTTTGTTGACAAAGTGAAACTTCTCTACTAATTCAGTGTATTTAGCTCTGGATAATTTTGGTTACACACTTGTGGAGTCTATTTTTGATCTCATAAGGTCCAGGAAAGTCAGACATGCTTCAGTACTTAACTGTCATCATGTTACATGACAGCATTTTGCCTTGAACTTAATATGTTCCGAAGTGTTATATTATTTTCTGTGAGTGTATGGATGCTGACTTCGATTAACTTTTCTGGATGGGTTGCTGATTGAGAAGAAATAGTATCAAAATTACGATCAAATTGTCAACTGTGAGAGGACAAGTCAACCTTCATGAAATTTATTTAGAGTTCATCGTGCCTATGATGTCAACGCAGAATTAAAGTTGAATTAGCCTTATTTAATTTGACATTTCCCTAGATTTTTCCTTTTCATCTGAGTAAGAATTGTAAAATTGTACATATTAGCATGAAGCTAATTGTATTGACACAAGTATCTGCTGTCGCCCTCATGGACATTGTGATTACAGGAGCATCTAGTGGCATTGGCACTGAAACTGCTTGTGTACTTGCCTTGCGAGGTGTCCATGTAGTTATGGGAGTGAGGAATATTGCTGCTGGTAAAGATGTTAAAGAGACAATAGTCAAGGAAATCCTTACTGCCAAAGTGGATGCCATGGAGTTGGATCTCAGTTCCTTAGCATCTGTTAGAAAATTTGCATCGGAATATAACAGCCAGAATCATCCATTGAATATCCTAATGTAAATGCCGTTTTACTACTTCACATTTTATTGTCCTAACTCACATATGCATCTTTTTTCTGTATTACATGCTCTCTGCATGAGGTGCCTTATGTTTTGATCTGATTTCTTCAATCTACACATATTTAATGAAATTTTACAGTGACTAATTGCTTTTCCAATTATAAGTAACAATGCAGGAATCATGGGAACCCCATTCATGCTTTCCAAAGACAACATAGAACTGCAGTTTGCAACAAATCACTTGGGTGCGTCATATACTACAATACTATTATCTGATGCTCTAAAGCAGTTTTAGCAATGGAAAAAAAAAAAAAAAGAATGAAGTTTTCCATTTGATTAATTACGAACCAATATTGTTTTCAAATTTATTAAGCACGATAAGTACTGATCATTGTAGGTTATAATAGCTAGGAGTTTTTGCAGTCCTGTGGTTTCAAAAGGCTAGTTATTTGTCTTGATGTGGAAAAATTATTGATCTAATTCGGAGACGATATTTGCTGTTATTTTACGCTGCTTTAAACTAAATTATAGCAGTTTTATAAGAGAATACTCAAACTAATTGTTCTTCACAAAGAGTTGAAACTTCTCTCTCAGTGCTTATGAAAAATCTTTCCTATCTTTCTTCTGAAGCATATGATGATTGATGGGAGAATATGGTAACTTCATGTTTAAATACTTTCTCCAGGTCATTTTCTTTTGACGAATCTTTTATTGGACGCAACGAAGAAAACAGCGCGAAAGAGCAGCAGGGAAGGAAGAAATATAAATGCCTTCTCAGAATGTCACCGGTTGGCATATCATGAAGGAATTTATTTTGATAAAATCAATGATCCGTCAAGGTAAAACCATCTATCCGAATAATACTTATTTTTCCACTTTTAGATGGTTCCTTGACAATCATTTAAATCACTCGAGTGTAGTCAATATGAGAAAATACAAATCAACCACTTGGTTGTTTTGAAGACCTTAAACTAACATTCATAGTGGATTCTTGCTCAGTACAGGTCCTTACAATCCTCTGCTCTGCTTCTTCTTCTCCTTCTTCTTCTTCCGTTTTTTCTTCAATGTGATTCCTGAGATGTAATGCTATTCACTTTTGAATATGCCATATGATGTATAAGTAGTCAGATTTCCTGGACTTGTTTATGTACATTTACAATGGTTTTCGCGCATACAGTCAATCAAAGCTTGCCAACATTCTACATGCCAATGAGCTCGCCAGACGTTTAAAGGTTAGACTTCTCCAAATACCAGTTTTCTGATTTAAAGGTTAGACATTTAAAGAATTGGCTATCCGGTCCTGCACTCTTGCTTTGATGAATTATAAGTTACTACAAGAAGAAAACTGTACTTTCTCTGTAACTGTTTCTGTGATTTCTTTGATAGGATTTTCTCATCCATTTTTCTGATCTAGAATTCAACCTTTGTTTTTCCTCAATGAAAAGAGTTCATATGTTGTCTCATGCTGCAATATACTAATGGGATGTTTTCTAAACAGGAAGTCAATAACTGCAAATTGACTTCATCCAGGTGCAATTGTCACCACCATTATCCGTCATAACAGCCTTTTCCGTAGCATGAACTCTATATTGCACGGTGAGTCTTTTTTTCCCCTCTAGATCTTGCATGTATGTGCAATTTTGATTGCTTAGGCATGTATGAAGAAGCACAATTAGAGAACTTATTGCATAGGATTTAAAGGGTGAACTAATCCAGATAATTAGGACAACTTCTCAAAAAGCTGTGTGATTATTTATGTCAACTCCTGATTTCTTTTTGTTGGATGCAGGTCTTTCTGGCATTGCTGGTAAATTTTTGCTAAAAAGTGTTCAGCAGGTAATCCTAACTTTTCAGAAACAAAGAAATAAGATATGACATTACTTCTTTAGATTCATTATTCTTCCTTCAAATGAAATATACAAGACAGAAACTAGACTGACCACCACTTTCAAGTATTTTGAACAGGCTCTTTAATTTCCTTTTTTTGTTCATTTTGTTCTGGATAATTAAGGGGCAGCTACTACATGTTATGTGGCATTGCATCCACAAGTCAAAGGGAAGAGTGGCCTCTATTCCTCGGACAGTAACGTCGCTCAACCAAGTTCAAAAGCACTTAACATTGAGTTAGCGCGGAAATTATGGGATTTCAGCTTGAATTTGATTACCGAATGTTCCAAAACAAGAGCATGAATTAACTTGAGCTTGAATCTAAGATATTTCAGTTGGTGTCTTGAGCTTTCTGTTATAGATTTTGCTCGTGTAACTGCAAAATGTAAACCATGTTGTTGGTAAAACTAGACTTTGGCATGGCCAAAATCATTGCAAATAATACATGATCTTACAATGAGTTTATTTGTAATTGTACATTGCTAATTGCCTATCTGAATGAGAAAGGACATATGGACTCCATTGATTGGTCCATCTTACAACTAAACCCATTCAACCGATAAATTTTATAATACATCAGAGTTAATACAATCAATTGATGTATACATGATATTTGTAATTAAATTTATTGTAACCACTACTTGTATGATGATCTTTTAAAATAAATATACATGTGTCATAATAGCATTTTCTTATTATATAATTGATATGATACTTTTAATATATCGTATAATTTCTCCATTCAAGGGTCCTGTTGGTTGTTTAATTTCTGTTAACTGTGTTGGTTGTTTAATTTGTTTTATTTTCGATAGGAAAATCATCTTTTACTTTTACAATTACTAATATATGTTTTAATAGCATGGAGTAAAGATTAACTATAAAATCAAATGAAAGTCTTACAAATTAAAGATTCAAAGATATTTCTCTTTTTTTCAGAATTTAACATATAAAAACATTTCTTAAAAGAGTATATCCTCTTCTAATTATAATTTTTTCTAATAAAGTCACAACATGTGACAATTTTACGATGAATGGATCTTCCAATCGAATTAACATAGAATGACAGGAAGAAATAGCCTAACATATGTATTAGAAATCGAATTTTGAAATAAATCAGAGTAAAAAACAGCAAAATTGCACAATCAATAATTTTCCAAGGTCAGTTAGCAAGACGTAATACATATTTGATGAAGGATAAGAGCAGCAAGTGAGTTTATAGTTGGTGGGAGAATGGAGATGTACACACAAAAAACTATTCTTGTATGACGTTCTTTTCATATTTGTTTATTTATTTTTTGGATTAATATCAAGTTCGCGATAAAAAATTTCTGTTTGATGAATCTTCTATTGGTTTGGAGAAAATAATTTGTGAAAAAAATAATAAATAGAAGAAGAAGAAGAAAAGATAGTAGACATTACGAGAGAAAATAATCACTTGTGAAAAAAAAAAATTATAGAAATCTTGACCATTGAATACAAAATTGCCGCATGTCGCAACGTCTTCAAAATATTATTAACAAAAAAAAAATCTAAATCCTTCTTCTAATACGTAAAGGAGAGGATAAAATTAATAATGAAATATTTTTTCCTATTTATAGTTGGTATTCGGTATAGAATTAAGAAACTCATTGTTGCTCTAATGAAAACTCTCATTACTTAATTAAGAAATCTAAAATCAATGGGAAATTGAAAATTCTCTAATAAAACTCCTACTACTTAATTAAGAAACCTAAAATCAATGGGAAATTGAAATTTGAAATGTGCATGTATGTTATTTTCCTAATTCAATTCTGATAACCTCAAAAAATACCTCCTGAAAATGGCTAAAATGAAAATACGTTGCTTTCTTTGGCTTTATTGTAAAATTTATGAAAATGGCGCAAAATTAAGCTTAATTTAGAAAAATATCTCAACTTTTTTTTAATTACTCTTGTACTTGAAAATGGAGTTGTTGGACAATTATAGCCTCCAAGGCTCCAACATTTTCAACATAACTAACTCGGTTTTAATTGTCATCGCACTTGCAAATTAAAGAATTAATTAAAGAAATAGAATTAGGAAGCTCCTTGTTGCTATAATAAAGCTCTCATTATTTAATTAGGAAACCTACAATTGTTCGGACATATGTAATTTTCCTAATTCAGTTCTGATAAATAACTTCAGTTCTCTCTCTATATATAGATAATAAGTATGCCTCTCTTTTACAATCAATACAAAAATTTCGTATGAATTTTCGTACGCAACAACCCTAGGCTTGCCTTCTTCAGTTCTTCTTAGTATCAAGTCAACAATCCTCAGGAGCTAATTTGATATTCATCAAGAATATGATGGGGATGCCGCAAAATTCACTTGGTGCCATTTCTCAGGCACAAAAGAAAGATCCCATAAAGAATCAAGAAAGCAATTATAAAATTAATAATGGGTCTAATATTTCTTCATCATCAATAACTGATGCTAGCTTCTCCTCCTGTTCAAGAATGGCGATGAGTAGAACTAGCAGTAAAGAATCAATATCCTGTTGCTGCAAATCCAATAGGAAACGAAAGCGAGCGCAACAGGCTGATCAAGAAAGTAGTAAGAGAAGAACAAGAAAGCTAGATGACGACGTTACTATTAATAACAACAATTGCGAGATTTCAACAAAACTGTGTCTGTGTGATGAAACTTGGCCTACCAAAGAAGACACTACTCAAGTTTACACTCCTACAGAAGACATGAGGAGAAATAAAATGCTGGCTTACAACATTGGGCTCATGAAACATTACAGGCCTGGAGAGGAGGAACACGAGTCTCGAATTGGTGTTTCAACCAAACTGAACCTCTTCACGTACCCATGGAACATCACCAAGATACTTACTCCAAGTGACTTGGGGCATTTGTCGAGGTTGTTATTGCAAACGTGTTTGGCAGAGAGATACGTGATGCCTTTTCTCGACGCGGCTAGTCGTGATGAAGTAATCCGGAATCGGGAAGGTCTCAGGGTCAGCGTGTGGGATTGTGATACAAATTCAATGCACCGTTTGGTATTCAAGAAATGGACAACTTCTAAGAGCTATGTGCTTATCGATCACTGGATTACAGATTTTGTGCGCAGACGAGAGTTGGCTGCTGGTGACGAAATTGGGATGTGCTGGGATTCTTTCTATTCCAGATTCAACTTCTCTGTTCTTAAACGCGCCCCCACCATTGTTGTTCAAGACCACGCTGACGTCGCTGCTCATCATGATCATGATAATGATATTCATCATCATCAACTCAATATTGTCCAATACTAGTAGGACTAGGACTGGGAGTGTGTGCGTGTGTGTATATGATTTATTTGATTTTCAACTTTTATCAGGATTGTTCAGGCGTTCAACTTGATCTAACCAATTTCCTTATTGGATTATAAGATGCATGCATGCATCCATGATTTCTTCTTGCTCTGTTCGCAGCTTCATATTTGAGGTTTATTAATATTTAATCAAGGTGCATAGTATTGTCTCAACTTAATTATCTCAACTGATGGCAAATGATATATTACTATTTGATTAGCTCAAGTGATAGTTAATTATTAAGTCTTATTATTTTTAATTTAAATAATAAAATTTTATTGATGACACATCAATTAAAATACAAAATAAATATTTATAAACTAATTAATTATTAATTTATCTAATTAATTTCTTGAGCTCTTAAAACTTATCAGGCAACCGTATGCCCCCACCATTGATTACAAGGCCATCCGATAAAGATAAAAGTAAATGGAATCTATATGAAATTTTTCCATGAGTAGATTGTATTTATTGATAAATATTGGTTCAATCAAAAGCTAGCATGAGATAATTATGAACATAAAGTCCCAAAGTATGGAAAACTCAAAAATAAGCTGCCCAACTTAAATGAGATATAATAGTACAGTATCCTTATAATTTAACATTCTTATCAATACTATTTTGGATTGTAATCTTTAATTAAAAAAAAAGATAGTTATGTAAACAAAAGCTTCTTTCATGATGAATCCTGATGTATTGTTATAACTCATTTTTTTATTAAAATTATTATATCATCTATATACTTAATAAATTATAAATATAAAAATAATTAGAATTTTTTTCAAAATTAAGAATTAAATGAATTTAAAATATTTATGTTGATAAAATATATTATTTATAAAATCATAAAATTTTAAATTTATTTTTATCAAAAAGTAAAATACTCTTATTATCGACCGTTGATTTTTTCACGTGCCTTATTTTAATTCATCTTTAATCGTGTTATTTTTAAGTATACGTAACTAAATTTCTAAAACCAATCCAATCTACGTACGTACGTGTTGTGCCATGTCATACCGCATATTGCACTGAAATGTGTTCTTACAGAGCCACATGCTACCCAATCCGTTGGCCATCTCTACATAATAATAAAGAAATATTTATTCTAATTTCTATCTCTATTAATGAAAAGATAATGAAGATTGAGTCAAATCAAAATAGTTGCAGAAAACAAAAGAAGTAACGGTAAGAGCTAGAGGTGTCAAAAAAAAGTGAAGCCTTTAAATGTTGATTGGGAATTGTGAAAGGAACTTTGTTATTGAAATTTTTTTTTTAAAAAAAAAGTTTTAATTTGTCAAATTTTGTATGGTAAAATATATTAAGTACTTACTCTATTATTATTTTATTATATACATACATACATACATACATATATATATATATATATATATATATATATATATATATATATGTGTGTGTGTTTTTTTTTACTTAAGTAGTCTAGCTCGTGATCTCTTTTTAAATACTAACTTTCTTTTTAATGAGATTTTTCTCCTATATTAGTGTATTTAATGAACTATTTCAACCCGACTTAATGTAAAATTTTTTATTCTGCGATCACAATAGCTACTTTAATAAAAAAGTTAATCATTGATCAGAATCAAAGTTCTCACAATTATAAAACAGCGATTCAAGTTCCACAAAAATAAAATATAATGGGAGTTTAATCTCTTCTTCAATTGTAGAACATTAACAAAAACGTTAATGTTTTTTTCCCAATGTTAAAAGAATATAATTAAGAAAACATTAATTACAAGTGTGACTCACCACCACTATTCTTCAAAGCCAAAGATGGCCGTCTATGTGGCTTATAATCAACCAATCAGTCCGTTAATTAATTAATTAATTTGCGTGGCGCGACTTCGGACAAGAACAGATTGTTGTCTGAAAGCTGAAAAACAGAAAAGGTCAATAATTTCTAAACCAGACAGAAACTGCCGCCCATTCTCAGATTGTCAGCAGCATGCTAGTTTAACTGAACCGTGCCTGAATATATTCTCATATTATATTGTACGAGAAAGAGAAAGAAGAAGATGGTTTGTTTAACAGAAGAGGGCCATCTGGGTTCTCTGCCTTATCAACTGCTGAAGAAGTTACTCAAGGAATTGATGCCACTGGCCTCACTGCTATTCACAGGTTTTTGAAGTTTCTTATTATTATTATCATTATTATTATATACTGATATCTGGGTACTTTTCTTTTTCTTGAATGCTTGAGTAAATGGTTGTTTAGACTGGTTATTTATTTGGTAGCTTGAGCTTTGGATAATTTTGGGGAAACTCTATGGCCTGTGGGGCCTATGTACTGTCTTATATGATCATTGAAATTGAGGGATATTGCTTCAGTACCTAACTTTTATCTACACGTTAGATGGGAACATTTAATTTAGTACTGGAGGATAGAACAATTTTTTACTTCTTATGAGTGTATTGATAACTATTTTGATTAACATAGGTGATCAATTGTTAATTGGTTAATAGTTATGCTCTCTCAAAATTATGTTTAAAGCAAATCGACCTTCTTGAAATTTAGAGTTCATCGCATATCTTTAGTATCAGGGGATGCCTTAAAGCAGCTTCCCTGTAGTAGAGAATATATATTTCCCCGATTATGTGATGCGCGGTCTATAATGCAACATGTTGCTGTCTCGAGAGAACAGTGTGATTTTAGGGATTTACTAGGTGGGCTTTTGAACTTTTGTCCAACTCCAAAATTGAACCCAGCCACCTGCAAGCTGCTTTTATAGTTTTGCTCAATTTCACTGCATGAAAAGTGATGAATTGAAATTTATGTTATCCCTCATGCTTCATTGATGAATTGGAATTTATCCTATCCCTCATGCTTGGCTGCACATTTCTTGCTTCTCACTTAGGTAAGAAGTTCTTACTATGACCTGCACATATTCTAGAGATATGTTCAACATGAAGAGCAACTGTTTAGACACAAGTATTTTCTCTGTATACAAATTAGGAATTTTCCATTGTGATTACAGGAGCATCTACTGGCATCGGTGCTGAATCCACACATGTCCTTGCATTGCAGGGTGCCCATGTATTTATGGCAATCAGAAATATGGCTGCTGGTACGGATGCTAAAGATGCAATCATCAAGGAAATCCCAACAGCTAAAGTTGATATCTTGGAGTTGGATCTCAGTTCCTTGGCATCTGTGAGGAAATTTGCATCAGATTTCACTATTAAGGGTCTTCCACTCAATATACTAATGTAAGAAAAGAACAAAAGCTACAATGAGTTTTTTCTTTCACAGTACTAGTTCACATATGCAGCTTAGCTTATTATGTGCTATCTGCACAATGTCTTATATTTTTTTCTTATTTCTTCAATTTAGACGCATTTATTCACAATTTTTGCTTGATAGTTTCTCTTGAGTCTGATTATCTCAGTGATTTTATCTTTTCTCTTACAAGTACCACTGCAGGAATTATGGCATGCCCATTCATGCTTTCCAAGGACAACATAGAACTGCAGTTTGCAACAAACCACTTGGATTCGTTACGCTTACTATTCTTTGATTATATATTATTGTCTGATGCTGTTATTCAGCATTAGCAATGACCTGGATATATGATTTTTTACTATTTTATTAGTTACAAATTGATATTAATTTCAAACTTATTAAGCTGGAAAAGCATTGGTTTGTGGAAGTTATAATAGAAGGTTCTTTGCCACTCCTCTCGTTCTAAGGACAACTTGTTTTGTCTCAATGTGGAAAATTAAATACCTAACAGTGGGAGGATTTTTGCAGTCATTATGTACTGCTTGAAAATTACGTCATAGCATTTATTACCCATCACTGGCCAAATGCTCTGCACAAAGATTTGCAACAGTTTTGTAATTTATCAAAATAATTCTTCCGGTTTTTCATCTGATGCATATGACTATTGATTGAATAGTTAGGATAACCTTGTTTTCAAATGCTTTCTCCAGGTCATTTTCTTTTGACTAATCTTTTATTGGACACTATGAAGAGGACAGCACAAGAGAGTGGGAGGAGGGAAGGAAGAATTGTAAATGTCTCCTCAGGCGGTCACCGGTTCACATATCATGAAGGAATTCGTTTCCATAAATTTAATGATCAATCAGGGTAACACCGTCTGCCAAAAACCCTAATTATACCTTTTTCTAGATTGAGATGGTATGCTTGACAATTGACAATCATTTATGTCACTCAACTGTAGTCAAAATGTGATGTTTATTTTGAAAATACACAGCTATTAATTGACTTCATGGGGTATCTTCAAGGCCTTAACTAACATCATAGTGGGTTGTTGTTCAGTATGCACATCTTGTCGCTCCTAGGCACCCATGCTATTTATTACCAGTGTTTAAGAACAGGCCGAGTTCAGGAATTAATTTAAGTTGCACATCTTCCTTGTTTAGTTCATACATTAATTGATTAAATATCTAATATTGTCAAGTCATTTATGGAACATTTAAGAAGTTGACGAGATTGATATTGCTACCCTTTTCTTTTTCCTTTCTTTTCTATGTATATGAATGATACGAACTTGAATGTGAAGCTTTGAATTATGGATGAACTCCCAAATGTTACTAGTGGCTTAAATGCACATTTTCCAGCACACCACCTGTTGGATATCTGGAAATTCCTTTTTGATGACTATATTTAAGCTTTCAGCAGATAGCATATTCAATAAATTCATTAAGCATTTATTATGTTTTTACAATGTGATTCCTGGTGTAATGCTATTATTCACTGTAGAATGTGCTTATATTTTATTTAGAAGTATTCTTTACATATCCACCGGTGTCATATACAGTCCCATGAAGCTAAAGCTTTGTACACCTATGAAGTTTGATTTGCATGCCATACAAATGCACAGTTAGTTTGATTGCCTATACTTTGTTATGAACAGGTACAAGAATTTCCTTGCGTATGGTCAATCGAAGCTTGCCAACATTTTGCACGCCAATGAGCTTGCAAGACATTTGAAGGTTAAAATTTCTTAAAAGAAGAAAGCATTTTTCTACTGATCCTTTTTTGATAAATTACAAGTTTTTCACTTTTGATACGAATCACCTGTGTCTCCATATACAATTCATCCTATTATTTTACTTTAATGAGTATCAATGGAACCAATGGTTTCCCTCACTTATTTTCTTTTCATAAAATTCGTGGTCACTTGCAGAACATTATTTCCTGGTCACCTATCTTAGTGTTAACAATATTTTGTAAAAATTTAATTTTGCTTTCTAAATATCTTGTGCTGATAGTATGATGTAGTTGATACCTCTTAACTTACGGCATGAGTTTCATCCTTTGACACGACAGAAAGGTAGGAACTTGGTATTCATAATTTCAAGAAAAATTTGACAGGATACCTTGTGGTATTTCAAAGTCTTTCCCTTTTCCTCTCCTCAATCTTGCATCCAGTGGTTGTGCCGTGGCTTTATGTTTTCCTTTTTGTTTATTGCAGCTCCTCTTGGCTTTCTTGGTAAATTTGTATTCAGAAATGTTCAGCAGGTATTTCCATCTTTACAGATTTCTTTAGATACACAATTCTTGTTACAAT
Source organism: Murraya koenigii (assembly GCA_025617385.1). Taxonomy (NCBI): domain Eukaryota; kingdom Viridiplantae; phylum Streptophyta; class Magnoliopsida; order Sapindales; family Rutaceae; genus Murraya; species Murraya koenigii. The sequence continues at coordinate 26,079,003 of CM046818.1, forward strand.
GTCCAAAAATTCAGATGAAATACCTTTGATAGAAATTAAACCGTCCACTTTCAAAAAGGTGTATTTGAACATGCTCTTAGTTACATGTATCTGTTATTTTGATCTGGAAATTGTGGGATTTCAGCTTGGATTTGATTAATAGCTTCTCTCAAAATTCATAGAGAATATAGATGTTTTATGTTTTCATGAATAAGAATATTGGTTACTAAAAGCTTCTGCTCTCGACTTCCATTGTAACAAAACAATAAGATTCAAGAGATTTCTGTAGCCATATGATCCTGTTAATCTTGTTTTTATGTTGTTTTTGTAATGGATCATCTGATTGGAGATGATAAATGGGTATTGCAACATATAAGTTGATGATGAAACTGGAATTGGCAAGGCCACTGATTGCAGTTAATACATGTTACTTTGATTAGGTAACTACAAATATTTGATCCCAAGCTCCATAGTGTGGTATATATGCTTGGCTGCCTTCAAATATGTCCTTCTAGTGATGCTAGTAACACGTTCACCTTCATTCATCATCAGGTAATTGGTGTCACAGGGAAATAGTATAATCAGAAAAAGGAGCTGTCGCCCGATTTCTTTCTTTTTGCATTAGATTAGCATCTTCTGCTGGGAGCTGGGACTTGAACATTTACAATGATTAAATCAAGGTACATCAACGGATTCTCAATCCCGTATGCGTCTCTGTATGGTCAGCAAATACACATTCGTGGAGTGAGATCTCTTTAATCTACGGAAGTGATAATGTACATACAACAAATTGGTAGAACAGTTCAAAACGATAGTGCAGTTCATAATGATAGTGACACCAGAACCAGCTGCAACAGATGCAGAAGCTTGACAAATCTGCGATCGTTTTGTATACAAATTTTGGACTCAATTCTGTTCTCCATATTCTGTACAGCAGTTTGACCCCAAAAACATTAGCCTACATTCTAATAATTGTACTGACTGAATCGTTCTTCTCTTCTATACCATGATCTAAAAATACTGTACTGATTTTGCAGCCATAATTAAGTTCCTTGAAGAACAGCCCCACATTGGATGGTCAGCAGCCACCTTCCACCATAATAATCAAGCTCTTGATACCATAGTTCAGTTAGCCACTAGTTGACGTTCTATGGACTCTGCTCTGTACAAAGTTGAAGCCGAATCATATCACAAACTACCCTTAACAGCTAGATTGTTATTAGCTGGGAAGCAAGCTCCACTACAAATTAGCCAGCCATCCAACAGTAGTATCAGTTTTGTCACACAGCATAAGTTGCTGATCAATCAAGAATCTGAAAAACATAGGCCTGAAAACGATGCCATGGCAAATAATGCATCCACCTCCAGCCCCTTCATTTCCCCAAAAAAAACTTATTCCATGGATTTCTGCTCTGGACACTTATTGACAACTTAGCTTCCTCGGCAGTTGAGAATAAATAGTTTAGTAGAACCAAAGAGACAATCTGAAAACTTCAGGTTTGCACAGATTGGGCGGTCCACAAAAATGAGTGAAGTTAGATACCACTAGTCCGGGCGGGCAAAGGAGATATGGGACTAAGATCTAGGGATAGGTTCATCTTCACCTGATCCTTCAGGAGCTGACGAGAAACACGATCGGCCAAGACCGACTGTCCATCATAAGGTTCCCCATGAACTGGCCTTCCCAATTGCTTTCCTAAAACATCACTTTCAGAGGGCACTAATTCTGAGAATATGTGAGACCCTGGCTGCATCCCTCGGAATATGTCATGACTTGTATCTTGATAAGAAGGGCCATTGCCATAAATGTTATTTGTGGGCTTTGGCAAGTTGCCAAAACCCTCTTGCAAGTAAACTGGTTGTTTCAGATGATTGAATGGTATAGCACCACTGCCACCTGTTAGAGGTGTGGATGCACCTGACGTGGTCCGAGGACTAGATATAGGGGGAGACATTTTTCCATTCAGGTGTTGTGGTGACCTTGGATGTAAAAGAGGGCTTCCAATGGGTGACACAGGGCATGATCTGTTCATTGAAATATTGAAATCACTGCAGATCAGGAAACTGAAATAAGAATTCGAGCTCATGATGCTGATGATGTTGATTTACTTTTATTATCGATATTTTTTGTGTAAGAGAGCGAGCAAAAGAGAGACCTGGCATTGAGAGAAGTTTGTGAAACTCTTGATGAATGAACAGCAAGTCTCTCAGTATCAAAAGTGGAAAAGTTTCTCAATTGTCCAATACCCTGAAAGATAATTAATGAGCCACAGCCATAGTCAGAAATTGGTTGCATAAAAAGATGAGGCTATGTTCTAGATGGAAATTAGGAAAACAAGCCAGTTTCTTTAGACAGTCCCTGAGTCATTGCCAAAGTATAAAAATCGAAGAGAAAAACACAAAGAATTTTCTAGGCTCTTATGTGCAAGCAAACACACATCAAATATCAAATAATGAAAAAAGTCTCATCACTGTTGTCTAAGCTTATCAGACAATTTAAAATCAACAGGACTAATCAATTTCTAAATTTGGTATAGAAGTTTGCTTTGGAGTCTCATTTGTCCCTATAAACCTAAATTTATTCACTAAAGCCTTACTTCACATTTGCCCCCAAAATGTCCATGAAACTGGAACAGCTGTTGTCCGTACACAAATCCAAGTTTTGATGGAAAAGTTGACTCTATATTACTCCTAAATCACATTAAACACCCAACTGTAGTGAAAATATCAACCACTTCCCTAAACCTTTATCTCATTGTGATACTCAACTAAAGATAAACTAGCAAACTGTCTTCAGCATCCCTGCAGCTTTAATTGATATGGATATACATCTCTATGTACTAATCCAATGGAGCTTTACTCATATTGTGTCAATATGACTAGAAATGAACCAGAATTTAGAGAGATTGTCAATATTTTGCTTGAGAGATTAAATAGATAAGACTCCCATGTCATAGTAGTCGGAAAAAGAACAAGCTATATAATGATCATCCATTTTTGCCTGAGGTTTAAGAACAATTTATACCACATTCTGCACTTCTTCTTTCCAACCACGAGCCAGACACTTAACCATCTAGCAGAATTCCATATCTCTAACAATGAAAATTTTAAAATTGATGTGATAACACAATGAATCACACGAACTTCCTACAGATTAATTGATTCACAGGAATAAGACAGCAGTTGAAAAAAAAAAAAATATTCTATAATGCCTTCTGCAAATTAGAGAAGAAGAATGTTAATTTTCATATGAGATCCTAAAGAATGTGAAAAGAATATCAAGACAATATCACCATTTTAGGATTTGTGGGACGGCTGAATTCCATTGCTAAAATAAACAGAAACCCAAAGGGAGAACATGCAACAAATATCAAGCATAAAACAATTCAAACCCAATGGAGACAAAATGGAATACCAAAAGAAATGAAACTACCAGAGCTTTCACTCCATTTGTAACTCCAGGGGTGACATCTGAAGGCTCAGGGACCAGAAGCGGTCTTTCCAAAGGTGCAGCACCCTTCACAAAAGCGTGATCCAAAAGGTTGGCCGCTGTTGGACGGTTTAAGGGATTACGTTGCAAACATAACCTAACAAAATCCTTTCCCTCATCAGAGAGGTGATCTGGAATTGTTGGGAGTTCCTTACTATTCCCAATCTTAAACATAGCAGCAACCTGCAGATCATAACATGCAACTATCTCAAACAAAGAACTGAGCTCCAACTGGACAACATAAACTATCATTTTCTGTATAAGAAAAGATGAAAACATTAATTTAAGATCGTTTCTGTTTCCTCAGTACTGACCCCTTCATACTGGCTCCAAGGTGGTTTTGTTGTAGCCATTTCCAAAACAGTGCATCCAAGACTCCAAATATCAACAGCAAGATTGCAACCACTTGAGTTCCTTATAACCTGAGCATAAATTTAGATTTCATATCACAATTGAGAAACATGTCGTGATTAATGAGATCAGGTACAAAAAGAAATAATTTCTGACCTCCGGAGCCATCCAGTAAGGGCTTCCCTTGAATGATAATGGACATGACTGCCCGGCAATCTGCACAGAGCATTTAATGTTTCAGTAAATTCTCATTTAATCAGATGCATTTCTAAATTTTTTAAAAGAAATTATTATGCCTAAACTTACATGCTTTGCCATCCCAAAATCTGCCAACTTGACCCGCCCATTTGGGTCCACTAGTATGTTTGCTCCTTTAATGTCCCTGTATAATAAATGCCCTTTATTTAAGAATACAAACAATGTATAAATTGAGCAGAGTAACTACTCTGTATCTAGCAGCTTCAAACTTGTTCAAGAATGGGAGGATTATCACCTGTGGACCGTTTGTTTTGAGTGTAAGTATGCAAGCCCTGACAAGATTTGTTGTGTATAACTACGAATTGCTAGTTCGCCGAACTGTCCATAATCCTGGAGAAGTTTATAAATTGACCCACCTGATACATACTCCAGGTATATATAAAGTTTGTCCTCAACCTGTTCAGGAAAAAAAATCCAAAAGTCATTTTTTTTACCATATGAAGACAATGTATGAAAATAAATATCAACAGCTTTAAATAACAATTGACACATGCTTCGGGTGACTGGAAATACAATAAAAAAAACTTACTGTTTTAGATCCATAGTATTGCACAATGTTTGGATGCCGTAAGCGACTCAATAATACAATTTCCTGCCACAGAGCTCAAGTAAGAATATTTTCTTCAAGCTATGCATATGTTAACAAAACAGTGGAGCAATTAAATAAACTATTCCAAGAAAGGATGCAAATGGAAAAAACAAAACGAAGAAACAAAAACCATTATCTAATAAACTGAAAGTTGACTGCTATACTTGGAAGTGAACTTTCAGTTATACTTAGAAGTGATCTTTCAGTTATATTTGGAAGTGATCATACCTGCATCAACTGCTTAGCACTCTCCTTTGACTTGGCGTCATCGAATAATGTAACCTCCTTCATTGCACACATTTCACCACTATCACTGGACCAGTTAAAAGGAGAAATCAGATATATACAAACTTAAATAATGACCAATATGTAAAAATACCAGACTGGATTAAAACATCATATTTAGAAACTTCAGTCATAATGAGCCATTTGTAATTGATAATCAAGAAAATCTGCTAACACTGATCTCAACTACTTAGCTTGCTAATGGACTGAATTTGATGGGAAGGTAATACAATTATTTTGCAAGCCATTTATTAATAAAAGTGCACATACATTAAAAAGTTAAAAAAGAAAAAAAAAGCAATATTCTTTGTGGTAGACCTGTTAAAACAAATATAAACCACAAACCTGTTAAAACCAACATAAACATGTCCAAATGTGCCTCGACCCAGCATCTTTCCCTTTTTCCAGTGTGACTCAGGGCTAACTGGATTCTCTACTCTTCCTGGACTTCGCGGCACGGAGGGTGATGTTGCAGCAGAATTTGAATGAGAAAAAGGAGAAGAGTTGGATATTGTTACAGGAGGAAGAGGCAAGCGGTGGCTTTGTTGTTTTCCATCATCAAGCCAGCTTGTCTGTGACTCAATGGGTACACCACCTGCTCTAGGATGAATGGGGGTTACAGCACCACTTTGGATTCTGGAGCTGGGCCCAGGGCTAGTCATTCTGGGACTAGGTATTGGTGAATATTCTGGGCTACCCCTGCTTTGTAATTGTTGCCAAAATAACTGTCCTGACATATCACCTCCCATCGAATTATGCCCAGAATTTTGACCTGAACCTGGACTAGAGCAGTGGCCAGAGCCAAGTAATGTGACATCTGCATAAGGCTTCCCGGACCAGAAAGCAGAATTCACAACTTGCTCATTGCCAAATGCTCTCAGTGGACTTCTGGAGGGACTTGACAAGGAGCTGTCAGGAGCACTGCTGAAAGCACCATGATACGGAAGCTGTAGATTTGGCACATGACCACTTAAACGTCTTTGTTTAGGTGATGGGGAGAGACGATTACTCAATGAAACCGGCTTTTTTGCCTCTCTTGAATTTGTTTGAGCAGCAATGGAAAGATGATCCTTAGGCATCACACTTCAGGGATGGAAAGAAAGATGGAGTCAATTGATCAGGCATCAAGTAGATATGATAAAACATCAATAACATGTGAACACAAATTTCCCATACATTTACATTTATATCCATAGTCAAAGCATCAAGGTTAATGAGTTACAAGCAGGCTAACCTGGAAGGGCTGCTTGCAGCTGTTCTAGTCCCAATTTCATAGTCATTTGCCAGTGGACTGCGATGACGGGAGTCAGCTTGATCATCACTATCAATGGAGCTCTCACTGGAAACAGAGGCAGTGATCAAATCTCCATCCAAGTCAGTAGGATTTGGCCTACTACGTATGCATGCCGGTCTTGGAAGAGGTAAAAACAGTGAAGACTTGGAACCTTTTTCCAATTTTGGCTTAGTGGAGATACTAATTTCAGAAGCTGTACGACTTACAGCTGCAGGGTGCAGACCAGGAAGTGGAAGTGGTTGAGCATTAGACCTTTCGACAAAACTTTGACTCCTCCCTACTTGCTTGGAAGGGGAAGTTGATCTAGATTCCGCTCGGGACTGAGATCCTAGCTCCGAAACTGTATCATTGCAATGTCTTTGTGACCCCCCTGATTTACTGCTTGCTTTACCTTCACATGTGACCTTAATTTTTTGATGTATTGTGCAAATAATACCATCCTTATTCGCTTTTTTCTTTGATGATGACTTTCCCCACCAAGAACGCATTTTTCTTATTCTTCAATATTTACGAAAAAAGAATAAAGCAGCTGGGAAATTCTTCTAAGACAATTCCATTCTAAAACCAACAACCAATCGTGCAACACTTTATTCTAAAATTCTAAAACCTGAATAAAAAACCAATGAAAAATATAACATGGTTAATAATTAGCAAGACTGCATCTATGTCAATGTCAACTCTGAAAATTAAATTACAAAAATGTGTGAAAAATTGCATGTCCGGATGTTATACTGAACCAACCAACGTACTGATAAGAAAAAAAAGAGCTCACAGGCAATATTAAAAGTCAAAATTAGTCAGCCAATTTGACTGATTCATGCCTGGCAAAGCAACCTCATCCAACAACCTCAAAAAGAAACCACATTTTTCAATTTAAAAAGCGTAAATTGAACGCGTCTTGTACGTACATTATATATAATCACAACACAAATCATATTAGTTCAAATTTCTAACTACGCAGAGGAACCGGCAAAATAAACACGTGCGCTAAAAATAAATTCTGAAATTCATTCACTAAAAATAACCGGATTTTTCTCAAAGGAGCTAAACAGAGTTTTACGATCTTTAACTTAGTTCAAAACGACGACGTTAATAGACAGATCTCTGCACAGGCTAAAAATAAAGACATAAAAAAATTAAAAAAATAATGGTAATAACAAAAAATTGTACTCACTGGCACATGTTTTAACGGCAGTCTGAATCTGAAGTGAGGAAGAAACGTACGTCGGAGAGATTAGTTACGTAATGTTGAGATGAGAATTGGTTGAATAGAATCGTGGAGAAATGAAAGAACCCTAGTTAAAACGGCAGCGTATTGAGGGATTCCTTTGCAATAAGAATTTTTGCTGTTGTTGAGTTCAAAGAGAGAGATCGCGTAAAAAGAAGACAGAGATTGATAGAAATGTAGAGAGAGAAAGAGAGGGAAGAGAGAGAAAGTATGTCTGAGCCCAAGACATGAAGTTGTCTGTGCGTTGATTTTACATTATTAAAAAAAATATATATATATATATATATACATATATATTAAAATTATATTATATTATTAAAAAGTAACAATGGTTATTGGTAAATTTCCAAGAACAGTAAACTCGTTTTCTACCGTTAGTCGCCCAAAAACCAAAAAAAAAAAAAAAATCTTTAGGAGAGATGGACTGATGGGGCATGCCACGTCATTATGCTGCTAATTATAAATTTATTATGAAATAAACAAATTTATATTTTGTTTTGGTAATTATTTTTTTCATTTTACTTTTGTACTATATTTGAGTCTATATAATGACTCAACATAGTTGAACTCATTAATACTTTTTTTATTTTTTTTAAAATTTTAATGTGATATTTCAATGATCATATAATAACACAATATAATCAAGTCCACCTATCGCTTTTTTTTTTTTAATATCGTAGTTAATTTTATTGATTCTTTAATGACTTAACATAATTTATCTTACCTAAAATAATTTATCTTACATTTTTTTTATACATTATTTCGATGACTTGAAATAAATGGCTCAATATTTGTATTAAAATTTTAAGTAAATAATATATATATATATAATAAAATAACTCACCTTTAAAAATATAGTAAAATATTGTCGATGATTCGAATTTATAATAAAATATTCAGTTTAATCAATAATTGAGTAATAAATTAGTAAAATATTTTTTAATCTATTGAGAGTATTATCAAACAATAATATTATACATTTCAAATTTTTTATTCTAAATAATTATCTCAAATGAGATGACATTCATCAATTAGTTGTTAATCAAAGTGAATTAATTATATTATCTTACCAACCAATTAATGAATGTCACATTTAAGATAGTTATTTGAGATATATAATATTACTCATTATCAAATAATCAAAATTTCTTTTTAATGAAAATTTCTAATTTTAATTTTTCAAATTAAATATTTAGCGGTACCCAACAAAAAAGTCTTAACACAAATATGTTTTCAATTATATCCGAAAAAGGGAAAAAATCTCAATTTGCTTTCTATTCCATGAAAAAAGATAATTTCAGTGGTATTTTGAGGTTGGTTGACCTTTGTGTTGTTTCCAAATTTTAGCCAAAGACTGTGTGCACTTAAAAGTCTAGTGTTAATAAAAACGCGTTTGACTTAAGAGTTGACTTCAGTATAGTCATCTAAATTCTAGCTACGGAGCTATATATACCAAATTTTTATAATTTAAAATAAAAAAATTCCCTTGATTTTATTTTTTAAATACAGTGAGTGAATAAGAAATAAACTCATCAATATATTAATTTTAATTTATTCTTAACTGTACAAGCAAAGCAAAAGGCAAAACGAAGGTGAGGGTCATAGGAAATGAAAGATGGCCTAACCCGAGGGAAGCAAAGCAGCAAGGGGAGATGAATCATCCTCATCCCATTTCCCACCATCACCACCACAAAGTCCACAATCACTCCAGCACGTGCCATGCACGCCCCCCGCCTGCCCCATGTCACTTTCTTATCATGTTTGTTGGCAACTTATCATTGGCCTTTCTTTTTCTTTTCCATTTTTTTAAACCAATATGACAAGAAACAAGACAGTGTGTGATATTTGTTTGTGAAACCTTAAATGTGTTTCATCTTCGTCCTCATTTTTCATGTGGATGCTAAGCCAATACCTAAAGATTTTTTTGTTTTTCCTTTGGCTTCTTAGAAGGATTGGGGTTTTGAATGAATTTATGTCCAGGATTCAAAATTGAGTTTTCCAGACCAATTTAGATCAATCGCTCTTGTAAATATGAGTGTCCACTTATTTCATTGTGAATGGAAAAAAATTGCCAATCCTTAATATCAATTTGGGTGTTCTAAAATACTGTATAAACGTTAAGATGTTAATATCATTGTACATGAGTATGAAAACGACTCCTTAAGAATTGGTGCAATGTTCAAGATTGACTTCAGTGATTTTGAACTTAAAAAAAAAAATGAAAAAATGTAAAGGAAGGTAGAATTTGATATGATAGAAATTCCTTATCTCTTCCCGTTAAAATTCGCATGTTTTTATTGGATTGTGTAATGATTATACTTATAGCATATTCTTTTTTAAAATAAATTTTTATTATCATCACTATATTATTCCTTCATTCCTTGCAGTTTGCACTTGTGTACAAAAACATTGACAATAAGCCCTTTTTCTCTTTTTTCCTTTTTTGATAAAGACAATAACCCAGTTAGAATGAAATCAATGGTCTAATTTCATCTTCGTGGCTGCATGCCAAGAATGTTACAAGTTTTTTAAGATATAAATGATTGAGGGCCGGGGTGGGGGCCCAAATGCCTAACACTAGCATCATGCTAAGATGTTGTATAATTTTATTTTATTTTTTAATCCTTCGTACAAGATGACATTTTCCCCCAAAACTTTTTAAGTTCGATTGATGGTTTTATTGATGAAACAAACATACTACGGATACGCGTATTATATAATTTTTATATTATATACATCATGTGATGTTGAAAAGCTCGTGCAAGAGACAGTGGATGAGTCAAAAATGATGAACTGAAAATCTGATATTTGAAGAGTTCGTGCAAGACCCCATTAAGTCAATTTCCTCCGTTAAGTTTGGGCGAGGGTGAGTCACAAATCAGAATTTATTATGGTAGCTTTTTGTCAAGTTGTACTGGGCCTGGACATTGGGCTCTGAGTACATACGTAATTGGTTGGATAGTAAGTGGACTCCAAAACACACTTGTGAGTTGTAACGACTGAAATGTTTCAAGTACTTTCAAAATCTTGCTTTCAGTGAAGGTTTTTTTCTCCAAAAATCCTTCTTCCAAACTCTTTTTCCTTGAATAATAACAAGTACCAACCTTTTGTTTTTGTTAGATTTTGTGAAAAGCGACGAGGTTACTTCGAAAAAAATTGGTCTTTCAAAATTTATAAACTACTTCTAAAAGCATGCTTGTAGAGATACCTTTTACTCTTGACTCACGCCCAAAACTCCTTTTCAACAACACAATACCGGCTAAAATGGATCAATCGAGACCGTGTTTAAAAAGAAACTTTCAAAAAATCAGCAGAAACTTTTAGTAAGCTCTTATTGTTTTTGTCAAAACAAAAACCCTCTTTTTTTTTTTTTTCCAAAAATCCTTCTTTCAAACTATTTTCCCTTGAATAATAACAAGGACCACCTTTTGTTAGTGCTTTAAAAATAATTAATATTTTCTTTAACTAAACAAGACGTCACGTCTTAACTATAAAAATAAATTAGTTGTTAATTGTTATCCAAATGGTGCTTAAATTTTCTTAAGTATAAAAAGAAATTTGTAAAGAGAATTTTATTACTTTGCTTGTGTGTGAAGACTAACAGAACAAGGCCCACAAAATTTTCTCTCGTGAAGAAGGGTTTTACACATAAGGCTAGACAAACAATTACATCAGTGATAGGGGCCAATTTACTTGCTTATTAATTTATACTTTAATGCACATTCTTTATAATATTGGACATTTCAATAAATAATTGCTATTTACTTACATAAGGCTAGACAAACAATTACATCAGTGATAGGGGCCAATTTACTTATTAATTTATACTTTAATGCACATTCTTGATAATATATTGGACATTTCAATAAATAATTGCCTCATAGATAAATTTACATATCATGTCACAACTACTCTCATTATTTGCAGCATAAATTTTTAACAACTCAGGAAATTAATGAAATAATTTCAAATAGAAACAGGAGGAACCCCACAAATTAATTACCAAAAAAAAAAAAATAATTGAGATTATGCACATATGTATAATAGCATTGTCCAATGTCCAACATAACAAACTCGGAATAATAAGAAAATTGGTTTCTCATACTGACGTTATGGCATCTTAAACTTATTAAGTATTAGGAGATTTCTAAGACTTTGCGGATTAATATTGGGGAGGTGAATAGAGAAAAGCAGCAAACATAAATTAAATCGCGATATTTTCTATATATTTATCTGCAACTTAATGATTACCTAATATTTTTTTAATTATTTATTTGTTTATTTATTTATCCTTCTATTAAATGAATGAGATTAAAACACTAAACACAACAATCCCACTATCAATGCTGTGAAAACAGCTACAGCATCATAAAGAATTTTTATTTTTATTTTTTTTTATAAGGTTGGTACTGAACAATTTTTTGTATATAAGCGAAGGGAAAGGTACAGTTTATCATTGAAGCCTTATATATTTTTTGTATATAAGCAAAAAATATATACATTTTCTGCTTAGCAATAACAGAATCATCTTATCAATAGCAAACCAATGGCTGTGACTATAAGAGTTGAGGGTATTCCGAATTTAAGATGATTCCAGAAAGACAGGGTGTACCCAAGATGTGGAGCACGGCGGGCTTGCTCGCATACTATCAAGTTGGCGGCTGATCCCAGTAGTGAGAGGTTCCCGGCTACCGTGCTCACCCAAGCTAAAATGAGCCATGCCTTCTTCTCGTCGGCTGCAGAAATTGCAGCTGCTGATGCTGCCACACGGCCTCCAAGCAGGAGAACTAAGATAAAATAAACAGCTTATTTAACTAGCTTCTAGGACACGTGAATAGTATATTCAATATGAGAAGAAATGATTTACAATGATAACTGTTTTGGTATATATCCGAATGAATAACGAAACATGTATTTAAAGAAAATATTAGATATACAGATGGTAGGTATGAGATCATGTAGAAATGTTCAGTACATCCTTTTTCATACTGGCAGAGAGATATCAAAAGAAGCACCAGAATAACCTTCTTTAAAAAAAATATTATTGCATTCCATTCCACAGCATCATGAAATTTCAGCAAATTCACTAGAACTGTGAATTATTAAAGATCACTTATTTATTTATTATTTTGAGTCAGATATATGTGAGAAGCAACAAACTTACAGGAATTTGACAATAACTATAAAGTTGCATACAGAAAACTGTATGACCAGGTTTCTTGCTTTAAAAGTAATCTTATTGAACAGATTTGTGCAAGAGAAAACATAAACATACCAGTTGGAACATTGGAAGCCAAATTTGACAGGACTAGTATGACAGCAGCGAGAACTGCTGTGCCTCCAATGTGATCAATCTTTGCATAGGGCTCCATGAAATCCCACAGAGCGCTTGGGATTCCAGTTTTATTGAAACCTTCGACTGTGATGAACATTCCACAGAAGAAAATTAGAAGCGAATACGATACCTGATCAAAGAGGAGAAGAAAACTTAAATTAATATACATGATGCAAAAGCAGTTAACATTAAACCTATCATATGATACGCTTTTAAAATATACAAATTTCATGCGGACAGGAAAGAAAGAAAGAAGCATTCTGCTAGCAGATTTTACCTTTTCGAGACTTGGTCGAGCATCCTTGAAATCAAGAACCACAAGAGCAAGTGCAGCAGTAATTGCTGTCCAGGACATGTTGAGACCCAAAAGTAGGGAAACTAACATTCCTAGGGTAATAATGTAAACACAAGATTTCCACAACACTCTTTTCCACTCACTACTCAAGCTTTCCTTTCTCTGTGACAATTGCTGAGAAATAACATTGACCAATGTAATTACTGATTCAATTCCTCTTGAAGGGACAATTTCCTCCCTTCTCTGAGAACCCCCATCAGTTGACACCTCTTTTGATTCATTTGTAATCCTTGCAGACCCAGATGTAACGCTAGATACCCTGTTGATCTCATTCTCAACTGAACTATTTCGGTTTCTTAGAGACTCAGCGTGACCAATGTTTCCATTTACGTTGGGAGAGTTTTGCAAACTCATAGATTCCACTCTAGAGTTCCACTCCTGAGAGTTTAACGATGTACAATGAGACATTGTGGCTGGTGAGAATCGATGAGAAGTCACATCCTCTTCTGCAACAACTTCAGCAGTCGCATCTTCTTCATCCTTATGAGAAGATAACAATTTCCAGTACATGATAAGAAGAATTAGAGCATTCACGGCAACTCCCACGAGCATTGCAGGAATAATTCCAATTAGAAATATACCGAACGGAATGTTGCTTTGAACGGCTATAACCAGGTTCTGGGGGTTGCCAATTGGAGTTGCTGATGACCCAATGTTAGCACTTGATGCAAGGGCAAGGAGAAATGGATGAGGGGGAAGATTGTGCTGCCTTGCAATTTTCAATACAAATTCAGTCAAGACCACACAAGAGGTATCGTTGGTGAAAAGAGCACTTGATATGGCTGAAATCAAGCAGATTCGACAAAGTAAGTCCTTTGGTCCTCTGCTCTTCCACGAGAGCATCTTTCCCAAATACTTGAACATATCTGCTCTTTCTAGATATACACTGACGACCATTGTTCCAAAGAGAAGTCCGAGAATAGGGAGATCAATTGCAGCATAGGCTTGATCAGGGGTTATGACTTGGAAAATGACCATAAGCATAGCCCCAAGGAGGGATCCTGCAGTCCTCCCTATTGGTAGAAAAGGGACAGCTGGGAAAACTGCCATTACCCAAAACATTGCAAAGGCTATCGAGCCCAGAACCACCTTCACTGTAGAAGCCATCGCCATTTTTTGAAGCTCAAATAAGTAGATAATCTTATTCTTATGCAAATATCCAGAGGCTCAAAACATTTATCATTTGAACGCCTTAGCTTGTACCATAACCATTTCTTATGAAAAAGAATTTGCAAAGTGCAGTAACCAGCACAGGCCGTTGAAATTTTAGTTCACCAGTAATCAAACAGCTACAGTGCGAGTAGGGAGCCAGGCAATTACACTGCAGTTTGGCACATTACCAGCACAAAAAGAAGCCAAAAATTTATAATCCGACAAATCAAAGAGAACAATAAACCAAGCATCAATAGAAATCCAAACATTTCTGTTTACTACTACTTTTCTTTGTCATAAGCATTATCTCAAATTCCAAGCAAGCAACTTTAATTATATTTTTCATTACAATGAATCAACATTATTAAAAAAACCCAGAAGAATTCAATACAAGAGTATTTACATTACAGTCCGATATGAATACAAAGCAACAGTCGTAACATCTGCTTTCTCTGTGGCCATTATAGTGAGCATTAAATCAAAATCTGAATGAAATTCAAAATACCCAGTTGCAATAAAACTGTTAAATGAACATACAACTAATCTCACCTTATATAAAACCCTCCATGAATTAACAATTCAACTTGCAAAGCAAAACTGGACCTTCAAAATATTTGAAAGAAAAAAAATAAAAAAAGGCCGACTTATCAGCATGAGTGTGTGTCTGTGTGTCTGTGTTTATATAAAAAGTTCAAAACCCTTTTTACGATAACGTCATTGGATGGCTTAGATTTAGGAAGTGTTTTTTTTATGAGATACAGAGAGGAGAAAAGTGGATCATAATTGCATAAACTGACATAAATGAATCTTTTGTTGTATGCGTCTGACAGGAAACTTTCACATGACACGTAATGGCCACATGGCCACTCATCACGAGCTTCACCTTATACAATCCCAAAATTGCGTAAAAATATTTCCTTTTTACAGTTCGTGTCTGGGCAGTGGCCGGTGAGCGGTGAGCATACATTATCTAGAATCGCATCACATTCACGTCACTTCAGTTTTAGTTTTTTTTTTTTTTAGGGAGAGGACGTCACTTCAGGGTTTAGATAACATGGGAATATGATATGGTTTCAGCGTTTTTGAACATCATCAGAATATATAATAAATAAAAAATATAGTATTTTTTTGAGCATTTATCCAGTCGCCCACCTGATTATTATTCTATAAATGTAACTAATTTATATGTCCAAATCATTTTTGTGATATTGAATTTCATCATTTCGACAATCCTACCAGGTATTAACCTTATTTTTTAAATATAGAGTGACAGACCAAGTCGAAATAAAATTATTCAATAAAGTCTTAAGATAGTCATTAGTATCTTAAAATAATAAATTTTTATAATAGTTGAGAGTTTATTTAATTACATGTGTTATTAGGGTGTAATTTTAAATTTTTAATCGAATACTCTATGATTAATTTAATAATTTTAATGTGTCATAAAATGATCGAGCCTTTAGATCCCAACGGTACTTGAAAATAGCAGAAAAGATTAAATGATTTTCTACTAACCCTTAACAAGAACTTGAGATACTTCTCAAACCACGCATATAAACATAATCAAGATAAAAAAAAAAAATCATGGCTTTTGCCTTATTATGGAAAATTATTTTTCATCATCTAATTAACCAATAATATATTACTCGCATAGACTAACCCATAAACAAACTCTCAATAAATGTCAAACTATAGGCTACTCTACACCATAACATAAATATTTTTTTGACAGCTTGGATATGTATCAAAACATTATTCTTATACTAACTTATGTTTAGCTGAAATTTCTAATTGCAGTGAACTACATTAAAAAGGTTGCAAATGCAATGACAGGTGCATCATAAAATAAGCCCATGGGGATGGTAGGGTTTAAGCTATATTGCATTAATATAATGTTCATATTTTTAATATAATCATTTAATTTTTATTATTTTATAAATTATTAAAAAATTAGTAAATATTAATTTATATTTATATTTAAATAAAAAAATTAATTTAAAATATATATGCCATATTAATAAATCAAAATGTTTAATAAATAAATTATTAAAAATATTATTTTAATCTCATTACATAAAATCATTTTAATTATTTTACTTTAAATATGCAAAAAGTATTTTAATTTTATTTAATCATTTAATAGTTTCTAAAATGCTTAATTGTATACCAAATATAATATTGTATTACAACTTTATATAATAAACCCTAATATAATATATTATAATACAATATAGTTAATCCAATATAATACAATATAGTAACCTAACGCACCTTAAATTTATTAACGTGATCAATCAAAAGGATAAAATTTTTAATAGATCCCTAATTATCAATATATAATTATGCAGTCAATTAATGACAAAAGAAATTGGATCACAATCTCAAATTGAAAGATCCGAAGCTCTTATAAAAGTATACATCAAATTTCCTAAATAATGTAATAGCCTTCGTGTTATGGTACACTCTCCCCATCAAAATTACATCAGAACCATAAGAATAATCGATAATTTCAGTTGGAGACCAGGAGTAGGAATGGGAAATTATACCCTTATTTGTAAAAAAAACAAAAACAAAAATCTCAGAGACTTAATTGTATTTTCCCCTTCTTAAATTTGTTTACAGCAACGCTACAATAATTTTTGGTGGAGACAAAATTTAAATTGGAGTGCAAAATGCCAAAATGTTTGACTTGTGATTGTTGTATTCATACATTATTGACAATGAAATGACAGTTTAAAATAATCTCATATAGATGTGATTTTATCATATACATAATTTCCTTTTTTTTGGTGAGATCATTGATGACGCTTTTGAGCTACTTGATTAGATTGTCAAACTTCAACCTTGCCTCCCTTAGATAGTTAGGTTCATATTTTGGATTTGTAACAAATATTTATGTAGCTTTCGAAAGATCCGACTATTATATATAATGAACTAAGTTATTATGTGATTTTGTTTTCTTCCAGTTTCCTTCATCTTTTAATTGTCTTGGTAAGTTTAAAATTGCATATATTGCCCCCAATAATCTAATGACATCTCAAGTTAGATTGGACGGTCAAGCATGCACGCAAGAGCTCATACAAATTACTTGAAATTAAAATTTAATGTTTATACCTAGCCGGACACTTGTATGTCATATGAAGAAAAAAAAAAAAAACCAATTTTTTTAATATCCTTGTACATGTAAATACAATTATAGGTAAACGCATAAAGGGCTAGATACAATGCAATGTTGGTGGATTGTTTTCATCATCTCATCTACTATTTATTTAAACATTATATATGGAGGCAATTATCCTAAAAGTTAGGGCTCGTATACTTTTATTAGTTGGGAGTGTTTATCATGCGTAAACTCTGGCGTTACAGCTTTTAAGTGACGTGCTTTTTGTTATATATAAGACGTGTAACGAATGATTATGTCTCGACCCATTATATTAATATAGTGGAGAGTCTCGAGTGAAACATGCACATCACCCCATGATTCTCCATCCATGGTTAAAACAAATTGCGAGTTTACCAACTAGTTCTATGAAATACTACTTTCAAGTGGACAAGGCTCCTATTAATTATAAGAACTTGTTTGTCATGCATTGCACCTAATAATTTTGTTTGGGACCAACGAGTGGGTAGATCAACTGACATGAGACTGTTCTAACTTGATTAAGATATTTGATTCGAATATTGAGAATATAATTGTAATAAATATTTATTGAGAAAGTTTTACCGTTCTAATGGTCATACCGGACTCGAACATGAATTAAGCGAAACTTAATGTAGTTTTCGAATATTAAATAGTTTAATATACTTAAAACAAAATTGTTGGGAGACTTGATCTAAAATTAGTAGGTATCCAACAAAAATGACTGATCTATAGAGTAGGATGGGTGGCCTATACTACTTATAATCCAAATAACTCTTTTTCACTGGTTAATACAGGGCACAACTTGAACAAACTTAATAAGAACCCGACTGCAGGACTGCAATTTTAGCTGTGAAATTTCTTGTATGACGTCTATATATATTTACCTATCGACATTCTTCCAAGATCTTCCAATTTCTGGACTGTGGACCAAAGCCCATTCTTGGTTTTTGATTCTTTGTTACTTCCGAGTTTTGTCACTTGTTTTGGTTGGATGAGCAGGCTGGAAAATGGCTTCTTACCCAACAAACATTATCACTGCTCTAAGTGCTCTGCATGCTCATCTTCAGCATAAATCACATATAAATGACATGGCTTGATATTTTGTGATCTAGTTAGTACACTTATCTCTTCATTCACCAACCTTGCGTGCTATGAAGTTCTGAGCAGCAGGAAGCAATGTTCTAACAAATGGACCACCTAGTAATTTGTTACAAATTCATGGGTAGAACCGTCATGAAGTCCTGCGCTGCTGTTAATAAAGTCTTTTGAAAGGCCCGTCTGATATTATATACTCGGATGTGGTATCAACTACTGTGAATCCAGGAGACTGTTTTTAAACCAGCTTGAAAGGAAAGGCTGCCCATAAACTCATATACCCACTTATATTAGTACTTTGGGCACAAGTGAGGTTTGGGACAGAAACAGTCCTGCTTTTGAGTTTCTGATATACATTCCAGAATAATCTTATTGTACTGGAAAATGGAAGAAGAAAAAGAGTTTCCATTCTCACAGCCAAAAAACAGAGGATTTTCAATTCTTAGATGTGTATTATTCCAGTAAAATATAGATTTATGCAGTCGTATGAGTAGAAATCATTCTGAATTATTCAGCATCAAACAACGAGACAACTAAGTAAACTGAAAGCATGGAAACACCAGTATCTAATGGGGTTTCGGCTTATACTAGCAGGGATCATACTAATGTTGTAGGTCAACACCAAACCCTATGTGAGCTTCCACATGTGTGAATTGCAGAGATTATAAAACCAAAATGCTAATCAAACAGATATAAAGGATTCCTCATGCCAAAAATAAACTTATTATTACACAAGAAAAAATAATCCATGATACAAGGCTATATGTGAACACAATTTTTTTTCACTTTTTTTTTTTGTATAACATAAAGGTAAAGAAATATAAAAAAGAATGCTCTAACAGTACCCACACTATGGATCACTAAAAACTGTTTTCTTGTCTGCATTTTCTTATGGTCAAAAGGCACTAAAAAAAAAGTAATCTAACCTCGCAGTAGATTCACCTATTACATCCATCTATCCTTGATCCCAGACATGCCACGCTATATCACAATTCACAAAATGGTATGAACTTCATAGTTACATCTACAAGGCTAGCAGCTAGCGGCTTTTATCATTGCAATTGGTATTATGATCTGGGATTAAAGGTGAAGCCATGTTGGAGAATCCGAATGTCAGCTGACCTCTGACTGCAGCATTGGGAAAAAAGTCCAGTTGTTGGAGGGTTTAGACTCCTTTCCAACAACCTTTTCATTGGCCCACCATTCAGAGTTGATGGAGGGCTTGTTGGAGACTTCTCCTTCTGCGTTATCAAAGTTGAATTCTTTGATTGACCCAAGAGTGATTGAACGATGCTTTCGGTAGCAATGTTCCTCTTCTACATATCCCATAGTTTTCTCAGGCATTCTATTAGAAGACTCTTCGGGACACAACTCAAAATGATTTTCACTATCTGTTAATTTCCCATCTCTTCGTATTTCATCCTCAGGAACTATGTCCTGTGGACATTCTGGCAGGATTCTGGGAGATGCAGCTGACTTATTTGCAAGACAGCGTGCAACTTCTTCACCACTCAGCTCGAATGAAACTCGGTGATCAATAATATGTTCATCGCTTTTAGTTCCATTATCTGAATTGGCAAGGGATGCCACCTCAGAAATCTGATTTTCCCGCACAAATCCATCTCTAGAAGTCAGCCCCATTCCATCAGGTGTCAAAGATCCTGATCCCAGCCTTGAACCAAGACCTGCGCCATCAGGTGTTACAGTTCCTGAGCCTAACCTTGAACCAAGCCCCATGCCATCAGGCGTTAAAGAGCCTGAACCCATTCTTGAACGTATACCCACACCATCTGGAGTCACCGATCCAGAACCTAGCCTCGACCCCCATTTGCGAGAAGTAAAATGTTCAAAGCCCAAGAGCTTGGGTGCTTCCGCTGCACTGAAATCAAGAATTGGGTGTCTATCTGGGAAAGGAGACGAAGTGCCAGAATAAGAGACTCCCGAACCTGGTGATATGAGTTGACCACCTGGGCTTCCTGGGTACATCTGATAAGGCTGATATCCATAATGGGATAATGAGAACTTTTGATTAGTCCCGCTGTTTCTTCGAGCACGTTCCAATGAAGATGTCAACAGTTGAGCAAATGGCACTTCCGGAGATGAAGGAGTCGTCAATTGAACAGATTCAGGAGGGGGAGTGCAAAGGGCAGTCGATGGTTCAGTGGTGAAGGCAGAAAACACAGGTGGTGTAACCAACTGTGTTTCATGAGCATATGGACCTATGGCAAACATGGATGCAGGTCCACCAGGAGAATAGGCGTTGACAGAAAGGGAATTGAGGGAAAGCAAACCAGCAGGTGATTGGGTAGCCGATGGAGGGTCAGATTGGAGGAATGACGCCGGAGATGAGGGAGGAGCAATAAAGGGGAGTACAATGGCTGTTGAGTGGGTTTGAATTTCTGCAGTTGGAGCTGCGACTCCTGTTACCATTGGTTCAGGAACAAGGACAGCATGGCTAATCCGCTTGCTAGTTTTATGAGATCCAAAACACCAGTACAGGCTCCAGCAGCTTCCCCATCTTCTTTTCTGTGGTAAAATTTAAATTAAAATAAAAAAAAAAATCAGAATAAGGAGTTGGAACAGAATCAAAATTGGCTTCATTTTCATCCTAAGTCATTCAGCTTAAGAAAATTTAGCAAAACAAATACCTTGATTAAAAAAAGCCAGCCCTATATAATAAGACCAGACAAGGTTTACAACCATCAATAAAGTGTTAGTTGAAATATTTTCATCAACATACTATAGCATTTAGTACTGATTACTTAAAGAAGACATGTAATGGCATAGCAACACAACTAAGTCTCAAAACTAAATTTCTGCCATTTAAACAAACCACCTCAATCTAGCAAATATTGTCACCAAATGCAAGGTTAAGGATCCATTCATGATATGACTTCAAAGAAGAACTAATTCTAGTTATTATTTTGAAAATTTTATTCAATTTCCCAGAAAATATTATTCATTCTTCAATAACAAGTAATTATACTCCCCATGTGTCACTAATTACACCAGATCCAAACTCCAAAAATCTTCTCTTTTAACTTTTGGTCCTGCAGAGGGCTTCAGCAGCCCAAGTGCAATTAAGCTTCGCAGGGCTGTCGCAACTCCAGAAAACATCACAGCATCAAGAAGGCTGTGATCGACTGCTTTTCAACTTGCACAAAAGTTATCTTCTTTGACTCTGAATCAAAGCCGTTCATCGTAGTGGAATAATTCAACTTATAAAAATTTTATACGGTCCTAAGTTAGCAACTCAATTAATATCTTAGGTTTCATCTACACATAGCTTCAATTTCTTTTTAGCAAGCAGCGCAAAAAAAAAAAAAATAATAATAATAATAATTTTTCACAGACAAATCAAACGAGATGCATCAAGACTCAAACTTACCACCAAAAGATGTTCAAAGGCAATAAATAAGCAAACTTTGATCCTCAAATTCTAATTCACAACACCGAAACTAATTAAACATTTCATAAAGTTCCCAGCTTTCAAAGGCCAAACAACAGCATAACCTGAAACTATGTATATGTTAAGGAAAAAATAATAATAATAATCTTTTTTCCTTTTTTTTTGGGATAAAACTTATACTGAAAACAAAACAACCATTAAAGAAAAGAACAGTTACAACCCATAAACGAACCTGAATCGCGGTTGGCCGGAAGCGGGACTCCGCTGAAACTATGGCAGTTGCAGCGGCGTTAACGGTCTCGACGCTGTCGTGAACACTACTCATCTTCTTTTCAAATTTTCAAATTTTCAAAACATGAAACGAAGACGACACAAACGAGTTGTATAATAGCATCTACGTTTCAATTTGGATCTCAAAACGAAAGCTTTCTGCTTTTCCAAGTATTTCAAAGATTTGCTTGAAAAACAAAGAGCAAACGAATTATTACGAAACGGTGAGTTTTTATTCTATATTATTATTACGTACCAAAAATAATAATAATAGATCATCAAAACTCCTCCTTCCTTCGGTTTTAGTAGTTCCGCTCCAGTCGTTATCCTTCGGTTTCCATCCACTTTGCACTTAAATTATTGACACGTCAGCTGAATGGATGTTTGGGCCCCACCACTTTAATCAATTATTAGTATATGTTTCTTTATTTCGGCTTAATTATTGAGCTTTTATCCTATTAGTTTCTCCTCTCATCAACTTTTTGTTTACCGTCCATCTAAAATCGCTTGTACCATCTATATACATACATGCATTGTCTTAACAACTGAGTAGTGATTACTAACAAACAAATTATTGGAAGTAATTTTATTTATTTTTTTTTTTTGTTTTATATTACATTGCAAATACGAGTATGAATAAAAGCAAATTAAATTAATATATTTTTATAATTATAATACTAACAATAAGTCAATAAAAAAAAAAACAAATGTCGTTCATAAATACTTTAAATTTGTTTGCTAAAATTTTGCTAGTAGATCCACAGAATGTTGATAATGTAACAAAAATAGAATGGACAAGAGCCAGCTGTCCCTTTCTCTCTCTCTCTCTCTCACTCGCTTGCTTCTTGTGATTCTGTAATTATAACTTTATATATGTATATATATATAAAGTCAAATCATATGGTAAACAGATAAATTAGCAGATTAATTCATTAAGATCTGTCACCAAAAGCACTAAAAAATTAAAAAGATAACGCGGAGCTTACATTAGTTCTTTTTAGATTTAATGGCGAAACTACCCTTGTAATATACTCAAATTCACGGATTGATGCCACGCGGGCAGTTAATGACAGAACCGAACAAGATAATTGGCGTGAAATACTCGTGAGTTAATGTCGTTTAACGTGTTGGTCTGCACACATTGTCTCCTTGTACGCGTGACTCTCGTGACCGTGTTTCTGTGCCCTACGCGCTGGCAAAATATAAAAGTCATTGCCGATCATGAATTTTCGACCGTTCGATGGGCAGACCCATGCGGGTGATTTCTTTTTCTTTGTTTTTTCTCCATCCTGAATATTGCATTTATGAAAAATACAGTTTTAATCAAGCTCCCTCCCAAACTTGATCCGTATGAAATTAAAATTTAACTTACCTTAAAAATATATATATAAGATAGAAGTGGAGAGCGATAATTAGAATAATTTAATTGTCATTTTTTTCTTTTTTCTTTTTTTGCTTTTGTAATATGATTCATTAAAGGCTTTATATGTCTTAAAAATTACCTATAATATTTTTTTAATTTAATTTAAATTAATCATCTGTGTATCTTATAGTTTCATAATAATCAAAATCACATATAAATTTAACTGATTTAATTTTAATTTTAAATTAAACAAAAAAATAATAATTACCCTCAACAAGACATTAGTATTTTGAAATATCCATATAATCCAACAATAAATTAATCTAGAACGAGATTTTTTAAATTTAATTTCTAATTTTATAAAAACACTAATTAACGTGCTGATAGTAGAAGACAATACAAGTTGTTAAGTTCTAGCAGATCTATAACGAGATTCAAGAACATACAATATTTGTTTAATACCTTGAGCACGGTTTATTTTATTGAAGTTTGAAACCCAAATTTAGTGCTATTGCAACTTGAAACATTCTTTATAGGTAATTGGATCATGAATTCATGATTTATGGATCGGTACCAAGAAAAAGAGATCTAATCATCAATTAAAAAATTTTATGACTGCATACATATTTTGACTCTGTTCTTTTTCTCCGAGCAAATCACCCACTAATCATGCATATTAGTTGCTATTATTATTTATATAAGGAACCCATCGAACTAACTCAATTATATTTATAAACACTTAACATTAAAACACTCTTAATAAAACACTCAAATTGCTAATTGCCAAGCATGAGATGAATAAAGTTTGAATACTAAATAATAAAACCTATGGACAAAACACACACACACTAGGTGAGGACTGAGGAGGGGTATTTTAGACCAAAAGGCTAATTTATTTTTCTATATTTGTCCATTAGTATTGTGTACTCCGGAGCAAACAAGAGGGCTTTATTGTCAAAGTGTGCACGTGTGTGTCCACATTCACTTGTTGAATTGGTTTTCGTGCGCACCCCTCGTGCGTAAGATAGCGACATGCTCTGTTTTCTGTTTTTAAGCAATAATAATAATAATAATAAAAATCAATCAATCAATTATCAAATTTTATCCATATGCTTCCTTTTTTAACTCCACTGATAATGATATCACAACCTCTCCCCTTTTGGCCTCATTACTCTTTTTACTTTTATCAATCAAAAGGCCCTTTTCGCTAGTTTACTTTTTAAGTCTTTCATTTTTTTCATCTTTTTCTTCGTTGTTCTTGCCTTTAACCTTTTCTGTGCCACCCCAAAACCCCACTTCTAAGAAAAAAAAAATTTTGAACAATTACATTTTAAATAAAAAGCCCATGGATTAACTGAATCATAGAGGTGTTGAAACGCAAAAGCTTTATCCTAAATATTTGTAAGTAAGATGAAAATTTCATTTTTATTAAAAATAAGATATTCACTTCACATGACCCATTTATAGAAAAAAAAAAACTTTTGCATTGACTTCTTACCACCTTTGGCTTTACCTTAATTTCATAATTACTTTCCACTAATTAGGTGATGATATTGCAATAAACTTACTAGGTTTCGTCTAAAATTCTAATCAACTTTTTTAACCTTTAATTAACCTCTTTCCCATGCAATTTTTTTTTTTACATTATCTTTTCATAACTTTTACGAGATTATAAAACAAAAAAGATCTTCAAACATCATGATAATGTTTTTTTAGACCCATTCGTGTAACCACAAAAAAGACCAATAATGTTAAAAAAAAAATAATAAGGATAATAATAACAATTGAACCCAAAAAAAAGGGGAATGAAGAAGAAGCAAAATAAAGCTAGCTTTTCTTAAGCCACTTTTATTATTGGGTCCACCGAAGAGGTGCAACCGCTGGATATTTCTCAAAACTGGCCTCTTATGTGGTGGCTTTGTGTCTTTTTGGCCCTACGCGGCAAAAACTTCGCCGGCACACCACATGTTCAACTTATCAAGTCGGTGCGACTTGATTTATTACTTATTATTTTATAAATTGTATACAATTTTTTTTTAATCACACAAAAATTTTATTTAATTATACAATATTCTTACCACTTGAACTAACCTTCCGTCTCGATTTATTCATCAAATCTTATTACGTGTATATTTATTAATACATGATCGATTACGAATAATATATGATAAAAATCAAATAAATAAAATGGTATATATTAAAAGTAATAAAGACATTCTTTCAACTATAATTAATCGTACAAGTAGATATTGTTATAAGTGCGAGGTATCTGCATTTGAAATATTCCTACAACATTACATTTACGAACTGTGAACATAAAACAATACATTTTTGTCCCCAGGGTTTCCCTAATTTTCTTTATGTGTCTTGTCATAGCTTTATTCATGGGTTCGCCTTTGAGATGCATGCATATATATCATTGACACCGTCTTTATTTTGCACATTTGCTTTTGATGAGACGACAAATCATCGGGGGTCAATTCTTTCATTATTAAAATCGATATTGATTATTGATTCATTATTCGTGCATTGATCTCAATTGAGAAAGTGAATTTGTACTTGCTGAGTAATTTTTCATACTAATTAATCACTGCTTTCATGATGCTGGTATGCTTACTTTTGAATAAAAATTCCTCCTCTCATTCGCCTCGCCGATGCAAAATAAGTAATCTTGTCATCTGTTTTCTCTTGGGCTTCTAAAAATTTTATGTTGCGTTTGCATTTATGTTTTTACATTATTATATTGTAACCGCTAATTATAGGCTTATATTATGTTTATAAGAGAAGTTTAAGGTCCAGATTATGAGAGGTTAAAAAATAGAGCTAAAAATTAATTTTTGTGTTTAACAAATTTTTTAGAAATTAATTTTGACAAAATCACTCTATTTTACAGTATATATTTTTTTAAAAAGTGAAAAGTAACTTTTCAAAATTTAATTTTAAGAATAAATTTTATATTTAATATAATTCCATACATATTCTAATATATATTATAAAAATATGAAATTATTCTTATTAAATAAGAAATAAAATTATTATTTTAAATAGATTATTATTATGATTACCAATTATATTGAGATAATCAAATAAAAATAAAATTAATAATATAAAATATTTATTTTAGTTATCAACTATTATATATACAAAATAAAAAAATATTTATATACATATTTATAAATATATAAATAAATTTTATTTAATATTATGTCTAATTTAATCATTTATATTCATACAACAGTTTAATAATAACATCTACCAAACACATACTACTAATTATAAAACTCATAATATTTTTACAGTTGATTATTTCTATAGCACAACTAAGAATAATTTTTTTAAAAAGTATAGTATTATTAAGTTGACTCTAAATCATTAGAGAATATTTATTCATATTAAAGATGCAGTGATATTTTAAACCAATAACATTTACCACAATTCAAAGTGATGCAATATTTATTAACTATTAATAAAAAAAATGTTCACCTCATTTTTGTCCAAATCAATCCATGTGAATTAGAGAAATTTTTTTAGTAAATTGGATTTGTGGCTCAACCATCAAAACGACGCAATACTAGTATATTTTTAAAGGTCCCAAAAGATTTATGATGAAATTGATTTGTATGGCAGTGTCTCACCAGGCAAAACAGGAGATCGCACGATGAGAACAACTAAATTTAATATTAAAAATATTAGTGAGTTCCAGCATGGGACCCATGTGGCGGAGAACCATTGGGCAATGGGCCTCACACAAGTTTTTTCCGTTCTTAATTTGTGCGTAGAAAATGTAAATGTAATAATATTCAAAAAAAGGAAGTTTCTAATTCACATTCCTTCTTAAAACTTAAAAATAAAAAATTCACAATCAGCCCATTTTTGTGGGCAAGCCCAAAGTTTAGAACTACCCAACAGCAAGAGTTAAGTTGCAGCAAGCGGCCCAATGTTATAAGCTACATGTTGGCCCATATTAACTCCCCAAAATATACCCAGCAACAAAATCAAACCACAAGTACAATCGACAGCTACCAGTTTTGCACGCTGGCAAAAAACGGCAACAAAATTTCTCAATCAGATAGACCTTTCTTTCAATCAAGAAAATTTTGGACCATAACAAAAACAACATCATATGTTTTTCTGAAACAAAAATCATACATTGAAATTACGACAGTCATGGTCATGGCCTCATCAACTCATGCATTGTTATTGTGTTCATCATCGCCTTGTTACACTAGCTCAAGACCATCAGTCCACTCACTATCTTCTTCTGCCACCTCAATTTCATGTCCCAAAACAACAAATTTTCATCTTTCCACTTGGATTCCTCAACTGGGTTCGAGTCTCTTCTCGCCATGGAATGGATTAAAGCATCTGGGTATTTCAGTCACACCAAAGTCTGTTAATTCATTAGGTACTAGTTCTTATCTGGTATTGATTCCTTTCCTTGTTGATGTTAAAAAGTTACGCACCTTTTTCTTTTTCTTTTTAATTAATTTTTGGTGTAAATGGTCGGTGCAGAGAAGAAGAGGAGGGGTACAGGTGGTGTGTTTTATGCATCTTTGTTTGGAGTTGGAGCTCCCGAGGCTCTGGTTATTGGGGTGGTGGCTTTGTTGGTTTTTGGTCCCAAAGGTCTTGCTGAGGTGAGTTGTGAAACTATTATGTATATATGCGTGTGGATCATTTTTGGGCTGATGTTTGTTAGATATATTTACCATGTGCTTTAAGGCATGAATATTGAGAGTATTGATCTTTTGCTACCTATTTGGTTAAACACATGTGAAAAGAGAGGAGTTTATATTCTCTAGAAGGAAAAGGTCCCTAAGTAATTGCGATAAACAATCAGCAATGGTCTGACATTGGTGTGTGAATTTAAATTGCTCTTTGAAGTTAGGAGAAGAAATCCATACATTTCATAGTTAAATCTTCATTAGGCAGATTGAGAATCTTCTTGAGGATTTCTACTTTTGAAATATATGAAGTTTCTTGGCCTTTGAGTAAATGTAGTATCTCTCCTAGGGGAGTTGTCAGATGATATAACACAGCACAAAGATTTGATGACCAGCCTATCCAGTACTGATAAGGACTACTGCAAGAGCTAAATGGTGCATTAGTGCTGGTATATGTTGCTTCCTCATGGTGTCATCTACTCTTTATTACTCAAGAGATCTAAAGCTTTAACCATTTTTGTCAGTTGTGTTGTCATTGAATTATGTTAATTTACGGGTGAGTAGGATCTATTTTGTGATATGCTTTCTCATTTTTCATTTTAGCGAACTAAGATTGTCATTATTATGGATCAGTTGACTCTGCTATTGCTCTTTTGGTGCCTTTAGGATCATCCTCTGATTGCTTTCATAGTTTAGTTTTACAATTTATAATTCTATTTTTCTAATCTTAATTCAGTTATCTAAATGAAGGTTGCTCGGACTTTGGGGAAAACTCTGCGAGCGTTTCAACCCACCATTAGAGAACTTCAGGTTTGTTTAATTAGTTTTTCCTTTTGTTCTTGAGGTCAAGTTTGAGAAGGATGCTATAATGAATACTGTCATGTTTGTACCCATTTAGGATGTTTCTAAGGAATTCAAGAGCACCCTTGAGCGTGAGATTGGTCTGGATGACATTTCTACTTCGACGCAAAACTTTAACAGAACTGACATCATGTCAACTCCTCCATCAGTTACCAGCACTGTGGATTCTCAGACTGAGGCTGACCCCAGTGAGTGATTGAGCATATCTATTTAATTATGTTTTGTGACCATGTAATGGGTATTAGTGTCTTTGAGTATTTATCCTTCATTCAGTGTGTAGGTCGATTGTTATATAGTTTTAACTCAGAAGTTTTGTTGATATTTTTTCCTCTTAAGAATAGCTCCTCTGTGTGGGAAACCTCCTAGTAACATTCAAATAGTTATCAAATTAACTTGCTTTCCTTCTTGCTATTTTATGTCCTAAAGCACCTAAATTGTCTCCTAGTTTGTTTGTAAGACTAAAGAGTGTGAACACAAATGGACGCCAAAATTCTGGTTAGTCCCATGTTGCTCGGACGAAGGGCCCCCCAACTGCCCAATAGGCTTCATTTGGCTTTCAAGACAACTGATCCACTGGCCACAACGTCTCTGGTACAATTTCTGTGCTTAGAAATAGCCACCAGTTCCATTATTCACTAGCTAAGAAAATTACAAACAAAAGTATAAGAAATCTCTGGTTGTGATGATCCGTTATTAGTATATTTTTCCTGAATTTCACTGCAGTGAAAGATTTTCTCAAAGTTAAGAGCTTAATCAACATGATTGTAAGAGTTTTTAGTATTACGGTTTTTTAATGATTGTATAATAGGCTTTTGTATAGCTATTTCTTTTTTCATTTTCCTTTTGATCTTTTTAATACAGTTATTTCTAGTTAGACAAATATTCCTTTCAATTTAGTCGTGCCTTAGAAAATTGTGTTCTGTGCTTGCTTGTTATGTTCATAAGATTTGCATTCAATAGGGTTACTAAAGTCATCCTCAAAGAATTCTGGTGAATTCTTGTAATTTATCCTAATTTGCAGATGGTGCTCCATCACCAAACAAAGCATATGCCAGCGAAGAATACTTAAAAATGACAGAAGAGCAGCTAAAAGCATCTGCAGCCCAACAGCAGGAGCAATCACCTCAAGGAGAAAGTCTCTCTGAACCTCAAACTCAGCCTCAAGGTTCATACATTCTCTCTTTCTCTCTCTCTCTCTCTCTCTACTCTCACTAACATCACTTCCAATTTGTACCAGATATGGCTAAAGAAACTGCTTCAGCAGTGCCGCCACCCCAAAAGCCTAAGAATTAGAGATGATACGTCACAAGTGAGATGCTTTCAAGGAAATGCTACCAACGACCTGTCCATCCTTCGGAAGCTCAAAAGTGAGATGTGAGAGCTCACTGGAAGGATAGACGAATGAAATTCCAATCCTGATTTTTGTCATTTCTTTGTAAGTTTTCTGTTGATAATCATAGTATAGTTCTTAGAAATTTTGTATTAGGCATTTCAGAGTGCTCTTGGATTCATGTAGAAATTGATTTGTCATTATGTACCATAACGGTAGATGTTGCTGCATCTGGAGGGATGGTTATACTCTTTTCATTTTAGGGAACGGAAGATCATGTTTATTTCCATTTAATCGATGGTTCTGGCTTCTGGGGAAAAGAGTTCAGTCCCTACAAACTACAAAGCAACTTCTGCCTCCTTTCGAGGGCAGTTCTCAGGGTTTTAGCCTGCACAGACAACACTGGAAGCAATGGCTTTTCCTCTTATACTTCAGGGCGGAACAAAAACATGTTACAAATTAACATAGCAGTCTAATGCTCAAAATTTTGCTACAACAAATTCATTTGTCTCTGAGCTTCAAAATCTGGGTAGTCGCCATTTGCCTGCCCACTAAAAGCATACATATCAAAGTACTTTTCATCTGAAGGCACGTTACCCATTTCCCGTCCTCTAAATCCCTCCATTGGAGATGCCCACGGTGCTGGAGTGGAGGGGTTAGAGCTAGAAGCTTCTTGATTTGAACTAAAGGCACTGGGATTCTGGGGTGAATTTCCAGTGGTCCTTCTACCTGAGGAATTAATGGGTGTCACTGAAATGGATGCCGATTGCTGCTGGTTCTTCATAGGAGACTTTGGGCGAAGCAGCTCTATTTCAGGGGTTGTGATGACAAGATGGGGGGCCTCGGGAGGTGGATTTCGTCCTCCCCCTCCTTGCCAAACTTTTCCATCCTTGTCAGCAAAGTTTTTAATGTATGCCTGAAAACACCCAAAATCCCTCTGGTCAGAGTCCATTTCAGAAAATAGTCAAGGAAACTCATAAAGAATCATAAGCAAGTAGTTAAAATTCCATTAAAAAGAAAAGAAGGCAAGGAGTTAAAATCATAAATTTTCTTGAGTTCACATATGGTTTCTCACTATGTTATAAAATATATCCAAATTAAAATGATTTAAGGTTTACAATGGGAAAGATGAATCATGCCCTTCCCCTATACATTAAAGAAGAGGTGCAAATTCTTCTGAAGAAATGAGCAGCAAGTGCATCTTACACAGATTTTTCATATTTTAGGTAAAGAATCAAGCTTTTTTTATTTCCCATACTATTCCCTCCTAACCACCAAATGTTTTCCATTGCAAAATATTAAAAAGGCCAAAAACTATGCTTTTCTTCCTATTCTTGAAAAAACTGACTACCAATCTGGCATTCTACAAATGGCGTCCAAATTATCACGCAGATTCAGAAGCCGATAAAATAATATGCACAAAAGTATTCCCCAACTATAATCAATCATGCTTTTCAAATAATAGCATACCTCCTTATTGAAATTCGATGAAGATAGTCCATTACCAACAGTCAACCATCCAGATCGGATATTGTGGTCTTCACCAAAGAGCTCAAGCCTTCTGCGGCCAAGGGCAAAATGCTCAATTATCCGATACATATCTTCAGGCTTTCGAGTTGAACCTACAATGTCATTGGCAGAAGAATTTTCAGTTAGTGCCCTAGTAACCCATATTGAACAGCATGTAAGAGATTCAGTATATAGCCATGATTTGTATCATAGGAGAACACCAAGCATATGTTTTTCCAATTCAAGCAAAAAATTTCTGTAATTATTCATCATATTAACTTTTCATCACGGCACACTTGCGAAAATGGATTACTGTGTGGTCTTTTCATGTAAATCCTTCACATGTAAAAGAACAGCAAATAAAACACTAATGGGATAGATATGTATTCCTATCATCAGTGTCTAAGATGTCAAGTATATTACTAACCATAAGGAGGTTCCTCGGCAATAATTACATCGGTGTCAATGTTGGCATGGATTATATGACCGTCAGTACTTCGACGGACAGTTCCTTTTATACCCATCAAGCAGTGTTCCTTCATCATAAATTCATTATGTCAAGAAAATATCAAATATGTAAAAGAGTATCCATGATGGAAACTGAGCATTCTACCCACCTTTGAGTGCTGAAACAAGGTATGACCATGCCGCAGCCCTGCAGTTGCATTACTTTTGTTTGTCTTCACCCAGCAAATATCTTCACACCTCCTAAAACCCCACTACATTACCAAGAACATACAGTTAAATTATATAATGCTTGATTGGACATCACAGTGCATAATTTTATTACAGCTAAAGGGAAAGGACATCCCACTCATTTTCTATTTAAGTACCTTCTTCAAACACTGGCGACCCTGCTCAAGACCTACACCATCACCCACCCAAAGGAAGATAAAAGAAGGTGTATCTGCAATTGCCTGAGAATAAAATGGTTCAAGATATAGATAAATATTTGCTCAAAGGACAGAAATATGGCATTTACTTGACAAGAAACACGCATCTTATCTCCAAAATCCACAATTGTATAAGATGCATTCACGACTACAGATGTTACTACATATAGCAGGGTAACAGGGTATATCCAGTCATGGGAACTATATTGTTATCATATGAAAAGCCTAAAAACAATGATGAGTTTAAAATTAATAGTTTAACAATTATATCATTGGTGTCACAAATGCAAATGCAAGGACAAGTACAAAAACAGTACTCATTTCTTACTGAAAGACATCAGCAAGGAATGTGATATGCAAACAGATTACCTCAATCTTCAGATTGAGTATTTCTTCAAATGTCCAGTACTCCATTTGGTCAGCAACACCAGGAGCTCGATGAACGTATTCCTCCCAAGGGGGATCCACAAGAATAACATCAAACTTGGTTCCAAAGAATTCAGGGGACATCTCAAATTCTCGCAGGTCACATTTGAAATACACTGGAGCAGTAGCAGACTTGGATACAATCTCATCCTTTTTCTGTATAAGCTCCCTAAGCTTGGGGTAATCCTCTACAACATTGGTGAGCTCTAGCTCCCTGATGAAATTCTGGGGTCGCATACCAGTGTCAACAAAATTCTGAGAGTAATCATTCTGCTCTCCCCTGGAAGGAGCTTTACCAGGGGTTCCGCTAGATCTAGGAGGGGCCCAACTAACGGAGGGTTTATCAGGTGCTGTACCTCGTGCAACTGGTCCAGTGGCATTAAAGCCAGGTCCGGACATGCTAGGAGGGCCCCCTCTTCCAGGACCTGATTGATTAAAGTACATACCATGGTTCACTGGAGTCCCCATATTAGGAGGAAATCTTGGACCTGATGGTCCAGGAGGAACAGGAGAGAGACCAGGTGGGACACCTAGCATATTCATGTCAACTCCCCGAGGCCCAGGCCAGACAACAGGAGGAGAAAAAGGTGGAATGAAGACACCAGGGCTAATCGGAGGACCAGGAGCAGGTGACATATTAGGGTTCAGTGGTTGCATTGGTCCAGGTGGTGGCATTCCAAGAGGTCCAAAAGGCGACCCCATCATAGGCAACGGCACCCCAACCTGTTGGTTGTCTCTCCCAGTAGGCCTGCCCCTTCCTCCTCTACCTGCCCTACTACCTTTCCCTCCTTGTGGCGGAGTTCTACCAAAAGAACCAGAATCCGGGTTTCCATATGGAGGCTGTGAACCACCACCAGAACCAGCAGGGCGACCAGACAGATTTCCTTTCTGGCCTCTTCCTTTACCACCCTTGTAGTCAATCTCATCTCTCCATGAATTTAGTTCTCGCATAGAGGTACCATCATCCATAAATCTGTCTCTTGAATCCTCACCTGAGGGCCCAGATCCATAAATGTCAGTTCTTTTTGCCCTGTCTTCTTCCATATACGCCCATTCTTGCTCATTTGGAGCCAACTGTACATCAGATTGGTGACCAACTTCAGATCTCCGGGAAAAGTTGGGCGCAGCCTCTGCTCTTCCATAATCCAAAGGCTTGGTTTGGATCTCTATCACATCATAGTTCTCGTTTGAAATTCCAAAATTTGATGATGTCTTCACAGCTTCACCCCTACTTCCATCTTTTCTGTTACCCGACCGACCATGGGGCCTTTCATGGTCATTCCTCTCTCGACCATGCCTAGGTAACTCCCATTCTCTGCCCCGGTCATAAAAAATGTCCCCATCTTTTGAATCTTTGTCATTGTTGTTGGGTTGCCTTCTTTTCCAGTTATCTTTCGAACCTTCCCGATCCCTATTCCTGTCAATCCAACTATCATCTCTGGCCTTTGTTCTATCGTCCCTGTGACTATCTTTTTCATGTTCCTTCCGTTTAAGCTCAATGCTTCTTTCATAATCCCCCTCAGAGTGTTCTGAATCTTGATGACGTCTACTGCTCCTCTCAGGGGTCCTGGACCTGTTTGAGCGCCCAACTTCCCTAACACTTTTATCTTTCACCCATGTATTTCCATCTTCATCTTTGATCGAAGACCTTTCACGGCCTTCAGAATTATCTCGAGCAGTTGGAGTTCTCTGCTGCCTGTGCTTCTCATTTTTATCCCTTACAGATCTGTCCTCATGACTAATGGGACTAGCCCTATTTTCTTCTTCTAGAGCTTCTGACCTGCCTTTGCTCTTAATCTTCTCAGAATCAATCCTTCTCTCTTCCCTGTTGTTGGACTTGATACCCTTCTCACTGTTTGAATCCATACCCCTGCTTTTACTGTCACTGGACTCATGTCTTGCAGAAGCACTTCTCTCTTTAGAACTCTCATATTTAGAGTCAGAAGTCCTTCCACTTCTCACATCAGCTCTTTCATTATTAGTTTCTTCAGCTTTCCTAAGAGTATCAGAATCATCCCATCTCCTCCTTGAGCTTCTGCCTTGCTCAGAAGAATCATTACCCTTCTCACGGCCAATTTCCCTTCTATCCAAGTGCCTTGAATCTCTATCCAGTGTCTTCTCAAACTCTCCATCAAGTGATCTTTCTTCCTTGATTTTACTTCCACTTCTGGAACTCTCATACTCTGAAAACTTCGAACTCACTTTTCTTCTCTCACTTTCATCAGCCCGACTGTGCCCTCTACTCCCAGATTTATCTCCAACATCTTTTCTGTTATCTATTTCTCCATCCTGGTACCAACTGCTCAACTTTTCCAAGGAACTCTCCTCTTGTTTTTTCTTCAACTGCTTAGAACGCTGCTCCTTTCTTGTGTCATAATCATCTTCATCACTGTCTGCTTTGCTAGAGCCACCAGGCCTCTTACGACTCTCGTTTCTGTCACCAGAACTCCTCCTTCTTCCACTACCATCTAATCCCTCAGCTTCTTCTCCATTGCTAGGCTTTCTAGACTTGCTGGACTTATGCTTCCTCTTATCACTGCCCTCCCACTCTTCATCATCCCTGGCCCTTTCACTCCTAACATCAATACCATCCTCTATTTCTTGTTTCACGTAACTTCGACTACGTTCAGGCGAATCCATTGCAATGCCCTCAAGAAGTTATGTAACGAAAGAGGATATCCTTCAATGTGACTGACGACACTACAAACAAATCACCCTGAATTTGCATAACAAAAGGATGAATAAGTCCCTTACAAGCTTATAAAACAAAAATTTGAACAAGTATTTTCCTTTTAAAAAAATCCTGCAGTGGAACAGAGGATAGTACATATTAGAATTCAAAATAAATTCTACTTCCCCATAATTAAAATTCATTGTACTCCATTTCCACTGCAATTAAAATCCAGCTTCTGACTTCACTTGGGATAGGGTCTCTCTCTTTCAAACCATTTAACCAAAATTTAATAGAGATTCTTCATAATTTAAACCTAGAAGCATACATACAAACAAACTAAACAACCTAACATGAAGAAGGCAAGAAATTGCACTACAATCAACTGAGCAGAGGTCTAACAGCAATACCAATTACAACCCATTTAAAGAACACTAAACGAATCATTTTAACTAATCGAAAAAACCCCACTAATTTAAGATTGAATCTTGGACATCCAAATCTAAGAACTCGATTTAAAAAAAAAAAAAATTGAAAAAACCCACACAAAAATCCTAAAAAATTTATTTCGTGAAGTTGTGGAATGAAAAGTAGAAGCGTGAGAGAAGTAACTTACATTCCTCGGACGAAGGGAACCGTAGACAAGTTCGCGCAGAGGTTTTAAGGTTAAGAGTGACTGAAAAAGAGAAACAGCGAAGGAAGGAGAAAACAAAGCCCTGCTACTTGTATTTTCTCATTTATTATATTTTTAATTTTATTTATTTGGTAAATTTACGGACATGACATGGCCCAAAAATTTTGGATACTTTACACAAATACCCCAGTTTAAACATTTCTTATTTTTTTGGTTAAAAAAAAAAAAAAGGTAATTGTCAAGTTACATTATTATGTAACTTATATTTACATCAAAAGTTATTTTATTAACTTAAATATAGTTTAATTAATATAGTGAAAATAATTTTTGTGTTACTGTAAGTTATATTGTTATAAAATTTTATGAGGTCCAAAAAATATACATATATATTTTTAGATGATATTACTTACTTTCACTGAAGCTCTCATGGTCATGGTCGGCTCTCTCTATATATGTATATTAAATTCAGGCTAATGGATTTTCTCATCCCTTGTATAAGCGAGGTTCCAATTTCAAATCTCTTCTTTTCATGCAAAAAAACTTACCAATCGAACATGCTATCATATTTAAGGCTTGTATATTAAATGTTTTAAATATGAAATTTTATTAATTTTAAATTTTTTAAAAATTTATTTTTTTATAATTTATATATAATTTTTAGATATTTACATATAAATAAAAAATAAATTATCGTGGCTTTTATCTAAGACTAAATAAAAAAATAAATACTATATCCTAAAAATATCTCCATTAAATATACTTATTTCTTAAATTATAAAACTTAATCCACTTTATTAATATTTACTTACAAAGGCATAAATATCAAATATCTATATTTTATTTTTTTATTAGCCCGACAAACCTAGCTTATTTCTAAGTCGGATTTAAAACGGATTTATATCTTTCCCTTTCATGGATTTTATATTCTGATAACTATTTAGTAGTTGAATTTAACATTTACGGTTTGGTTCTTGATTTTTTTTTTTTGAATACGGACTTTCAACATTATAGATATTATATTATTATTTTATTTATAATAAATTTTTATAACTGAAATATCTCGTAACGTATATATTGATCCTTTAAAATTTTGTTCAGATTTTAATCCTCAAAACTGGAAGATTATATTATATTATTATTTTATTTACAATAAGTTTCTATAACTGAAATCTCTCATGATGTGCATATTTATTCTCTGAAATTTTATTCATATTTTAATCCTCACAGATAGAAGACTCCACTCAATTATTTAATAATCGAAGAATAATTGAAACAACTAATCCCATATAAAAATGATTGAAATTAACCTCTATAAATATTCTTATAGCTGCTCAAATAATTGTTCTCAATATTATAAATACAAAGACTCTTTCGATAAACTACCAGTCCATTGGTTATGGAACATTAAAACATTAGGAAATCTTTTTTATTTTTATTTTGAATTAAAGAACTCTTATTAGATTAATATAAAGTGTCCAATTATATTGTAGGATCGAAGTAAGTTATGAACTCACATGAATTGTGTAACTTATTCAAAAGTTTAGAATCAAACAAGTCCTCTAAATAGATTTATTCATGATATCATTAATACATTGATCTTTTAACTAAAAATAATTTTTTCATTAATGTGATGGACAAATGAGCTTTTGTTTCTCAAACACAAGCTCGACTTTCAAATACAAATAATTATTTTTTTGGAATCAAAAGGGGCTTTCTAATTCAATCGCATGTGTTCAATTCCACAGCAACAAAGCTTTTATTCTTCAGCTTTCGCTACATTGGAAATTGCCCAAAGAAAACAAACATGTGTTAATAATCTCAAATTTTACAATAACAATAACACTTAAAAGAAAAAAGAAAAAAAAAACTCAAAATAAATTAAAAATCATAGCATCGACCGTTTCGCTCCCAATCACCGTAACGGGTGGGCTCGGGACCTCTGGGCCCACCGACCTCTCCGGTATCTTTATTCACAAACTCACCGGTATCTTCTTCATTTTCATCTTCTTGATCATCAACGATTTCCTCGCTTTCTTGATTTGATTTAACGGTCCCTTCTTGTTCTTTGATGGGCGAGTTCTCTTGCCGAATCGATGAGGATGAGCAAATGAGTCGACTCACCGAGTTTGAGGGTCCCACGAACGGACGAGGTGATAGCTTTGGTGGAGCTGAGGGGTTGGCGATTGATGCAAATATACGGACGAGATTGTTTCTCGCCATTTGGTTTCCTTTCGATCTTGCAAAGAGAGAATCAAACAAACCCTAAGTTGAAGAATTAGAATTTAGTTTTGATTTTGCTGCAACTTTGGCGGTGATGATTTTTAAGGTGCGCACGATTCGTTTTTCACCGAAGGGTACAAACCTAAATGGGCTTATTAGCCGTACTGGGCTAGGTTTGGATTTCTCTTGAAATTTGAATTTAACCCATGATATTAGACATTAGACGGGACAAAATTTGATATGATCAAATTATCTAATATAAATATGATATAAATAAATAAGCATGAGTCATTATATTTGATAAAATTATTAAATAAATTGAGTCTAGATTAACATTATATTTTTTATGTCGGGTTAGGGTTAAAACTCTTACTCATTTATCTAATAAATGATATGATTATATTTTATATTCTAAATTAATTTATAAGTTCTTGTTATCAAAACTCAAATGTTAGATATGATTATTTCTTTTTATTATTTTTTTAAAAAAGATAAACATTTATATAATATTTAATTTATAAAATTTTATATAAATTTTGAACTTCAATAGTCTAAATGTGTAAAATATTGATAGTCATGTATATTTTATGACATCGACATATAATATTATTTATATAAATATAATTAAAATTCTAATAAGCAAAGGTATGTATGATTTTGAAAAGATATATATATATATATATATATATATACATATATATATATATATATATACATATATACCCAGGCACAGGCTGGCAGCCACCAGGCGATCCCACTGCTGGTGAGCCCAGGACGTAAGGCAATCGCCACCAGATCAGAAACCCTATAAAGAAGAAACGTCTGAACCGATGTGACCCCTGAAGATGTTGGGCCTATCTTAATCTCCTGTGTCACCCCTCACCCTAGTAAAACTCATCACATAGCAGTCTTCCGCTTTAATATCAGAAATCATGGACCAGATGAACCCCTGTCCTTGAAAACAGAGACGTAACCCACATCCAATTCCACCAAGAAAGTTAAATCTCATAATGTCGAGAAAGGCGTAAATCTTCTCAGATCAAGAAAATGAAATAAAACAGCACCTCAACGAGTCAAGAGATGTCCTATTAGAACTTAAAATAGTTCCATCCATCTGCCGAACCACTGGGACTGCACCCATATTTTTGAATTGAAGAAAACAACTGGTGAGGCGTCTTTAGGCTGATAAAATCGATTAAACCAGTTTCGCCGCATCCCAAGAAGAAACATGTTAATGGTTCGGCCAACTTAAAACCCAGGAAAGTTTGGTGCCAGAGTTCACACCCCATCATAGAGCTGCATCTTTATAACCCAGAGATTGCCTGGCCAGAACGAACAACGAGAAAGTTAAATGTTCGAACCTCGACAGACCAAGATACTCACAATGTTTTATAGTTGCCGCTTTCGTAAACCGATGGTTTAAAACCAACCCTGTGAAATCCTTGTTAAATGAAGACTGTAGATGACAAACCCGAATTATGACAACATTTTCACGGAATGAATTTTATTATACCCATCTGACAGGAAAGCTTTTCCTTAAACACAATTGGCATGTAATTCCCACCTAAACTACCCGTATATGGTGGCCTGTTATTTTAAGTAACATTTTTCACAGCTCAGATCAAACTTCCCGGTGTTAAACCACAAAGCTTCCATGGTCAAAACCTGATCAGATCCATCTTTACCCCTGCTCATCGGGACATGCCTGGATTGAGCTCACGCCTTCTGACCATCAATCCAGATTAACCGGTATATGTAAGAACTCATTTTGCTACATGTATTCTTTAGAGATCATTTGAGGTGGGCGGTCAGTAAGATGTTTCAAGAAATCGCTTTAATTCTCTGATCTTCTACCAGATTATCCGGCTTTCAGAAAATTCTCCTACAAAACTGCAACAAATCTAGATCACCAATAAACTCATTATCAAATTCAAAATACCAGTGTCAATTTCGTTACCAAGAAAAATTGTCACTTAATGTTTTTGAACATCTTTTTCTTGAAAGTCATGTTTTCATAGCCTTTACAACGATTCTAAGTAAAATTTCGACTTGTATAAAATCACTACATTGGGAATCTGAAGTACGACAACACAAACGGAAAGGAATTTCTTTGACAGAGAATGTCATTGCAATCATTCCAACGCGCGCTAAACATGCCTGTGACTATTTACGCTCTGTTTCACTATTATTAACTCTGCTTGAACGCCACCATATCCTAAGCTCCTGATGCATCGCTTTCAACCATTTTGTGAATGCGTGATTTCAGCAAATGTATAACTTTACCCGCTTATATCATTAATTTAATGGGAGATGCCTCATCACCCACGCGAATAGATTTCTAACTTATCGCGAAGGGTTTTGAACTGCATCTAATGCCGTACAAAACCAAGGATAATTTAAATCAAACTCAGAATAGATTTTACCAAGACCATCAGCAACCTGCTCAAAAGTAAAGAGATCCTCTCAATAGAGTAATTGTTCCTTGTAAATATATGTCCATGAATCATTTCTGGGCTTTGAAACAGTTAAATCAACCAAATGTTTCACCCACTATAGTAGAAAGAAAATAAAAAAGCTTTTAAACGTTTCAACGCCGATCAACTATATTAGAAACATCAAAACATTCATCAATGTAAACAACGCACCCCCTGGCTGCGGTTATAAATGTCATCTGCTTAATTTTGAAATCTGGCGTGCATTTCTTTTAAACTAAATTAAGATAATAACAGCCCACCTGCAACGTCCCGAACAAAGAAAGCGCCAGCTTTATACCCATCTTAGACCTGAATCTAGTTAAAACCCATTTCATGTCAAATTTTGGTGAAGGATGAAACAGAGCGTAGTTTTAGAAGAGTTTTTTGTTAGGTATTGGATACCTGTCCACTTTTAAGCTTTATTTGAATTAGCCAGAATCTATCATGCCTCGAAAGCACAAGGCTCAATTTCAATTCTCGTTGGCCGATAAAAAGTAAAGACAAGACCCGTGGAGTATCTTGACTTTACAATTACCCCTTTAGCCTAAATCTTAATTTCATCTCCTACAATACTTTTTCAATTCTATATTCATTTGAATTGCAGGAGCTTTTTTTTAAGAGGAATTTGTTTTTCATCGTTAATTTCTGCTACTGTTGTGTTTCATTTTACGTTATGGAAGCCTTGCTCCAGAAAAGTAGCTTAGAATCAAGACATATTTTTCAATTAAGTCT
>CM046818.1:26121108-26139551 GCA_025617385.1 Murraya koenigii
CGGAAGGGATATAATGAGCTTAAAGGTTTAGGCAATTTTTAGCATTGGGAGTCAAGATATACAGGCTAGAACCAAAATAGTTCCACCATTGTTGGAACCGGTTTGGAAGACTTTGCTGAGTTATTTTTGAATTGAAGAAAAACAACCAGAGTGTGTCTTTTAGGGTTTTGGATAAAAATGTATTAAGCCGAAGCTTGTTGGTAATCCGATAAGAAAAGGACAAGCGATGGTTTGGGCTCGATTTAAAATTAGCGGGAAAAGCTTGAGTTTTATGGAGTGGAAGACCCAGTTGTTTAGGAGTTAGGACTTTAAAATTGTGGTAGTAGAATAGGTAGACTCGGAATGAACTTATTTGAGAAAGAAATGTTTGAACTTATGAGACTCGGTATACTTTCGAGAATAGCTTGGTAGTAAGGTTGGGGTTTTG
Source organism: Murraya koenigii (assembly GCA_025617385.1). Classification (NCBI taxonomy): domain Eukaryota; kingdom Viridiplantae; phylum Streptophyta; class Magnoliopsida; order Sapindales; family Rutaceae; genus Murraya; species Murraya koenigii. The sequence goes on from CM046818.1 coordinate 26,121,536, forward strand.
TAAATCCATGGTTTAAAAACCAACCTTTGGGAAAACCTTTAAAGCGACTTGAAAAGATCGGTATGATAAAACCCATCTTCCGTAGATAAAATATTTTGATGATGGACTTTATTATACCACTCCGATTTTGTGAAAGCTTTTCACGGAAACAATAATTTGAGAGGAAGAACTTCACGAAACTAATTCTTTAGAAGAAGTAGGTTTTGTTATTTCTTTAAAGTAACATTTTCTAGAAAAGAGCTTTAGATTTTGAAATGCTTTGTAAAGCAACCATAAGTTCGAGGATTTAGAAATGGATTGCATCCAGTTCTTTACACTGTTCATCGGATCTTAAGGCTTTAGATTGAGCTTCATGCTCTTGACCATATCGATCAAGATTTAATTGGCATGGCGGAAGATAGTAACTTGTCTTTCTGAGGAGTATTATGGGGTTCTTTAGAGATCATTTGAGGGGAAGGGTTGCGAGAGGTGCGATGTCTTTAACGATGGCTTTACCCTTATCTTTCTTCTTGGCGGCATTATACTGTTTTGCAAAATTCTCCGGTTAGAAAATCGGGAATAGAATTTGTATCACGCTTTAATAAACTCAATATCAAAATCAAAAACACTTAAAATAGCTTGCCATCGTGCAAAAATTTGTTTGGATGCTGATGTTTTGAACATCTTTTCTAAAACATGTTTTGCTGACTTCTGATCTATTCTAAGTAAAAATTTACGATTTAATAAATCACTTTGAAATTTTGATATGCATACTATAATGGAAAGAATTTCTTTTTAATAGTAGAATAGTTTCGATTGGCAATCATTCCGATGTCTTGAAACATCTTGTACTTATTTGTTCTTTATTATTATTAACTTGCTTTAAAATGCCACCATATCCTAAGTCGGATGCATCAATTTCAACTATTTTTGGTAATCACGAGATTAGCGAGGAACAAGCAGAATTTCTTTTCTTGTTTGTTTTATTAATTTACTTGACTTTGGTATGCTCATCGATCCATACAGCGAGATTTTCTTTAATCTATCATGAAGGGGTTTTGAAATCCTATTGATGTTGGGACAAAAACCAAGGACATAATTTAAACTTCAAGAAATCTTTGTAGTTGTGTTTTATCGAGAATCTTATCGGGAAACTTATGCAGTAAAAGCGAGAGACCTCTCGATAGGAGTAATTGTTCCTTTAGAAATATAATGTCAAGGAATCGATTTTAGTTTGAAACGAAGAAATCTTGAACTAGAAGCAGACTAGTCCGACTTTTTAGTAGCAAAATAAAAAGTTTTTAAATGTTTGAAATGTTGATCAATTATATTAGAAAAGATCAAAACATCATCAATGTAAACAATGCAAAATTACGAATAAGGGTTATAAATGTCATTCATGACTCTTTGAAATTCGGAAGGTGCATTTTTAAACCAAATGGCATAACGAGTCCACTCATCTTGTCCGAGATGGAGCAGATAAAGCGATTTATACTGATCTTTAGGATGAATTTGAATTTGCCAAAACACGATTTCATGTCAAATTTTGAGAATATGAAAGCAGTGGAGTTTTGTAGTAAGTCTTTTTGTTAGGTATTGGATACCTAATCCACTTTAAGGCTTTATTTAATGGTTTGTAATTTATCACAAGTCTTGGAGTGCTGCGTTCAATTTCGAATTCTTGTTAACATAAAAAGTAGCACGAAGACCGGGGAGATCTTGACTTTACAATTAGTCCTTTAGTTTCAAATCTTTAATTTCATTACATACGGTGTTTTCTAATTCCATATTCATTTGAATTGGGTGAGCTTTAGTAGGAATTTGTTTTTCATCAAAAGAATTTTCATATGGCAAGTCTACTATGTGTTGTTTTACATTCGGAAGCGGTTGGTAAATCGACACATATTTCTTTTCAATTAAGTCTTTAAATTCAAAAATCTTCTTCTACATATGATTGGTTTGTATCGGCTTTCAATCCTTTGTAAACCTAGATCCTTTTGTAAATAAAATAAATCATTTTGTTTTGATTTGAGCAAAACATTGATTTGGTTTTGATAAATAGAACAAGCTTTTACAATATTTAGATTTCTTGTTTTAGGTTTTTCAATAAAGGAAAATTTTAATTCTTTATCTTCGACTTTAAAAATTATACCATCATAATCAACAATATAAGGAGTAATGAGGTTTATGAATGGGGTTCCAAGTATGATGATATGATGTATGTCATTTGTCGATAGAAAGGAAGTTCGAAATTCAAAACCATCATTTAGTATAGAAACATCAACCTAGAGGTAATTTTAATTTTGAATTATTAAGCGGTGAAAGTCTTTCATTTGTTTTTTACGAAATCTTTTGGGAACAATATCTTCTTTTATACTAATTTAAATCGAGCACTGTGTCGAAAAGAGGCAATGGTGTCGATTTAAATTCTTTGGAAAATGTCAAGTAATTTTAATCAAATATTTTCTTGTAGTGATTTGTTTCGAAACAAACAAAAAATCATTAGGTAATTTTTTATGTTTTCAAGGTTTTGATTATCACCATCAAATTTTATTTCTTTATCTTCATCACTATCTCGAATTATCTTCTAATTGTTTTAGCAAAAATTGGATAATTCAGAATCGATTTTGTTTTTCTTTTAATTCTTTTATTTGGATTTAATTTCCTTAATCTCCTTTTGAAGATCTTGAATATTAGGAGTTGTTTTCTTTTCTTTCTTTTTATTCAAGATTTCGGTGAGGTCATAGGCATTTTCTTTAAAGCAGGAGTTTTGGAAGATTCGACTTTGTTGTTACGATCAAAGGTTTTGAAGCTTATCGAGATATTCTTTTGTAAAGCTGGATTAGAAATATGTTTGACAACATCAAGATAAGTTTCCGTTCTTTAGTTAAAACATTGATTTTCTTTAAAAATAGGGATTCGAATCACTATCACTTGAATCGAAGTATCAGAGTCAATTAACTCATCAACTTGTAAAGGTTCACTGTCTCCTGTCATAGAAGACTCAGAGTCAGAAGATTCAACTAAAAGTGGGGCTAACTTTGAAAGTGTTTTGTGTTCATTTTGCAAAATCTTGCGAGTATGGCCTTTTCTTCCACACTTATAACAAGTAGCTTCTTTATAGTTGAAAGGCGTTTTAGAAGATGATTTTAAAGGAGCTTTAAAACTTTTCTTTTTAGAAATGAGTCTTTTATAAGGTTTGAAGGTTTCTTATAAAAGATTCTCTTAATTCTTTTGAAGGTTATGCATACTTATGACTTCTAGATTTGTAGGATTTGTAATGTTTTTGTAAGTCTTGAGGAACACTTACCATTCTGATCTTTAGATGTAGAGGCTTTGAAAGGGTCATAGTTAAGCTGTTTGCGAAACTTCCTAATTCTTGCTTAGATTTTCTAAGCTCCCATTTAAGACGTTTACGTAATTTCAAATCTTGACAAATCTTTAGACCTTCTTTATTAACGAATCGACTAATTCACCATAGGTGAGTTACGTCATAAGGGACACGATTATCATTAAGAGCTTTAATGGTATTTCAACTTTTTCACCTAAAAGTGTAGGTAAACCGATTAGAAATTTTTCTTTCCAAGTAATATGATTTGCATCATCTCTTAGAAAGAGTCGGGTAAAGAAAGTAGTGTTATAACTTTGAAATTCACTAAGCTTCCTACATCTTAAATTATGTAGTAACTCGAGCATTTTTATCACGTGGGTGAGAAGGATCACCTATGAAATGAAGGAAATGGTCAAAATTAAAGTTGCAATGACATCTTGAATTGATTTATTATATTCATCCGGAATGGGGATTCCTTCCTCATCTGTCCGAATTGCATTCAAGATATCGATTCTCTGTGGTTTGGTGAGGAGATGGTCCCACCATCCTTTAAGTTGACCGATAGAAACCCATGATAAGGATTTACGCAATTGCTTTGTCGAAGTTCTCGATTGGGTTTTATAGGCATTAGCTGCCATTGTCATTTGTTGTAATAGACCAAGTATATTGTACTCGGACATTCCATCTATATTCCATTCATAGAGCAGACGATGCATTAAACCGTGATTGGTTTATTGCACTGAGCCTATTATCAGCGAGCTAAGTCGGGAGGAGAATAAGAAGCAGCGGAGTGCTAATTCCCGATGAATTTTATTTGTATTAGGAGTCGGCTCAAATTCTTCTTCAAATGCTTACGCATCCGAAGTGGCTATAGAAGATTGATCATAATCTAATACTCCAATTTTATTACTTAGATTGAGGAGTGTCGGGAACAATTTCGACTTTTTAGAGGAAGAGGATGAGATTTCTATTTCATTTAATCTTTCTCTAATGGCTTTAATAAAGTCCGATTTTGATTCTTGAACAAGCTTTTGACTATCTTTCGAAACACTGGAAGGCTCGAATATAGGTTTCTTAAGCTTTTGTCGGACTTTATTGGCTTTAAAGTAGAAATAGGAAAACGATGAATGGTTGATTGTTGGATTTGATTCTCTATTCTATTCAATTGTTTTCCTATAGTATTTAGAGTAGTATTACGAAATTATTACATTGGATAATACTATCTAAATCTTTATCATAGTCATTTACCTTATGAATTTTGTAAGGTGAAGCTTTAATTTGAGTTGGAGGATCACCATGATCAATGGTTATACTCTCAAGAGGTGGATGTTCGATTCGATGATTCTATTACTTATCGGAAAGATTCCATTCGGGAGTTTTCTTTCTAGTAGTAATAGGGTTTGATTCTTTAAAGGGATAAGAAATGTTGTTTTCAAAGCATACATTTCAAACCAATCAAAAATAAAATGTGAACTTTATGTAAATTTACAAATTCATAATATTCTTCTTGAATCTGTTTTCTTTGATTTAAAAATGATTAAAAACCAAAGTCTTTTTCTTTATTCAAGTCGAATAGAAATCTTTGCTGCAAAGGGCTTTATCCACTTGAAATCCTTTTCTAGGACACTTATTATGTTTTACGTAATGTAGAAAATGTAGGAGATGTTGGAGGAGAAAAGTTCTTTCTCTTCCTTACTTTGTTCACGTTGACTCTTGGTGTAAATTGGGTGAGGAACACTAGTAGAGTAGTCAATGAGCGAATTGAAGAACTAGGAATATCCGATGTGGAGAACCTGGGTTGGTCTTTACATGGTAGATTGATGACGAGAAGGGACTTTAGAGAATTTCCTACTTGTAGAAGGAATCTTGGAAGCAGTGGTCTTTATCCGAGAACCTATATGAGTTTGTCCTTCAAAAGATAGTTTTACTTTGCCATCCGAATATTGAGTCACATTTTGCAACTCCGAATTTGGCTCGAGTTGTTTTGGAACAATCGGTTCGATGGCTCCTCGAGGATCCATTCCTCGGGAAGGTTTATGTCTTTCCATCTGGATGGGTCTAGGAATAACTGTGTTAGCTTTGGACAAGTCGATCTGCAGAGAAGAGTTTCATCTCTTTTGATTGGAGTTTATGTTGCGTATTAAGCGAGAATGCATTGCTTACGGAAATTTTGTAAATTAGAGCAGCGAGGATTGATCCTTCGATCATGTGATAATTGTGGGTCTTAATCGAAGAATCATGCTTTTGAGGATATTTTTGTCTCTAAGTGAGGCTGTGATGTTTGGATAACAATCAAGCGAAATAGGACCTTTACTGAGACTCGATTCAATCTGCTTAAGTAAAGAATCATCAAAGAGATGAATCGGCCATCTCTAAGAACCGCTAAGATGGAAGTATCAAGGCCTTCTTTAGTAAGGGGCTTTATTCCAACTTGGATTAAACCAATATGCACATAATTAAATTTCTTTTCTTTTAGGTGCTTTAAAGAGTGTTCGAAAACAAATGAATTGTTTCGAAAGGCTTTGAAAGAGTGATGTCACGTTCTTGAGTTTTATAACATAATCTGTCTTTAAAAATCAAGTTTTTTGTTTTATAAATTGTGTCTTTAGAAATCTTTGGTAATTCCCAACAATCAATGGCTTTATTAAAATCTTCAATTATAAAATCTTAAGAATTCACAACATTCTTTGAAACATTAGTCCTTTCGGAAGAAGAACTGAGAAAGAAGATGCTTCTACGAGTAGAGAATCCATGCGATTTAAAACTTTTAATTGAACCTATATGGATGTCTACGGTATGGTTTACTGACCCTTAAAGCGGAAAACTCTTATCCTAGAGCGGGACTTACTACCAGGTAAAGAATTCAACAACCACACGAAATTAAAATAAAAGCATAAACATACACAAATTCTTTTTCTCTATAATACATCTACCCCCCTTGTGTGTGTGTATATATATATATATATATATTTATGTGTGTGTGTGCGCGCGCGCGCGCTCGCACAAATGTTTGATATAAATTTTTAAAAATATAGAGATAGTAAGTGGGTTATTGGATTTATTGTTTGTGTCGGATTATGATTTTAATATTTTAACAAGATTATTAAATATGTCATGTTTGACTAGACCTAAATTTAACACGACATAAACATGACCTAATGATCCATTTTATCAGTTCTAATTAGACTTATTCAATTAGTCTTTGATTTATTTTTCTTAAATTTCCCGTTTTAATCATTTTGGGCTGGAATTATTGTCTTTTTTTTTTCAATTTTCTTTTTGGTTTTCAAATGATCAGAAGGACAACTTTGTACCCTTTTTTATCTACAAATTTGTTATGAGGTTCAAGAAGTATAATTACCTTAAGCTATTATTTCCAAGAAAATCAAATGATTCAATGGTTTTAAAATTGTTTTGCATTACATATATTTATTTGAACCTTTATGAATAATTATTTTTTAAAAAAATTTATAATTTTCGTCAAAGATTAATCTGTTGTAATCATATATCTGATAGAAAACACGCATATGTATGACTAAAAAATATATGGCTTCACATTGAACAAACTAATGGGCGATTACTTAATTGGATAAAGATTCAGTATTTAGCAGAGTTGTTGTTGAGCATTAAATTTAGGGTAAGAATTTATTTTGTATTTTTATCTTTTTTATTTCTTAAACTTAACAACCCTTATCCTACTTAATTCATATGGTGCGTTCGAAATTAAACTTACCGGTAGTTACAAAATAGATTTTAAATTAAAAAATATGCTATGCCAACAAAGGCACATTTATGAGCTAGTACTCGCTGTAATAGACACATTATAAACAAGCATCAACATGTTTTATGTTAGCATTTTTCTTCTTTATTTCTCTTATTTTCTCTTCATTCTTCCCTGAACTTAGCATTTTTCTTTATGTTATTTTAGCAACCAATGAACATAATGTTTTGGAGGCAAATTAAAAGTCACGTTTAGATCTTAACAAGCTCTAGTTAATTCATACATTTTTTTATGTATTTTCATTGATATATATATATATCAATGAAAATACATAAAAGAAATAGGAAAATAGGATTGAAGAATATATGTGTAAATAAAATGAATAAATGATATCATATTTTAATACAACTTTATTGATTTATGAGTACTTGGCGTTGTTCTACCCGATCGATGCAGATAGATTTGTCTTAGGGCTCAAGTTCATAGCTTAGAACTGAACAATTATCAGTCCGCACGTTTGGGTTTCCAGCCTATATACCTTTATAGATCTTTAAATTTAAATTTTATATTTAAATCAATTTTTATTCATTAATCAAACCTAAGCAACATAAAGGCTCATAGACGGTACCAAGATTTGGATCCCAGATCTGGTACTCTGATTGAGTGGGGGAGAAGAGAATACAACTGAGGGGAGAGATCAGGTCTCTATATCTCAGAGGAACGTATCAATTTGTATGGTAGATCTGATATAGAAGATCAGTTTACAGATCATGCATAAACTTTAAAGAAACTTTAAATAAGTTGCTGTAAATTAAATGCATAAAATAAAATGCATAAAATAAATTACAAATTAAATGCTTACATTTAATTGAAAATGAAAGTTTAATGCTTTAAAGATTCCAAGAGGAGAAGGGAAAACTCATAAGACAGAAAATATTTCCTCAATGTCTTCTGTTTATTATTTTCCAGAGAGAGAGAGAGAGAAATTAAGAGAGAGAAGTAAAAGAACACGAATAAATATTAGTCTTCATTCGAGTCTTTAAATACAACATAATTTTAAACTGTAGCAGATTCACTATAGCTTTATACAACTTTAAAAGTATAGATACGAAACAAATACATATACTGGATACAAAATGTATAGGCACAAAGTACTGAAATAAATTTCTTTACTTTTTTTTTAAATAAATTACAAGGCTTTAATGCTTTAACTAGGATAAGATGCTGAAACACATATTTTCATTATCATCTGTAAGAGAGATGAATGGTTCTTCATTACATGAGGAACTCGAAGAAGAAGAGCTTGCAACAGAAGTTTCTGATCTCGAGGTGAGCAATTATTGCATAATTTTAAAATACTCATCTTCAGTATTTGAAGAGGCTAAGAGAGACTGTGTTATCGATCTTTGGGACAGGAAAGTGCTTTAGGCTTTAGATTCTTCAATGCTTGGAGTCAAATGACCTATTGAGGAAAGCCATGTATGAACAGTAGACTAAGAGAGTTTTGACTGCTCATCAAATTTTGACCACCACTTAATTTTGAAATGTCTTTGTAAAACCAACTGGGAATCCTGAGTGTGGTATTGGAAATTCCACATCCGGACCCACTGGAAAGAAGAAATTTGTACTGAAGCAAAGAAAATGAGAAAACCTCTTCTCAGATTCAGGAGAGATATAATGAGCTTTAAAAAGATTTAGACATTTTATGGTATCAGTTGTCAGGATATTTGCACTAGGACCAAAATAGTTCCATCACTGTTAGAACCAGTTTGGAAGACTTTGCACGGTTATCTTTGAATTGAAGAAAAACAACCAAGAATGGGTCTTTTTAGGGTTTTAGATAAAAAAAGGGTATTAAACCAAGCTTATTGATAATCCCAATAGGAAAAGGACAAGCAATGGTTTGGGGTCAATTTAAAATTGCCGGGAAAAGCCTGGGTTTTGTAGAGTTGAAGACCCCATTATTTAGGGGTTAAGACTTTAAGAATTGTGGCCGTAGAATAGGCCGGCTCAGAATGAGCTTTAGTGAGAAAGAAATGTTTGAATTTAACAGATTTAGTATATTCAAGAATAGCTTGATAGTAAGGTTGGGTTTTTTGTAAATCCCATGGTTTAAAAAACCAACTTTTAGGGAAAATCTTTGAAACAGCTTGAAATGGATTAGCATGATAAAATCCATCTTCCATAAATAAAATATTTTGATGATGAACTTTATTATACCACTTTGATTTTTGTGAAAGCTTCTCTTGGGAAACAATAATTTGAGAAGAAGAGCTTTCACTGGAAGCTAATTCTTTAGAAGAGGTAGGTTTTATTATTTCTTTATAAGTAATATTTTCTTTCTCAGGGAAATGAGAAAGAGCTTTAGATTTTAAAATACTTTGTAAAGCAACCATAAGTTCAGGGCAATCCATTCTTTTACCTATTCATCTGATGTTGAGGCTTTAGATTGAGCTTCGTGCTATTCGACCATATCAATCCATGATTTAATTGGCATGGTAGAAGATAGTAGTTTGTCTTTAGAGGGGGTAAGATGAGGTTCTTTAGAGGTTATATGAGGGGGAAAGGTTGCAAGAGGTGCAATGTCTTTAATAATAGCTTTACCCTTATCTTTCTTCTTCGGCGGCATTATCTGTTTTGCAAAAATTCTTTGGTTAGAAAATCAGGAATAGAATTTGTATCACCTTTAATAAACTCAATATTAAAATAAAAAACACTTAAAATAGTTTGTCATCGTGCAAAAATTTGTTTAGATGCAATGTTTTGAACATTTTTTTTCTAAAACATGTTTTGCAGCTTTGCAATCAATTTTAAGTAAAAATTTTTTGTTTAATAAATCACTTTAGAAATTAGATATGCATAACACAATAGAAATAATTTCTTTTTAATGGTAGAATAATTTCTTTGACAGTCATTCCAATGTGCATAAACATATTGTACAATAAGTTTTTTATTATCATCCTTTTGTTTTAAAATTCCTCCATAATTTATGTCAGATGCATTAGTTTCAACAATCTTAGGTAATGTAGGATCAACAAGAAATAAGTATGGTATATTCTTTATAGAATTCTTTATTAATTTGACAACTTGAGTGTGCTCATCAGTCCATACAACATGAGTTTTTTTAAGTCTATCATGCAATGGTTTAGACATCCTATTAATATTAGGACAAAAATCAAGCACATAATTCAAGCTACCAAGAAATCTTTGCAACTAAGTTTTATCAAGTATCTTGTCAGGAAATTTATCTGTAAAAGCAAGAGAACTTTCAATGGGCATAACAGTTCCTTTAGATAAATAATGTCATAGGAACCTAACTTTAGTTTGAAACAAAGAAACTTTAGAACTCGACACTGCAAGGCCAGCTTTCTTAGTTACATAATAAAAGGTTTTTAAATGTTTAAAATATTGGTTAATTGTTTGAGAAAAGACTAACACGTCATCAATATAGACAATGCAGAATTCAGAATAAAAATTATAAATATCATTCATAATTCTCTGGAATTCTGAGGGAGCATTCTTTAAACCAAATGGCATAACTGTCCATTCATACTGTCCGAATGGTACAATGAATGCAGTTTTATATCTATCCTTAGAATGAATCTGAATTTCCCAAAATTTAGATTTCATGTCAAATTTTGAAAATATAAATGCAGAATGCAATTTTTGAAATAAATCTTTTTTATTGGGTATAGGGTACCTAATTCATTTTAAAGCTTTGTTAAGAGGTTTGTAATTTATAACAAGTCGGCGTGCCTCTTTCTATCTTAGAATTTTTATTGACATAGAAAGCAGTACAAGACCACGGAGACCTAAACTTAACAATAAGTCATTTAAACTCCAAATTTTTAATTTCATTCCTACAATGTTGTTCCAAATCCATATTCATTTGGATTGGACGAGCTTTAGTAGAAATATTTTTCTCATCAAAAGAAGTTTCATATGGCAAATCTACCAAATGTTGCTTTATGTTCATAAAGTAGGTTAGCAATCGACATATTTCTCTTTCGATTAGGACTTTAAAATCAAAAATCTTTTGTTTTACATAATTATTTTGACGTTGACTTTCAATTCTTTATAAATTTAAATCTTTTTTCAAACAAAACAAAACCAAATGTTGCTTTTTGTTTGAAAAATGATTTAAATTTACAAAGAATTGAAAGCCAACTTTAAAATAATTTAGTAAAACAAAATATTTCTGATTTTAAAGTCCTTATTGAAAGAGAAATATGTGCTGATTTGCCAACTGCCTTCTAGAACATATTATTTTCATTGTGTTATGCATATCTAAATTCCAAAATGATTTATTAAACAAAAAATTTTTACTTAGAATTGATTGCAAAGGTGCAAAACATGTTTTAAAAAAAGATGTTCAAAACATTGCATCTAAACAAATTTTTACATGATGGCAAGCTATTTTAAGTGTTTTTGATTTTGATATTGAGTTTATTAAAGGTGCAAAATTTTTACTTAGAATTGATTGCAAAGCTGCAAAACATGTTTTAAAAAAAGATGTTCAAAACATTGCATCTAAACAAATTTTTGCATGATGGCAAGCTATTTTAAGTATTTTTGATTTTGATATTGAGTTTATTAAAGGTGATACAAATTCTATTCCTAATTTTCTAACCAGAGAATTTTTGCAAAACAGATAATGCCGCCCAAGAAGAAAGATAAGGGTAAAGACATTATTAAAGACATTGCACCTCTTGTAACCTTTCCCCCTTATATAACCTCTAAAGAACCTCATTTTACCCCCTCTAAAGACAAACTATTATCTTCTGTCATGCCGATTAAATCATGGATTGATATGGTCGAGGAGCACGAAGCTCAATCTAAAGCCTCAACATCAGATGAACAGATAAAAGAATGGATGCAATCCATTTCTAAATCCCCTGAACTTATGGTTGCTTTACAAAGTATTTTAAAATCTAAAGCTCTTTCTCATTTCCCCGAGAAAGAAAATATTACTTCTAAAGAAATAATAAAACCTACTTCTTCTAAAGAATTAGCTTCCAGTGGAAGCTCTTCTTCTCAAATTATTGTTTCCTAAAAGAAGCTTTCACAAAAATCGGAGTGGTATAATAAAGTCCATCATCAAAATATTTTATCTATGAAAGATGGATTTTATCATGCTGATCCATTTCAAGCTGTTTCAAAGATTTTCCCAAAGGTTGGTTTTTAAACCATGGGATTTACAAAAACCCAACCTTACTATCAAGTTATTCTCGAGTATACTCGAGTCTGATAAATTCAAACATTTCTTTCTCAGATGAAGCTCATTCCGAGCCTACTATTCTACTACCACAATTCTTAAAGTCTTAACCCCTAAACAATGGGGTCTTCAACTCTACAAAACCTAGGCTTTTCCCGAAAATTTTAAATTGAACCCAAACCATTGCTTGTCTTTTTCCTACTGGGATTATCAATAAGCTTGGTTTAATACTTTTTTTTATCCAAAACCCTAAAAAGACCCATTCTTGGTTGTTTTTCTTCAATTCAAAGATAACCGTGCAAAGTCTTCCAAACTGGTTCCAACAGTAGTGGAACTATTTTGGTCATAGCGCAAATATCCTGACAACCAATGCCATAAAATGTCTAAACCATTTTAAAGCTCATTATATCCCTTCTAAGTCTGAGAAGAGGTTTTCTCATTTTCTTTATTTCTGTACAAATTTCTTCCTTCCGTGAGTCTGGATGTGGAATTTCTAATACCTCACCCAGGATTCCCAGTTGGTTTTACAAAGACATTTCAAAATTAAGTGGTGGTCAAAATTTGATAAGCAGTCAAAGCTCTTTGAGTCCATTGTTCATACACGGCTTTCCTCAATAGGCCATTTGACTCCAAGCATTGAAGAATCTAAAGCCCAAAACACTTTCCTGGCTCAAAGATCGAAAACATAGTCTCTCTTAGCCTTTGCAAAGACTGAAGATGAGTATTTTAAAATATGCAACAGTTGCTCACCTCGAGATCAGAAACTTCTGTTGCAAGCTCTTCTTCTTCGAGTTCCTCAGGTAATGAAGAACTATTCATCTCTTTTGGAGATAATAATGAAGACATGTGTTTCGGCATCTTATCCCAGTTAAAGCATTAAAGCCTTGTAATTTATTTTTGAAAAAAGTAAAGAAATTTATTTCAGTACTTTGTACCAGTACATTTTGTATCCAATACATGTATTTATTTCGTATCTATACTTTTAAAGTTGTATAAAGCTACAGTGAATCTACTACAGTTTAAAATTATGTTGTATTTAAAGACTCGAATGAAGACTAAGACTTATTCGTGTTCTTTTACTTCTCTCTCTTAATTTCTCTCTCTCTCTGGAAAACAATGAACAGAAGACATTGAGGAAATATTTTATGTCTTATGAGTTTTCCCTTCTCCTCTTGTAATCTTTAAAGCATTAAGCTTTCATTTCAATTAAATTTAAGGCGTTTAATTTATAATTTATTTTAAAACAATTAAAGTTTGTAATTAATTTATTTTATACACTTTATTTTATGCATTTAAAGTTCTGCATTTAATTTACAACAATTTATTTAAAGTTTCTTTAAAGTTTATGTATGATCTGTAGACTAATCTTCTATATCAGATCTATCATACAAATTAATACGTTCCTCTAAGGTATAGAGACCTGATCTTTTCCATCAGTTGTATTCTCTTCTCTCCCCATCCAATCAGAGCACCAGATTTGAAATCCGGATCTTGGTACTCGTTTATGAGCCTTTGTGTTGCTTAGGTTTGATTAATGAATAAAAATTGATTTAAATATAAAATTTAAATTTAAAGATCTATAAATGTATATAAGTCTGAAACCCGAACGTCGTGGTCGATAATTGTTCAGTTCTAAGCTCTGAAATTGGGCCCTAAGGCAAATCTATCTGCATCGATCTGATAGAACAACGCTAAGCACCCATAAATCAATAAAGTTTTATTAAGATATGATATTATTTATTCATTTTGTTTACACATCCATCCTACATCCTTTGTGAAAAGGAAGAAATACTGGTGAAGTTGAAGTTAAAAAGTCACGTAGAAATCATGCTCCTCAGGAAGAAGAATCATGTTCCCCTAAGAATGAGCAGCAGTTATGCTCCCTTGGGAGCAAAAATCATGACTCCTCAAGAGTGGGTGCAGCAGTCATACTCTTTAGGAACAGAAATCATAACTCCCCAAGAGTGGGTGCAGCAATCATTCTCCTTATGAAGCAGAAATTATGACTCACCATGAGTGGGAGATAGCTAAATAAGTCATGGACCACGAGCTCATAAGAATCGTAGACTTATAGACCACACAAAAAGTCCAAGTCCAAATAAATGGGATATTATTGAATCGAACTCGACTAAATAAAAGTCTGAAATTGAAAGATATTACTTGATCCAAAGGTAAATTAAATAAAATTTGCCATGGGTAAAATTAATTAAAGAATAAAGAATATCTTGTAATTCAAATCCTAAATGATAATAGAGGATTATGCTGAATTTAAGTTAGTAAAAGATTTTATCAGTAGAGAGTTATAAAAGTAAATGTCTCTTTTAATATGGGGACAAGCACTGAAAAAATAGTCAAGAGGGGTGAGAAATTAATTGTGACTATAATATGAATAAATAATTTATTTTCTCCACTCATAGACGTAGGCTAAAGGTCGAGCCACGTTAATTTCTTATGTCTTTTATTGTTTCACCCCCACCTAGATTAATTTTTTAGCTGATCAGATCTCTGCGTCAATAGAATGGTGTCGTCTTGGGGACTGTATAAACACTATTATTAAGGTTGCATTAATCCCTATACAACCACGAGCCAGCAAAGTTACCGCAGCCACAATAATGAGTTGCCACTAGTTCCTAGTCCACCAAGAAGGCAACGCAATAATGCTGGGCCACATCTATCACTTGTGCAACAAGTAGCTGATTTAACGCAGAACATGGCCAGGATTCTTCAGTATATAGAGAACTAGAAACATAGAGTAAACCTAAATTCGCTTTTGCAAGAGGAAAAAGTACTATAGAATAACTTACAAGATGATCTATAAGATTATAATAATAGCCCAGGAAGGGTAAAAGCAATTCTGCTAGGTCAGCCAGAAGAACAAAGACTCATGTAAGTCATGTTGATCACCTAAGAGACCTCCGGCATGTGTTGGAAGGCAAGCAGGATTTGCGCCAAAAGATGAATTCAAAACGTTAGTATATGAAGTATGATTCAGAGGGCTCTAATACTAGTGTTGATTCAACAGATCTTGAAACAGAATTGAAAAAGCTTAAGAAACAAGTGAATAGGATGGAGAAAATTCCTACAGAACCATTCTTGAAGGAGATGAAAAGCTCCATTCACCAAGAACATATTAGAGGCCTCATTGTCAGCAAAGTTTAACATGCCCCAAATAAAGCTATATGGAGAGGAAAAAGACCCAATTGAACATCTAGATGCTTTTAGATCGTTGATGGAGTTGCAAAGCACAACATGGGCAACCATGTGCAGGGCTTTCTTCTTGACGCTTAAAGGAGGAACATGTAAGTGGTATAGAAAGCTGAAGTCTAGTTCCATTTCTTCATTTACCGAGCTTAGTAAGATGTTTGTTAGTTAATGAAGTAAGGGAAGGATGAGTCCTTGAAGGACTATATTATCTGTTTTAATAAAAAAGCAGTGATAATAGAAAATTATACATACATTGTAGCATTAACTGCTATAATGGCAAGCCTACGACCAGGAAAATTCTATTACTCACTTGCTAATAATGAAGCAAGAAATTTCATTAAGTTGCTATCAAGAGTATAAAAATACTCTAATGCCGATGAGTTGATTAATGTAGAAAAATGATCAAATTTGGACTTATAGAGGTTTGGAAAATAAGGAAAAAGGAATGATGAACATGTTAAAAATCAAGAAAAAAGAAATAGCCAGGAGACAATATGGGATCAAGAATCTCGCAGAGTAGATTTTCTATGTATACGCCATTTAATGTACCGAAAGAACAGCTGTTTATGCAAATAAAAAACCTAGACTTATTGCTAACGCCCAAAGTAATCAGGATCGCACCAAATCAAAGAGACAAAAACAAGTATTGAAGGTAACATAGAGATCATGACCACAATAATAACAATTATTTTGATCTTAAAGAGGAAATTGAGTACCTAATCTATAAGGGATATTTAAAAGACTTTGTAAGAAGGAAAGAAAACAAAGATATTAAGAGATAAACATAGGAAGAGATAAGCTGAGACTAATTCACACTCCATTGATTGGCTTTGGTGAAGAATGTTGAATTCTTTTAAGTAGTATAGACCTGCTAGTGACCATTCGAAAACCACCTCACTAAGTTATTAAGATGGTGAGCTTCAATTCTCAATAGTATAATGTTATTTTGGATATACTAACTTTAAATCTTTTCCGAGTAATAATCTCAACTTACTACATGATGGTAAAATTCTCTATGAAACTAAGATTGGGGTCTTAAGGGCGATTAAGAAGAGCTCATAAAATGTTACGCCACAACATTAAAAGGCAAAATAGATAAATGAGAATGCATTCAAGTCACTCTTGATCCTAGAGAGGAGAAAAATAAACAAAGGCGATCACTAGTAAAGGAGCTAGACACCATCTAGGTGCAGCACAATGATTAAAGCAAGATGATTCATATTAGTTCAACAATAAGGCTTTCTTTAAGTCACTAGGAAAATTTTTTGGGAAGTTGTTACCAGCTAGCATCTGTGAGAGTTTGTCTAATAATAAAGCATATTATTGGCTTACTCTAGAATCTCATATTATTGTTTAAAGTTTTCTTTTTGAATTTAAGGAGTTAAGAATTTCTTGGTCCCAAAAAATGAGGAGTAATAGGAAAAATTGAGAACTTTCTTGTTCCACAAAATGAAGGGCAACATGAAAAGTTGAGAATTTTCTAATCCCCTAAAATAGAAAACAGCAAGAAAGGTTAAGAATTTCTCAGTTCTTAAAGTAAAAAAAAATGTTATGCTCCTGAAGAGTGAGAAACAAGAGCTATACTCCCCAAGAGTAGGGAGTAGAAATTATGTTTCCCAAGTAGGGGTAGGAGCCATGCTCTCCAAGGAGTAGCAGTCATGCTCCAGAACAGAAGTCATGAAGTCATGCTCCCTAAGAGTGGGAAGCAAGAACCATATTTCCTATGAGTGGGAAATTATGTTTCTCAAGTGGGAAGCGGGAACCATGCTTTCATATAAGCGAAATCATGCTCTCAAGAATGGAAATAACGATCCCGCTTTCAAGAGTGGGAGTAGCAACCATGCTCCAGGGAGCGAAATCATATTCCCCAAGAGTGGGAGCTGTAGGAAAAGTTAATAATATTCATTGCCCTTTTAAGAAAAAAAGAAAGATAAAGAAAGTAAAAGAATGTTTATTACCTTAAGGAAAAAGGGAAGATATAAGCATTTAAAAGGCCAAGATCAACAAACAACTAGTATTAAATAGATAAATAAAGACACTCATCAAATAAAGTGAAAGCCAAAGAGATTGAAAGAAAATGAAAGTTAGAAGAGATGGAAGCTCAATGATGTCGATGAATGGTGTGAAAGATAGTTTATATAAAATGAGAAATAGTTAAAGTTCTTATGTTTCTAGTAGAACTAAAAACTAAGAGCTGAGAGCAGCTGTTGTACAAAATGTGAAAAAGTAAACAAATATGTGCTAGTAAAGTTAAAAAGTCATATGGAAATCATGCTCACACGAAAAAGAATCATACTTCCATAAGAATAGGAGTAGCAATCATGTTCCCCTAAGAACAAAAATCATGATTCCCCAAGAAGGAGAGTAGAATTATGAATTCCTATGAGTGGAAAATAACTAAATAAGTCATGGAGCACGAGTCCATAAGAACCGTAGACCTATAGACTACATAAAAAGTTCAAATCTAAATAAAGGGACTATTATTGAATAAAGCCCGACTAAATAAAAATCAATAATAGAATGATATTTCTTGATCTAGAAGTAAATTATATAAAGTTTGCCACAT
>CM046818.1:26139651-26441765 GCA_025617385.1 Murraya koenigii
TAAGATCAATGAAAGAATAAAGAACATCTTGTAATTCAAATACTAAATGATAAAAGATGATTATGATGAATTTAAGTTAGAAAGAAATTTTATTTGTAGAAGGCTATAAAAGCAAATGTCGGGGACCAGGAATGAAAAAATAGGCCGAGCATTTTTGGGTTCGGGTTAACTAGATCGGGTTTTGGTTAATTGGGTGGACAAATAATTGATCCAATCATAACCCGATCTGAATTAATTCGGATCGTTAAAAGCTCAGGTTATGATCGGATCAGGGTCGAATAGAGTTCAGGTTAAATCGGGTTGGTTTGGATTATTTCGGGTCTGGTGTATTTACACATTATATACAGTTATATACCATTTACACATTATATATAGATATAGTTATATACCATGATAGAGCTCATAAGCTTCAAATTTTGAAAGGTATTCGGGTTCGGGTTGCTTCTTGCAGGGTTTGGTTTGAATGGAGCTTGGAGGAGCAGATCCGTAGGCTGTGGCTGCAGATCTAGTAGCCGTGTATGGTGAAGCAGTAGATCGGTTGCGGCACGTGGTAGAGCAGCAGATCTAGTTAGCAAAATCCAGTCGCGTGTGTGTGGCTTATTGCTTTTCTTGAGTTGACTGTGTTTGCTTATTGTTGTTGGTGTTGCCGTGTTGGTGAGTCACTAAGTTGAGTGACGAGTGTTGAGGAATGAGGAGAGAGTGCAGGCTGTTGGACTGCTGGTGCTGTTGCAGCGTTGCTTTTCTTGAGTTGACTCTGTGTGTGTGTGTTTGCTGTTGGTGCTGGACTGCTGGAGTGTTGGGCGCTAATAACTTGGTGAGTGAGTGGTGAACTGGTGGTGAATGAGTGGTGAGTTAATGAGTGTTGAGTTGAGTTGAGGATAAGAAGTGCAAGGTTGAGGCTGCTGCAAGTGCCAGGGTCAGAGTGTGAGACTGAGGCTGTGAAACTGAGCTCATGAGCTGCTGAAACCGATTAATCTGATTTTATATTTTTAATTTTTTTTACAGACAACCCGATCAGTTGGCATAATAAGATCCGATCGAATATTTTCTTTCATTCAATCCCATCCTAACCCGATTTTGTTCGGGTCAAGTCGGATTGAGTATTTTACCCACCTTTAATCAAGGATTAAAAATTTATTATAAATACAATCTTAATAAAAAATTTATTTTTTTTATTTGTAGACTTAAACTAAAAATCAAATTACATTAATTTTTTATATCTTTTGTTATATCAATTCCAGTTAAATTCATTTTCTAATTAACCGAATATCTAAGACAACACAAAACCCTATATACCTTGTACTCTACGTAATAAAAATTTTTACAAGTGGCGTCTTTGGTGTAGTTAAGATACTTTACGCCAACCTTCACCCCATTTTGAGCAACAATAAAGACGAGAGTTAATAATTAGAAAGTCAGATTTCTCATCCTTATTCGTCAAATCTTAAAATTAAAAAATATATATATATATATATATATATATATATATATATAATATTATTCAACAGAATAATTTTTATAATACTAATTTAAATATAATAATATAATAATATAACTTTTAAAATTGAAGGTAAAGAATTAAAAATTTTTTTTATTAAAAAACCTAAAATAAAATATATATATATATATATCTCAACTTATTTATCTGAACTTATACTCGGATTTTGATTGAATGCTAGATTGCCTGCAGTAGTGCAAATAAAATTAGATAGATAAAAATGTATCACACTGATATTATCTAATTAATTTAAAAGAAATTAACAAACATCAATTACTAGACATTGACATCGAATAAATTAAAAATACACAGGCGCCTCGATATATCAAACTTGCAAATCCAAACAACAAAAAAATCCCTTCGAGAACATCATAAGCAAAACAAACTTGAGACACTCAACATCTTGACATCAAATTTATTTGCAAATTACTCAAGAACTAATTATTAATTCAACTAAAGCTCCATGAGAAACTCATTATCCTTCTCAAGCCTCTCCATTGCACCAGCTTCCAAAGTAATCTCAACATCAATGCTTCTCCCTCCGCTCTTGCCTTGATACAAATACACCATCCCATCAAATCTATTGTTGCTCCCACTCCTCACACTCTCCGGCTTTCCCCACCCAAAATCCACCTCGTAAACCTTGAACCTCGGCGAGCTCCCCACCGCCACGCAGTTCACGCCTGCATCCTTGAACTGAAAGATCTTCGGTGCGCTCTCCCACTCTTTGTTACGTTCATCAATGGCCTTAGCAGTGTGCATTTCTATAGCCTTCTGTATCATCGACGCCCCATACTGCGGTGGATTTCCTGATAATAGCCCTGCGGCCGTCACCGTGAAGATGGCTTGGATTAGGTTTCCGAAGTAACTGTCCGGCATCGGTGGGTCCACACGTTTCCGGCAATCGGCGAAGACTGTGAACACTGTGTAGTCTTCAGGTTTTAGGCTACGTGCATGGGTTACATGGCGCCAGATATGTACGGCCAGTGATTGGAACGTTGAGAATGATTTTGAACCGTCCGATGGCCGGTTTTCGTTGACTTCGGACTTGATCTTGTCGATCGCTGCTTCAGAGAATTTGAAGACTCTCTCTCTTAACACTGGTTCCTGCTTGGCAGCAGCATTACCGTTGGCGTGCGGCTTTTGCTCGTCATCGCCGTTGGATTGGGCGTGTGGGTCCGGGGGGAGTGAGAGGTCGAGCTTCACGCGCGTGTTGCGGGCTTTCGTGCGCTCCAGGAAAGGTGGGACCGAGATCGAGGTGGCCCCGTTGCAAGCCTCGGCCCATGAGCTCATGAAGTGCCACGTGGACGTGCCATCTAGGATCGCGTGATTGAACGCGCATCCGATTGCCAGTCCGTCTTTCAGCTTGGTCAACTGTGCTCACAAGATCAAGATGACATGTAAGTAAGACTCATGATGGACGGCTATGATGAAACTGGACCAACGTCAGACAACGCAGGCAAAACGAAAGGGAAGTTTATAGTGAAGTATAAATACACCATTAATGGCCTGAAGCTGATACGCGTCCCCGATCCAGCTAAAAATGGGATTTTTTTCAATTTTTTAATTTTTTATTTTTGAGGATAAAAAGAATTTTAATTCTTTATAATTCGATAATGAACACTTAAAATATAAAATTGGAATGCATATATAACATTAGTTTACTCTTTTAAATAATTAATTAACAAAATTTTTGTTAGATATATAATATAGAATTAAAGTCTCAAACTCTTGATTGGTGGCCCCAAAAGGAAACTAAAAATTCTTGGGTATTTATGATGTGGGTTCAGGGTTGAAGTTGGATGTTGAAACCATATCAATTTATGTGTACTAAATTCGAAACTAATGATATGTAGTTATGTACCAACCCATTAATCATCTTCAGAGGTGCAAACCTTGGCATCTTTTTAAATATATAATTATTTTAGCTTAGCTACTTACCAATAACAAGTATGTAATAATAAATCGATGAAGAGTTTTCACAACTAAGAATGATTAATTCCACCCTGCATATATTTTTCTTAATAAGGCAAAATAAATTTTGTTGAATATAATCACATAAACTCGTGTGGAACTTGCAATATGGCACAGTATTTGCAATGCATGTGTCATTTTCGCGTTAAAATTTGCTTTTGAGACTATTTGATCAATCAAATGGAAAGTCAGCTCAAGCTATCCTATTTTGTCTAAATCAACAGGACTCCGATGGCCTATAGGTCTTCAAGCTTCACCGATAAGGGCGTTCATCACAGACAGATGTTACGTGTCTTTCATAAATGCAAAGAGAGATCTTAAAATGGGTGACAAATCAATCAATTTTCTATCGCATCCGCGTGGGTCCTATTTTTCTTTTTTCTTTTTTTTTTTAAAAATTCTTTTGTCAAGGACATAAATATTTTACTGTAGTACATTATTCTGATGCAAGTAAATTTTATGCAGCAGATCCCACAATATAACTGATGAGAAATGTCATTAATGCATGTATGGTGAATAGTGTTATGTTTATATTTGATTTTTAAACCGCATTAATTATTCATTTAATGATGAAGAAATACAGTATAAAATTCCAATTTATGGGTCAGAAAGGCAGCTGTCCTTTTGGGCATTGACAATACATTGGTGTATGTACGTGAGATGATATCATTGAATGAAAATGCAAACAAAAATTGTTACAATCTATTCCTACTGTATATGAAATGAAGTTAAAATAGATACAAAAAAACATTTAGATTTTTTTTTGGATAATTTTTTTGAATTTAGTGTTGTACCTGCAGAGCCAACAGAGGTCGATGAGTCCCCTCCAAATTCAAGACTCCATAGTAGGGAATCAACTCCTTGAAACTCTTTGTGCCTTCCTCAGCCGTCAGATCATCGACGGCGATCTCGTCAGCGACGGCCTCCGCCACCTCGACGCCGTCCATGTTATCATCATACTCAACCCTAAAGACACCTTCTTCATCCTTCCCCAGCTTCCCAGCCAGCTGATAAAACTCCTCCAACACAAGCCTAAGCCCATCTTTGAGTTTCTCGACAGCGTCATGAAATTCAAGATCCCCGTTTCTATACAACAACAGCTTCTGGTTGTAATAGAAAGCCAGATACGGCAGATCAAAAGTCACCAGCTGACAGTCTCTTCTTCCTATCACTTTGCTTGGCTTCACATGGGTTTTGCTTGTAATCTTCACTTTTGTTATCTCTGCCATTATTAATATGAGGGTTTTGATTGTCAAAAGCACTTTCGGTTTTCTTTTTGTTGTATCAATGAATAGGAGAGACGATATATTCGTTCACAAGCACTTCTGCTTGGGATTTTTTTTTTTATAGTGAAAGGAGAATCACTGCTCTGTGTGGTTGAGGGAGCATTAATGGAATCCTGAAAGCAGTTGTGACCAATTAATATTTTCTGTGCACTTTGTGTTAATTATTTAGGGTAGAAATTAAGTTGATGATCGGTGAAGCTTTTCTCCTACTTGGCTAGCAGCCTAAAAGTAAATCAATACTGTCAACGACATGCTATTATATGCGCACCTCACCGCAAAATTTGTGAAAGAGCAGTTGTGCTTTAAGCACTTGTACGTTGTTTTTATAGGTGTTGTACCTTGATAATCTTTTGGCGTATCATATTTATAAGTGAAATTAAATACCACTTCAGTAATACACATGCACGTATTTTGGCAGTCAGCTGCAGCTATAAAGACTTGAACAGCTATAAAGACTTGAGTCCCCACAGGAACTCATTCATATCCTCCTCCTTTCAATTCGCTCGCACCGATACATGGACCCAGATTTTCGAATTATGCTGGATAAGCATCTTGTGCTATATTTATGTTATATAATTTTATAAATTTGAACTTGCGATAAATTCTTTGTTATATTGTTAGTGAATACTGTAATATAATACATAATTGAAGATGAGTGATGTGAGCTATCTACTATATAAGTCTTAATTTAAATCTTAATTTATGTCATATTTCTTTATTGAATAGTAATTAAATAATTTTATTAGTTATGAAATTCATCATCAAATAAATGAGTGACAGATAATATTAGGACTTAAATATTAGAATCCCTAACATTATTGATTATAGACGTGGTCACTTAACTCTTAATAAATATAATTTCGTTGTACATTTCAAAATTCAAATTAACAACCATTTTATGAAAATTTCAAAGTGTAGATTAGGGATCACTATTGAGAGAGAAGGGAGAGAGTGATATCCTTGCACTTATCGCCAATGTTCTGCATATGTCATTATCATCTCCATATTTCCATAAAAAATATTTAAGGAGATCTTTGTCTCTTCTTCGAACAATAATAAGAAATCTTGAATAACTGATTTTTTTTAGTTTCCAAATTTAATTTAATCATATTAATCTAAAAAAATAAAATAAGAATAATCATAAATGAGTTTTATTTCATTCTACTCCATCAAACTTTTGGTACATATAATATTCAATCAATGATTTCAAAACAATATTCAAATATTATGACTTTTATACAATTTTGACGTGAGTATTATCCATGAGCAATGATAACTTTTGGCCACTTGCTATGGCGCAACGTTGCAAAGAGCTGGGCTGCTGCTTGACCACTGACAACATGACTTGTTACTCGACTACGATGAGATGAGGACAAACTAAGTGTTGGTTATGGGATGAATAGTTTGAAAATAATGAGTAAGATTGTAAGAGAGTGACTTATTGAGTTTGATTTGTAGATTGTGGGCTGGTGGTATTATAAGCTTTTGACTGTGGTTAAGCCTAAGTTAATTGAAGTATTTATATTAACTAATATTTATATTATTAATATAAATATTTTGACATTTGTTATGTACACTAATATTTAATATTTTATACTTTAAATTTTATTATTTATTCACTAACAATTTATAAAAATAAAATTTAAATTAAAAATTAAAATGGGGAAATGACGAAATGAGGAGGAGATAGAATCCCACCTCATTCTCCTTCCTTCTTTAAAAAGAAATTAGGTAAAATATCATCCAATTCTTTTCTTGAATAATAAAATTGTATATAAAATTATCTTTATACCATTTCCGAATAAAAAAATCCCTTAAGACTCCATTACAGAGTTTGACATCCATAGTGTAGACGCCTAATAAGCATTGAATCGTAGAAATTAAAATAGTGTTTTTAAGGTTACCGTGCACCCGGCCGTATACTATCTGCCTCTAAATTAGTTACATATATATCATCTTTCTTTGGAATCGAATTATTAACATCTTATTTCCATTGCAATAGGCCAAAACTGAACTTCAAATGTACATTTTGAAACGAATAGATGTACGCACTGACGAAGGATACATCATTCTGATATTTATGAAAAATATATATTAAGGTATTAATAAAATGTATGGTGAATGTCATAACTTTCCATATTCACGTATTAATAAATGGTGAGTCCAAGGCGACTGCTCTCTTCAAATAGAGAAGCTTAAGACCATATTACAGATAATTAATTAAATGACATACACTAGCCTGCAAATATTGTTGGAACTTTAAAGATAATAACAAAGTAAATTTAAGACGTACGTGTAACAAAAAATTAAAGGAAAGCTTCACAATCAAGTGGTTGAATGAAGACCCTCATGTTCATGTGAATATATAATGAGGCTTATCTTCTTCAAAAGATAAGTTATACCTATAAACCTTGCAGCATGATCGTGTTTTTGAAATTGTTTTTGTAGCTTTTAATTAATGAAATTGAATCATAAACCGACTTGTTCAGCAGGAGTTGGCGAGTTGCCCACAAATGCTTTATAAACAGTTAACCATTTTATCAACACCTAGATTAGTTTGTGGCACATTATTGCATGCTGGGCCATGACCATGAGGCTTATCAGAGACGGTGTTTTATTAAAGTTTTTAATTAATTTCCATATTTACCTTTCACTTTTGCTGATAATAATTGAGCTTAATTAATTTTTTAATTTAAAATACCAGCATGATGGGAAATATATATATTTTGCAAAGTTTTGCTTAATTCATTTCCAAAAATCTTTTTCTTGATAGAATCAATTTTTCGTCAAATTCTTTAAGGAAGTAAAACTTGATACATATATTTTTTAAATACCCAATACATGAAGCATATTAAAACATATCAAATAATATGAAATATCAATTGTTTTTCTCTCTTCAGCTTTACAAATATAAGAATATAATCAGTAGTGTATATAGTTACCAAAAACAAAAATTAATAAGTTTTCTTAGAACGTGACTAATTATAATATATACAGGTTAATATATCTTTAAAAGATCAGGTACATGGATTATTGATTGCTGGTCGTAGAATTAAAGGTTACGATATATTTGGACAATTTTAGCCGAGACTCCGAGGTGCAATTATTCATCTGTAACTTATAATGGCAATTGGCAAACCGTTGGGTGTGAATAATAAATAAATCGGTAGCAGCTGGTCCTCTTAAATGAAAATTGGACGGTAAAAGAGGTGGCGTGATTACTGGATATTGATTAGTGGGCACTATGGGCCGCTAATCGTTAATTAAACATAAGACATTAGTGGCCTCATTTTTGGAAACCACTGCGTGTTAGATATTGTAATAAATATCTAATTTCTCATTTGGCATGGTTAGCCGGTTAATAATATTATTTTATATTTTTTATCATTTACATTATAAAGAAAATTTTAAATAAATTTCAAGTTATGTGATACAATTAAATACAAACCGACAAAACGCACACACAAATTACAAACAAAGGGTAAAAAAAAAAAGGATAATTATTTGTGAAACAATAAAGAAAAAAGATTTCATTTTTTTTTTCAAAGAGTTATTTTTACATCATATTTAGATCTCGGGTCGTGGATTGACCCGGATCCAAAATCTCTTTCAATACAAGGTTTCTTGCTCTGTTAACAGTCATAAAACACAAGTACAAATGTTCTTCAAGCTCGTCGAGCTGTTGGCTAAAGCTGGCGTCGTTCTTCATTAGCTGGCGCACCACTTCACCGCTTGCTTGGAGCCGAGCCTCTCCCCTCTCAAGCCAAAATTTAACCATTGAACGCATGTGCTCCAGCTCATCATTTAGCCGAGCCACTAGGCGGCTTATGGTATCCAAATCTCTGTTCAATATGTAAGTCCCTTTTGCGGCTGCATCAAGCTGAGTTGATACCCTAACTAACCTCCTTGTTGATGCCAGCTCAAGCGAAGCCGCAATCAAACCCGGTGCAGCTACCAGCAATGCAAGCGCGTGTGATGCGACTATTGCAGTCAGTGAAATTGTTATAGCCAGTAGGAATGTAGCGGAGCTGTGTTTTGATATATTTATTAGTTGAAGCTTGGCTCGAGCTTTGTCTCGACTCGACTCGAGTTGCTTGAGTAGTTTTTTGCATCCGGTTTGAATGACCCGAAATCGACAGGTGGTTGGAGTAGTTACAGCAAATGGATTTGATAAATTAGAAAATTCAGTTAGTCGGATTATCACACTCAAAAAATAATTCATTGGTAAAGTATGAACATTTTGAAGTGAATTAATAATAATTTTAAAAGATTGATATTTTATGCGAACATTATCAATGTCTTTCAATAAAGGTCCAAACAAGTGAGAAACATCGGCAGTATCAGTGAAATAATCATATATTAAAGAGGGTGTTTGGAATAAGTTTAAGATCCGAATAACCGTGGATTGATCGGGATCCAAGAGTTGCTCGGCAAAGAGCCGATAGGACGAGAGCCGAGCCGCTGTTGTAGACTCAACTTGGATCGACTTGGCTGAATCTTTGTTCGATAAAGCAAGGACACGTGTCCAAAACTCATTGTATGATTCCGTCCGAAAGGCATGAGCATATTCTTCTCGTACATCAACATCCGTGAGTTGGTTGGAAATATCTGCGCTCGATGCTGTATATATGCACCAAAACAATATATAATAACCATCAAAATTATTTATACTTACCTATGAAATGCATTTATTCAGTTCAAGATCATAGATCAAATCAAGACTATGTATATATATATACATATAGTGAAACTTTATGAATAATATTTGAAACGAATTCAAGATTCTAACCTCAATTTTTTTTAGATCATGCACTAAATTAATTGACTCCCTAGCATCGACGTTAGACTCTTGTTAATAATTCATCTTTTGATAACTTATGACTTGGCTCTTGTCCTTTCAAAATCTTTAACAATTCATCTTTTGATAAAATTATCGTGATGTTAGAGACGGTTTGCCCGAAATTGAAACTCAAGCATCGGCTTTGAAAAAAGTCACATGGGAAGTTATCATTTCGACAGTGAGATTTATAGCGATTGTATAAAAGAGAGACATGAATGAATGAGCTCACTTTCTTGTTGGTCCGTTTCTAGTTGGCTTAGTATTTAGCATTATTCTTGGCCATGATTTAACATCTTAGTGCAAATCTCATTCAATAGACAATCTACTCACATGCTAAATTATGTTTTTCAAAAGAATTCAACTACTTTTTTCCCGTATTAATTGTACCTAAAGATAAACAAAATTTACAATCAAATTTCGATATATATTGAATAAGAATCATCTTTTTGGTATTATAACGGTGATGATCATGTGACTTTAGTTGTTGACGGAGCTAGAAGATAAGAAAAATATGAACTGTAATAATACACTATTTTTCACTTTTTTAATGTATTACAATTCTTCGAATTATTTTTAAAATATGAATATCGTTGGTGTTTGTCCTTTAAACTTCTCACCCACATATCTGAACATAAATATGTAGTAAGGACAGAGGAGGAAAATAATATATCATTGGCTTTGACAGCTAAAATTATTTGTCACCAGCAAATAATGCAATGAATTTTGATATATTATTTTATTAGTTACTACAATCTCGACAACCGTTTTCAAGTTTCAACAACCAGTGGCCCTAGCTGGGTTTTGCATTTTTTAACTATTAAAAGAAAATAAACGAAGTTAATTTCTAATAAAAATTTTTCAATCCTGTTACTACTTCTTATTGGTTTAATCAGTAAAATCTCAAGAGATAGTACTAACATTCGTTCTATACGATTAAAGAAAAAAAAACGAACGTAAATATGTATACACAAACCTGCATGGGCAAGGAACTTTCGGATGCGTGCACTAATTCTCTTCTTCATGTAATTTACCTTATGATAAGAATAACAAAAAAAAAAAGAAAAAAAATGCTGTAAACAACATAATCAAAACCTTCCATCCCTAAGGAATGAATTTAAATAAATTATTCGAGAAGCAAATTGAAGGGGAAAAAGAAGGGAGAGAGCAGTATGCATGCTGACCTCTTCTGGAGCAACAAAGGAAATAGTTTTCTGCTTCTGATTTCTTTCTTTCTTTTTTTTTTTTGTTTTTTGCCCTCAATGAAGCATTGGGATTTTGGAAGATATTAAATGAAAACAAAAGAGGCAATTTATATACTTTTGGACAACTAGAATGCTCTTGCTTCTGCTTGCAAGATATGACGATGTATACATATTTTGCCTTTAATTCGTACTAAAATAAGCTAGCCTTGTTGTGGAAGCGAAGTCATGTTGAATGATTTTAGAAACTTGGAAGGAAAACGTTGCTGTTGTTTTCTTCCAATCACTTGACAAGAAAATCATAATGCGTGCAAACAATTGGCAAATTAATTGCAACTTTGAGGATACGCTTTGATCGAATGACTCAAATTTGATGGCATGCTAACTCACCATCTCTTAAAAATGGGCCATCTTGAGTGGGCTAATTTTTTGGCATACGCAAGTATGCAAGTTATGCAGCCACCTGCTGATCAAATGGTTATAAATTTGTCATGTTCTATATGCAAGAGAAGCCTGTTCAAAAAAGAGAGATGCAGTGTCCCTTATTGTTATCATGTGAAAAACTACTAGGACAGAAGTGTCCTAATCTTTTAACAATCAAAGGAATCTTATCGTTGAAAGACCTCCATCAATGTGTATTTTGTGAGTTCCATATGCAACTAAAAATGATTTTTTTGTAGTGTATCGTCTCATATTGAATTATTAGTCTTGTATGTTGGCCTCAAGTTAGGATTGACAAATAATATTATTTAATTGAGATTATTAATTTATGAAGTGATAATTTCATTGAGATTTTACTGTATTTTGTACTACTACTCACGAAGATAAAAGAGGAAGAAAGAGAAAATAAAAGGGTGGAAAATGGGAACTGGAGTAATAAAAACAAGGATAAGACACGCACGCGCACATATGTATACACCACAAAACTTTTGACATTTTTCAGCACACGCTAAGAAAACAAATTAAATTATTATAATAAATAATATTTATAAATAATTTAATACTGTGTCTTTTTAAGTTAGAACTATTCAATTTTAATTATAAGCACACCTATAGTTACATCAGAACATAGTCAACAATTGCTGTAAGGAAGCACTGAGCAAACTAAGCAGCATTAGTATTTATTTATTTTTTTTTAAAAAAAATTCACTCTCTTCCTCTTTGTAATGAATGTGAATCGATTTCTTACTCTCAGCGTAGGAAGTGCACCAAGAAGAATTCAACATAGTACAGCTGCAGATGAGTTAATAAAACATGTCATTACGATTTGATTAAGAAGTAATGACATTTAAACAGAAAAATCTAACAGGACTTTTATACAAACAGCTATAAATAGGTCTGTTTATTGTGTAAATTAAAAAAAAAAAAAATTAATTAACAAGGTAAGATAGGTCTGCTTTACAGTTGCTTCTGTTCAGCCTTTAATTAATTTCTTTAACATTTTTCTTTGATTAAGTTGAAGTGTTCACACATGAAAGTAGGAATTACTTGCCTTCCACATAAGCATATAAAAAGATTGCACTGATTTATTATCGTAGAGGTCAACAGTTTTAGCTTGACGCCATAAAACAAAAGCCAGTACGGGGTGGCTTATCATCTACAAGAAAAGGGCAAAAAACTTTTATATGTGTTATGAAGATCACATTCAAGATCAAGCACATGCATATATAAACAAGGCTAAATTTATAATAGAAATTACTAATTAAAATTCTTACAGTGAAAAGTTTGCATAACACGGAAGGCGAAAAAGCTCCAACTAGCACAGCACCTCCATAAGCCATTAACATCATATTAACAGCAATCGAAAGCACCTTTTAGAAATTAAAGAAAACAAATATATCATCAATATTGATAGCCAATAATTCTTATATTCACTTCAAATAAAACAATAATTGGTAAAAAGAAAGCATAATTATTACTCACTTTTTCTTTCCCTAAGATGATTGGGAGTGTTTGAAGGCCAAATACTTTGTCACCCTCCACATCAGGTATATCCTATATATTATAAATCCGAAACCAATACAATTAAGTAATAAAAATTTATTATATGAGCTGTTGCTGTTGATGGACATGAAATTTTCATATGCTATACGTTCATATATATATATATATATATATATATATATATCATATAATTATGTATTCAATTTCTGAATAAGTTACCTTGACAAATGCAATTGCAGCGTTCCAGATCACCATGTAAGCGGCAGTAAACCACACTGGTTTCGTGAATGCTATAGCACTACCAAGCACAATTTTCTGTACTTATGCATCAAATCCATTTCATAATTAGTATGAAATTGTGACCAAATTATGACATGAAAGCATATAATTAATTGGTGTATATATATAGACAAATTTGAGAATTTGTACGCATCTATGTAAGAAAAATCACGTGACCCAATAGCTTGACATATTGGGTAGGAGCTTAACAATAATATTTTAAATAGGTCTTGACGGTATAATATATACCTGGAAGTGTACAAAGAAAGGAAAAAGAAGTACAAGTCCATTCAAAATGATGACGGACACTGCAGCCATCAATGGATTTCCCTTCCATCGAAGAAGGGGAGGAAGCTGCATGCAAGATTGAGATAGAGAAGAACAATTAATTAGATCATGATGATCTTAATTAATTTGATCAATTATATTGACTTGATCTTGATCTCTAACTGAATTTTCTGATTGTTTTTTTTTTAACAAATAACTATTATGTATCGAATCGAAACAATATGGGTGCTTACATCGATGGAATAGGCGCCTCCAACTAAACACCATATGATGATGCCAATAACTAGTGGTGGAGATCGAAGCATAATCCCCATAGCCACAGCCTGAAAATTAATTAAAAAATATACTAGTGATTAGGGGTTACATAAATTTGAAAAGTGAAATAATAATTAGCAATGTTAGAAGATGCGAAAACAAACTCAATTAGACGCTTTAATTTTGATGGGCCGTTGCTTAATTAATTACCATCAAAAGAGATGCTATAGCAATTGCCAGTCCCTCTCCCGTTGAAAAGTCTCCGCAAGCGAGGGGGAGATAAGGCTTGTTAACCTTTCGACAATTTTAATCTAAATTTGTTAGCGAAACATATGTATATAATTTATGCATGAAATAAGCAAAATTTACAGGTGTAGTTCTTGACTTTTGAGTGAATCAAATACCTTGTCAATATGAACATCTGCCAATTGGTTTACGGCATTTGCATAATTGCTCATCATTATTGCGGGCACCATGCACTGAAAATTAATATCAAGAGGGAAAAAATTAACTCATCCGAATTCCAAATTAAACTTGACAATAATTAAATCACTTGAGTTTTACCTTGAATGCTTCTATGATAAGCGTGGGAGTGAAATCAGCAGGACTTTGTAATGGAAGCAAAGAAACTGATAATAACGCTGCAATCTGATAAATTTAAAAATGATCATTGAAAAAAGAAAAAAAGAAAAAAGGAAATAAGCTAGATTTATTTGTCTATCATTTTATACATATACTTAAAATTAAATAAGCAACTCACAATGCTAACACAATTGTTGGGACGGGTAAGCCGATAGAATGCATCACATTTCTTGTTCAAAACTTGCATAAAACTTGTTGAAGCAATGCTATGATCGGCATCCAGCTCGGAATTTGATGAATACTCATCTTGTACTGCCGATACAACTGTTGATTTGCTAAATGTTCTATGATTTTTGTTGATTATTAATCCTCGCTCTCTCCAATTATATTGGTTGAAAAAAATGAACTTTCGGAGGAGCATTTGACGGAGTACTTCTTGCCCTCACTTTCGTTTGCCGAGACATTTATATGTTTCACTGGAGTCTGGAATGTTTTAACTGAACTTAAATGGATAAAATATTAATTACCTTACAAATATATATATATATATATATATCTGTGTGTGTGTGTAAATTTATGTGTGTGTGTTTACATATATAGAATGAGAACTTTAATTCCTCTTATTTTTTATAAAAATCATTTATGTCTCTAATAAAATTTACGGTTAGTTTTTGAGTATAATTTAGTCAAATGAAATAATTTCACCACTAAACATGAGATATGTACGTTACGTATTAAAATTATCAAAGCCAAACTCATGCGATTGGAAAACGAAAAATAAAAATTTACCTCAAGTGTCAATTTTTAGAGATTCTTGAAAAATTAGATTGAAGCTTACCGGCGTGTTGCAAAGGATGGTATTTGAGAGAGAAGCTTGAGCACGGATTAATTTGAAGCAACATTACGATTTGCTTCTTTCTTTCTATCTTTGTTTCTTTTCACGTGTGTTGTGAAGAGAGATTGAAAAAAATTTAAGTGATCAAACACTCAATTTATAATTGTCTTGTGCTCTTTCGTGAAGCAGCCATAACGCTTAAAATACATTTGGTACTTCACAAATTACGCTACAAATAACTTTTAGAAGTAAAAATACTTGACAGAATGATTTATAGGTATTTTTTTTTTTTTTTATTGTGGCACCGTTTTCTTGACTAACCCTTGGAGAGTTATAGGATTTAATTATTATTATTTATTTTCAATTCCAAATGCAAAACTACAGATCTGCCGTAATCATCTTTTTTTTTTTTTTTAAAATCTGATACCTTTTCTCAAACAGCAGTTGGTGTCTTGGTGTGGACTTGAAAGATTTGATTAATATTTTAAAAAATTCAAAAATAAAACTACACGGCCGGCGCCTGGCAGGAAGGAATCATTTTTTTTTTTTGGGGGAAATTATACGATGCATGCTTAAAACTATAGTATCGGTGTCATGATAAATATAAATTTTATCAATTATACATAAAAATAATAAATAAAATATAAAATAAATAAATTAATATAAAAGTGATAAATTAGTGTTTTAAAATTACAAACAAAACAAACACTTATAAAAATAATATAAAACTTATAAATCAACATTAAATTTTAATTTTTTTTATTTATTTAAGCAAAGAAAAAAATTACTCATCAACTGAAAACAAAAAATTTGTATTGAAAATAATTAAAATAAATTTTAGTAAATTAATTTAATCATAAATTATGTGTTCATGCTAGGACATTTATAAACATTTTTTTTCATTTTCTATTGTAATGTTTGTTTACTATAAAATTTAATTAAGCATTTTTCTTTTTATGTAAATCAAGCCAAAACAAAATAAAAAGACATTCTTATATCACTAGACATATATGAAATATCAATAAAATTGGATATAATTTTTAATTTTACATATATTTTATGTAGTTTCAAACTTTGCTTCTAACTTGTACTAAAATATAATTTGGGGTTGCTATTGAGGAGATTTAGAATGATGCAAAATTACTATCTTACAAACAATTTTGAAAAATATGAAAAAAATATTTTCAAAATTTGATTTTAAAAATAAATTTTATCCTCAATAAAATTTCACTTTGATCATTACATGTATTACATAAATCCAAAATTATCATTATTCAATTTAGAAATAAAATATAGTAAATATATAAGGTAATCATTATTATAATGAGTTTTTATTTTACATTTGTAATTTTTTTTCAATAACTCTTATAAAATTTACTTTTTTTACATTTTATTTACAAGTCTTGTATTTCGTTTACATAATTTATATGTTATTTTATACTTAATATTGATTTACAAATTTTATGTTCAATCTGTAAGTTTATGTTTTGTTTACCAATAATATATCATTTTACCACTCCTATGTTAATTTACTTGTTTTGCTTTCTATTTACAGGTCTTATGTTTTATTTACTTAATTTTTGTTTTATTTTATACTTTGTGTTGAATTACAAGTTTTATATTACATCTCTAAGTTTATATTTTGTTTACATTATCTTACTATTCCTATATTAATTTACTTATTTTATATTCTATTTATTGGTTTTATGTTTAATTTACTTAATTTATGTTTTATTTTACACTTAAATATTGATTTACAAGTTTTATGTTATATTAATAAGTTTGTGTTTTATTTATCAATAATATAATTATTTATCACTCTTATGTTAATTTACTTATTTTATCTTTCATTTATAAGTCTTATATTTTGTTTATATTATTTATGTTTTATTTTGCACTTATTGTTGATTTATAAGTTTTATATTATATTTTAGTTTTATTTACTAATAATATATTAATTTACCGCTCTTTTGTTGATTTAATTATCTTACATTCTATTTATAAGTCTTATGCTTAGTTTCCACAATTTCTGTTTTATTTTACGCTTGATATTGATTTATAAATTTTATGTTACATTTATAAGCTTTTGTTTTGTTTACCAGTAATATACTAATTTATCACTCCTATGTTAATTTACTTATTTTTCTTCTAGTTATAAGTTTTATATTCTACTTACATAATTTATATTTTATTTTATACTTAATGTTGATTTACAAGTTTTATATTAAATTTACATAATTTCTGTTGAATTACAGTATTGATACTGTAATTTTAATCACAACATTATAGAATTTGGAGTACTACTAGAAAATTTTAATTATTACTTTTTTAGATTCCAAAAATACTTTCCAATAATCATATAAAAATTTGTAGTCAATTATTTATCTTGCACTTAAATTTTACATAAAAGTCAAAAGTGTGAATATTGAGCATGTCCTATCTATATATATGGAAAACGTAAATGTGACCACATTGCATTATTTTAACAAATATTATAAGACAAATAAAGAAAGATTAACATGCTTATCAACAAAAGCGATAAAGTCATCCAACAAAATTTAAAATTTTAAATGGAGAGCCCGAAAGATGATTGCAAAAGTTCGATCCCAATCAGATTCGTTGACTGACTTATTGCAAATGAAGCACTTTGTTTGTATGCATTTGAAGCATTTGAGGATACGTTTGGATCGAATGACTCAAATTTGATGCATGCAAACTCACCATCTCTTGAAAATGGGCCATCGTCTGCGGGCTAATGTTTTTAGGCATATGCAAGTATGCAAGTTACGCAACTATCTGCTAGAATGGTTATAATTTGGGGTAATATTACTTGAGTGATATAATTTTTTGATAAATATAAAAAAAGTGATAGAATTTTTAAAAATAGACATACATGTGAGAAATCATTAATTTTTTTTGTTAATTATAAAAAAATCAGTGTTTTTATCCTTGTGATTTTATTTAAATATTAACGTTACCGTCACTTGGGTGACACATGTTTCAATATTCATCATACATGTGACAATTATTTGAAAATACTCATATATATAACAAATCATTATCTTTCACTATTAATTTTAATAACAGTTGTCAGTTGATTAAAAAATAAAATTTCTACCCTCACTCACTAATTTTTAATTTTCTTTTTAAAAAATCTAAATTAAATCTAAATTTGGATTTTTTTGGGTTAAATGAATCTAATATTTTTTTTAAAAAACTCATTAAATCAAAATGATCTTTTATCATAAAAGAAAAAGCAAATCTATCATGAATCGTGAAGCATGATATAAATCCAATTTTATTTTTTAATCTCATTAGCATTAATCTTGCAAATATTATACTCAAATCTTTAAGAATCCACTATGTTAGCTTAGTGAACATTTGTTCTTCAAAGTCCTATTCAGAGCAACTACTCAGTCTCATAGTAACAAATATATCCAATATATTTTTCAACAAGGCCCTATCAATATCTTTCCCTTATATTTTCTATCAGTTACAACATCTTTGTATCGTTAGAGTTAACTATAGAGTACTTTTAAAACAATTGTTATCCATGTGATAGATGTTGAAACATGTATCACCCAAATGATATTAATCTTCTGTTCTTTATTATTTGTATTAATTGTTCTCATTTGACCATTGCGTCGTTAAAGTTAATAGTTTGTCACCTACCCATCGGTCAAGGGTACTGCCTTAGTTGAATAGCACTTAATGAACTAGCGGTAATAATTCACCAATCTAAGGAAAGATCTTTGCTCGGGCATTTTGAGTAGGAGGTTCCCATTCAAGGATGGTATTCACCTTTGAGTTTTCCATCATTAACTTTTCATCCGCTATATTCTGGCCAAGGAACTCCACTTCTCGTTGGCCAATGAACACTTCTCCATTTTGAGGTAGAGTTCATTTTCTCGAAGTACTTGGAGGACTTGTTGTAGATGTCATGCATGGTCCTGAGGGTGGTACTATATACTATGATATCATCCAAGTTCACGACAACAAAACGGTCGAGAAATGGTTGGAGGACTTTATTCATAAGTGTGCAAAATATAGCCGGTGCATTGGTGAGACCAAATGGTATAACAAGGAATTCAAAAAATCCATACTTTGTGACGCATGCCGTCTTTGGTTCATCTCCTTTGGAAATTCAGACTTGGTAGTATTCCAAAAGTAATTCGAGCTTGGTGAAGTACCGCGCTTGGCCGAGTTGATAAAAAAGATCAGCAATCAAGGGAATTGGGTATTTGTTCTTGATAGTGATCTTATTGAGTGCCCGATAGTCGATGCACATCCGTAAGGAGCCATCCTTCTTCTTTTGAAAAAGGACAGGTGCACCGAATGGAGCTTTTAATGAACGGATATATCTGGCATCTAATAAATCAGTGAGTTGTTTCCATAATTTTTCAAGTTTGGGTGGCGCCATACGGTAAAGTGCCAAGGCTAAAGGTTTAGCGCCTTGTTCCAACTCAATCTTTGAAAGTTTTGGAGGCATGACGTCCTTGAACTCATCGAGGGCAGCTTGTATTTGTGATGGGACTTGGCTTGGGTTACTTGCAGGCTCTTCCTCCTTGTTGAGCTTGCGAATGGAAACCAAGAAACTCAGATCTTTCTTGAAAGCCTTCTTGAATTGCATGGTCGAGAGCGTCCTTTCTCCGATCTTAGTGTGCTCAGCAGAAACGATGCAAGCTTTACTCCTGTCAATGATGCTTAAGGAGTTCGTGGCTGGTAAGAAAAAGCATGGACTTTGTCGAAGATTTCTATGTCAAGGACTATCTTATAATCATCCATATGCATGATGGAGAAATCAAGCTTTCTGCTTTATGTCCCGATTACTACGTATACGCTTTGTACTGTGCCTATAATAGATTGGGCGGGTGATTAATTGTGCCTCCTTTGTTCGTTGTCTTTAGGCCTAGGAGCTTATCCTCATCTTCCGTAATGAAGTTGTGCGTGGCTCCGGTATCTAATAACACATGCATAGTCTTATCGTTGATGTTTGCACTCACGTACATGAGCCATTTCTTTGTTTGTGCAGGCGGCTGACTCTCAAGTACAACGAGGCGCTGGAGGGTACCTATATTGGATTGGGGTTCCTCTCCCATGGGCGAAAGTTGGCCCTTGATCTCCACAACGAGGGTATTAAGTGACTTCTTCTCTGGACAATTGCGTACCCAATACGGATCATTGCAAATGAAGTATGGGCTGCGAGGCTGAGGTGCATCTTTCTTTCCATCCGCCTTAGCTTGCCATTTTTTACCGCTAGGAGGCTTTTTCTGCCCCCACTCCCTATGGTTGTGGACTTTGGACTTTGTCCTTACGACCCTCTCTCCCATCTTTGCTTTGGTTCGGCCTCTTGTCCTTACGACCCTCTCTCCCATTATCAAGAGATTGTACGTCACGCTTATCTAACTCCGCTTTGGCCCAATCCTTAAAGCCGTCTTGGAAGTAGAAGAAGGAGTGCTTGTTGGACATGTCGGTGATTTCTAGCATAAGGGTAATAAACTCATTGATGTAATCACAAATACTACTCATTTGCTTGAGCCGATGAAGGCGCGCTCTTACTTTTTTCTAGGCATTGCTTGGGGCGAAGTGCTTTCGGAGTTCTTGTTGAAAATCTGTCCATGTATTGATGCGCAAATTCCCTTGCCCATGTCACCATACTTCCGTTGCTACCATAGTTGTGTGGTGTCTTAGAGAAACATGGGTGCTGTGCCCACCTTCAATGCCTTGTCTTGCATGGCCATGGAATCAAAATATTGGTCTAGCCCAAAGAGAAAATTATCCACGACAGTGATGCTCCGGATGCCATTGTAGGTATCGGGCTTTGGCATATCTATGCTGCATGCATCACTCGAGCTTGAGAAAACCGGGCTAATGGTGAGCATGCACTTGTGTAAAGCCCAATCTGAGCGAACTTCCTCCACTTCCGCACGGATTACTCGTAACTTCTCTTGTACGAAGCTACAGAGTTTGAGTAGCTCGTCATGGAATGCTCGAAACTCTCATCAAAGCGTGCTACTTTGATTTTGTATGAAAGTCTTGGTGGCTACCGTAAAGTCAACATATTCTTCTTCTAGATCATTCACCATAATCTCCAAGTTGTCGAAAGTGTCCTGAACTATAGATATAGATGTTTTGAGCGTGGTGATGCGAGGCTCTAAGGTGTCTACAGAATGAGCCTTGAACTTTTGGCGGGTTTTAGGTTGTATACGACTCTCCTCGCAGTCATGTGTAGGCTCCAGTGGAGCTTACACACTAACAACGCTTTCTTGTGTTGTGCTAGGAAGATTGACCATTACTTTAGATGTGAGCTAGGTTGCGTGGGTGCAAAAACCTTAGCTCTGATACCACTTCTAGCACAAAGTTATTAAGTAAGCCTTAGCTAGACAAAAAGACTTGTGAGAATACTAGAGAGAAGAAAAGAGCAATATGACCAAATGTGATTTTATTATTCACAAGGAAAGGTACAAGAGAGCTTTACACATATTTGTGTGATATGTGTGTGTGTGGGTGTTTGGAGAATTGGAGATGCCTAGGATGGTGGGTGCTAATCTCTATTTACAATGTAACTTTCCTAGTTCTAGAAATGTTCATACAAGCTATACAATTCAATTTGTACAAGTAACTATCTAGATAAGGATAAAGATAAAGATAGAGATAAAGATAAAGATAAAGATAAGATGGTAATAAGTATAGTCGGTTCTAGATATGGAGAATGGTATAAACTTCTAGATAACGGGCCGGGCTCACTAAGTGTACACACCTTGTAATAGTCTGATTGCTTAGTGCATCCGTATTCAGCGTACCACGGCTGGTTATTGTGTGTGGTGATCCATTTCTGAGCGTAACCCACTTCTAAGTACATCCCGTCATTGGGTGTACCTATACTAAGTGAACTTGCGTGCGCAAATTGGCCATCTTTGGTGGTAAACTTGAGCAGCCTGTGACAACTTGCTGTCTTAGTGTGCTACTTAGAATTAGAAAAATATAAATGAGAAGTTGAGAACCAACTACATTGCATCAGCTTACAGCACATATTATCAAACAAATAAAGAAAAATAACTTGCTTGTCAACAAAAAGGATAAAGACATCCAACACAATCTAAATGAAGAGCGTAGAGGATGATTGCAAAAGTTGGATCCCAATCAGATTCGTTGACTGATTGATATATTGTAAATAATTACATAATTGAAGGTAAAATTATGCATTATGTATACTGAGACGACCCGCCCAATTTCCAGAGGCGAGCTATCTTGAGCAACTGAACTCAAACTTTAAAATCATCATATTAATGAGAATTCTACCAAAATTTCGGCAGAACCTCCCCTAAACATATAACATTCCCAAATATGCAATTACAACACAAGCACTCCCAAATAATGTATTATATATCAAATTACTCCAACCAGTCTCATCCAGTAACATATCCAATAATATATACGTTTCATAATTCTTATATCAGACCCCTAATATAATTTCTAAAATAGGATGATTACATTAACGAAAAGAAAATAATTAGTCTATAGCCTCAAACAACCTCACGTGGCCTAAATGACTCTAACTATGTACAGTTGCTGGGTTAATTGTTGTACCTGTAATTCCTAGGGGGGGAATATAATAAAATGAAATGAGTATAAAACTCAGTGAGCTTAGTGAGTGGATAGTAGTTTTTGAAATATAAAATACTTACAAAAATAAGTGCATCACTTGTATAATTACTTTTCTCAAATAATTATTTTAATATAAAAATTCATTTCAATTCAATCATTTTCTGAACATAAACGTAATTGATATTGTCACAAAAAAAAAAAACATTCTCATATTGAAATATCATCTCATGCTGAAATATCAAATACTAAGTAATACAAGTATCCTTAAACAAATACCCAAAGGATAATCTAGTCATATCCGGACTTCAACGAACGGCAGTGATGTACTATTTTAGTACCATCAAGCTACACGGATAGACGAAAGGACGTACCATCTCATGCTTATCAACATAACTCATACTCGGATCTCAACAGACGTGCTATGATGCGCTATCTGGAGACATCGTGTCCGGACCACCCGGTCTTATATCTCAATATCTATCTGCATGCATATGCCCCCAAAGGGCGAAAGCGCCCAAACACACGGTCCAAAGTCTATATGTGTGTTCAGACAGGCCCCAAAGGCTTTTTATCTCATCTCATCTGGAGGGAATGGGTATTTGCTTTAAAACTTAAAATCATTATCGAAATCATTATATATACACTTTAAATCGTGCTTTAAATCAATCATATACTTTTTAAATCATGCTCAAAATCAACATATATAAACTTTTAAATTACGCTCAATATCAATTCATATACTCTTTAAATCATGCTTGAAATCCACGTAAAAACACTTTAAATCATGTTCGGAAATCAATCATCTCTTTTACCATTTTAAAATTAATACGGAACATAAATGAATAAATATAACTTAACAAAATATTTATCCATAATAAACATTTATTTCGGAGAACTATTAAATGGAAACACTTTAAATATTCATTTCAAGAACAAGCTTTACTATATAAAAATCAAATAATTTTAATATATTCCATTCACAGTGACAAATTCAGACTCGGCTATCACTCAAGTCCGCAAGTAGATTCTCGTCCGCAGATCCACATATTTTAAAGAAACGATATAATTACTTTTCATAATTATAATTCGAACTAATCTCGCAAAAATAACGCTTAAAATAAATATTCGTCCTAACATTACAACTCTCAATTTTCTCGGCTTACCGTATTAATCCCGTATTCGTAATTTATTAATATAATACGAAATTATATTACCCCTAATTTCATAATTTACTAATTTACCCTCAACATCATAAAATTACCAATTTATCCTCAATTCAGATTACAAAAACATCCTCAAAGCTAGAAATTATGAAATTACCCTCTATACCATAAATTACCAAAATGCCCCTACAGTCAATGTTGACCGAAATTCACCTAACGGCGGTGGGGAAGCTCGGACTAGACACTTCTCGTCGAGGTGAGTTCAACTGTGCTGGTGGTGGCCTCCCACGCACAGCGGTGGCACCAGATCGAGCTCGTGAAGCCGCGACTCCTTGGGGTGATCGGTCGGCGGCAAATCGGCCTCCTCGGTGCCGATGACTGGTCGAGAATAGAAGATGGTGAGGTGGGGAAGCTTTTCCAACCGGTGCAGTGGCCAAAGACGGTAGGAAACGGTGGCGGTCATCCGCGCAAACCTGCGGAAGTTTCGAGCTTCACCGGCGGTGTTCCGCGCGTTTTCCTGCAGCAAGGATGGGAAGGGGTGGACGGCTGGCTCACAAGCTTCCGTTTGACACCTTGCTCGACTGGTGAGGTGGCCGAAAATGGAAGAAAACGGCGGGTCGGGTTACGGGTGAAACGAGTCAAACAAACTCTCTCTCTCTCTCGGTTTACAAAATCCAAATTTCTTTACTCGATTCTCCTTTTAAACACACTCGCTAAATATCAACTACACCCCCTCATGATTAACACATATACCCCTCTTTTTTTATCACATAAATCCCTCTTATTTTAATTATTTACATAAATAAATATAACAAATTCATATGTTACATATACATTGACGAACAAGCTGGTGTGGGTTACATCAATTTATTTTCTACCATTTAGCAATGATGAAAAATCTCACCACCACCTTCACACATAACTGTTAGTAGGCTTTCAACTCCTTGTTATTCCTAGAAGATTCTTTTTTTTTTTTTCAATCAAATTGAGGAGTAATTCAAAAAATTTAATCATGC
Source organism: Murraya koenigii (assembly GCA_025617385.1). NCBI lineage: Eukaryota > Viridiplantae > Streptophyta > Magnoliopsida > Sapindales > Rutaceae > Murraya > Murraya koenigii. The sequence goes on from CM046818.1 coordinate 26,164,419, forward strand.
TAAATTTATATGTACAAAAGTTTGGAGCTACATGATTAGTGATTACTCTTTAGCTGTGCATGCTTGGCCTTTGATTAACATGACAACATTCCTGGAATCTAATTCAATAATTAATGCCCCCAAACCAGCCTCACCTACCAGCTTCATACCAAATTTGAACGTCTCTGTTCTCCAGCCCCGCCGGCTGCAGCCATCATCTCTCCCCTATGATTTCTGATAATCACTCGTGCAATCTTCTTAGCTGCATTTGTGCTGCATCAACAGTTAACATGCCCCAATTCTTTGGCCCTGGTGGACTTCTACTCGTCGCTCCAGTCTAGGCATCTGAATCTATCCTTTCGAAAGTGTTGCATACAGACTCTTCTGTACGCATCGCCCGAGTACCGGAGACCTCAAGTCATTGTCAGGCCATTTGACGTATCACAAATTCAGTCGGTCCTTAAATGTGCCCAAAAACATGGCCTGCGGATTATAGTTCGAAGTGGGGGTCACGTTTCTGAGGTTCCATTTGTGATGATTGATTTGATAAACTTTAATCAAATCGACGTTGATGCAGGAGAGAAAACAGCATGGGTTGGAGCTGGAGCCACCCTTGGGGAACTGTATTACAAAGTTGCTGAGGAAAGTAATAACTTTATGTGCCAAATTCTAGAGAAACGTAGTGTGTATAAATGTGCTAGAGTTGTTAGAATTTTGTGAAAGTTTCCGGAATCGGTTAAGCTAGCACATCTTGGTTCATGTCCTTGGCTATTTTTGGGTCCTAGTTGAGTCTTGCCTTTCCGGCAGGAGTTTGCCCCATTGTAGGGGATGGCGGACATATAAGTAGTGGAGGGTTTGGCTACATAATGCGTAAATACGGTCTTGCTACTGATCAAGTTATTGATGCTCGCTTGATGGACGTTAATGGCAGGATTCTTGATAGAAAATCAATTGGAGAAGATCTTTTTTGGGCCATCCGAGGTGGGGTAGCTAGCTTTGGAATCCTCGTTGCTCGGAAAGTGAACCTAGTGGATGTCCCATCAACTGTGACTGTATTCACAGTTGTAAGAACCTTGAAAAAGAATGAAGCACATACCCATCACAAATGGCAGCAGATTGGGCATAAGCTTCCAGAAGAATTAGTAATCAGTGCTGGGCTTAAATCAGTGGAAGGAAATAGAACGATGGTGGCTATATTCTCGGCCGAGTATCTCGGACGGCTAGATAGGCTGCCTCCGTTGATGCAGGAGAGGTTCCCTGAGCTTGATGTGAGGAAAGAAGATTGCCAAGAGATGAGCTGGGTTGAATCAACCGTCTACCATCGTGCATTCAATGCTGTTAAGGATTGTGCTCAGCAGTGCTCAGCAGCAGCTCAGTATCATCAGCTCAACTACTGATCGAGTATCGATGCTGATCAAGCAGTGATGATTTGTGTGTACATGAGATTGAAGAGTACACGTGCAGCTCGGAGGTTTCTGTGTAACTAAATAACAGCTGACATTTTGTAATTTGTTATTAACTTAGATTCAGTAATTATAACAGAATTAGTTACAATAGCAAAGTGTGTATAAATAGAACTGAATCATTTGTAAGGTAAGATTCAATTCAAAAGAATTCCAGATATCTCTAGATTGTTTCTTTACATTTTCCTTCATTTCCTCTCCAAACAAACAGCTTAATAAATCTAATAAACGCAAAAGAAAATCTGAAATTGGAGTTATTGCTTGATAGGCATAGTTATGCCAAATCCTACACGAAAGCAAAATCTGACTACTTTAGGGAACCTTGGAAGGGATGTATGAGTTTCCGTATGAAGGAGGAGGGCACAACATTTATGTGGTTTCATTTCCTTATGGTGGAAGATTCAATGACATTTCGGAGACAGCAACCGCATTCCCACACACAAGCAACAAATTCCACCTCATGTACCATGCGGAATGGTGTGATGATGAAGAATCACAAAGGGTCATTGAGTTGGATAGAAAGCTGTCCGATTGCATGGCTCCCTATGTTACCAAAAATCCTCGGGCTACATATTTCTATTGCAAGGATCTGGAAATCGGAAAAAATAACTTTGGTGACAATTACACAAGCGTCAAAAAAGCCAGCGTTTGGGGAAACAAATACTTCAAGAACAATTTCCACAGATTGGTTGACGTTAGAACAAAGGTGGATCCTGGTAATTTCTTCAGAAATGAACAAAGCATCTCATCCCGCATTCGCCGCGGTGTTAGAAAGAGAAATCATTAATCATTAGAGGCATTATCTTATAATGATCAAAACGGTGCTCATTTGAATTGTCATAATGATCAAAACGGCCAGCTCTGGCTGTGGGGACTAGACTACAATGGTTTGGTTCCTCATCAACTCTGCTGGTTCTAATGACTTTGAAGGGAAGGGTAACAGTATCAACGGCTTTAAGTTAATTAACGGATAATTTGTTGTTAATGACAGTTGGCTGATTCTTATTTCGAAAACGAAATCTTGTTGTGTACCCTGAATTCAGTAGTCATCGATATGATCTTTTATTTACAAGGCTGCTTTTGTTAAAAACTTTCACTGTTGTTCAAAAAGGTTGATGGAGTTATATTATTTGATTAACTATCTTTTTGCACTTCTCCCGCCCAACATTTTATACATTTCTACATTTGAATCCAAACTAAAAATTTCTGTCCGGCTACAATCAAGAGAAGCAATAGTAAGTTCAATCCTAATACTGTTCGAGTGTCCTCGAGGCAAAGACATTACAATACTCAACACCGAAATTCAGGACTCAAAAATTGGTCATCTTTTGTATTTGCACATAAAGATGAAATATGATAAGGGAAATAAGGGTAGAAACTAGAAACAGTTTTGTTTAATAAATAAACTGCTAAAAAATCTTCACAGCTTTTCCAAGACCGTGAGCCTACAGTAAGAAAGAAGCAGCACGTGTTGAATGGATGTGCCCAGTGGGTTGGACACTCTCAAGTCTCAACAGGTTATTGCAATGAGGCAAAGACTGAAGCTCCGTAGAATGTGGCCATTGAAAAGGAAGCCCCAATTGTCGATTAACGCTTAACCCATTGGAAGCTCTTTCTTGCTTTTGCCTTCCCTGGTTTTTTCCTTTCGACCACACGTGAATCTCTCGTCAAGAACCCAGCTGTTAAAGACACGCATAATAAAACATATAAATGTTCACCGAGAAAATAATTGGAGATTAGATACTGGAAGGAATTAGAGTTAGGTTACGAACAACTGGTCAATATACCAACATTAACATGACGTAAAGAAGTTCTCTCTATGTGGGTTAGCATAAATTTCTAGTATTAGTAGAAGGAAGGATTTGAAGTAAAAGATATGAAAGAGCATGCTTTTGCAGATCGTACCGGATCTGAGCGCAGGACGTAGATCTGGTTCCCAATTTTGCAACGCCCTGCTGATCCCTAACCGAATAGCTCCAACTTGACCTGTCACCAGGCAGATAATAACAATTTTCTCAAGATTAGGAACAGTATAAAAAAAGTAAATAAGGAGATTTAGACAGGCACCATCAGGGATCAAATACTGACAAAAATGCACAGGCTCACTCAAAAGTCAAAAAATGAGCTTTCTAATTTGCACTATATGTGGTTCTCAGTGAACATAGTAAAATTGAATTTACAACTTCACCATAAGACCTTTAAGACAGGATCAGGAGTCAAAAAGTTTAGTCACTGAAACCATAAATACATATGCTTTTCCAGGGAATTAGAGGACATGCTTAGACCACTCATACAGCAATAGCTAAAATTCCAAATTCTTATTACCATCTCCACTCACTACACCAAGTTATAAATCTTATCTTTTGGCTTCTTCGATACCAGAAAGCAGAACACTAGATACAATAAATTCAAAACTCTGCAACCATATGGTCTGCAACAGATGAAAATGGCAAAATTCTATGTCAATAATTCAATTGCTGGGTTGCAACATGGACATTGAAATTAACAAAAAACCATAGAAATGCGCATCTAACTTACTAGCCATAACAATAGCCCATCAGACACTGTAATTATGAAATACCTGCTTTAATGAACCATATTTTCAATAAACAACAGAACTTCAAATTGCCACAGATGCATCAAACAAATGTCAACAAAATAAATACATAAGAAAACACTAGGAGTGGGAGGTAGGGGACAACCATATTTAACTTGAAATTCAGGATGATACTATCAGTCATAGACAGATAATTAAGTGATCAGTAATTAGAAACACCAGAGCTCACCTGAAACACCACCCCCTTTGACAGTACAATCGACATCCCAAAGGCCCAAGGTCTTTGTCTCGGAGAAAGGTCGAAGAAGTGCAGCACGATGATCAAGCATTGGGAAATAGACATCAAATTCTTTATCATTAACAACGAATTTTCCATCACCAGGTTGAATCCAAACACGGGCTATACTGCATTTCCTTCTCCCTGTTCCGTAAGCCCTTCCTTTTTCATCTACTTGTCTCACTCTAGCTTTAGCAACTTCCTCCTGTTTCTGGCGTTCTATTTCAGCTCTGGTCGATTTTCTTGTATTCTTTTCATAACGCATTTCCTCTATTTCACTTAGAGGGGGCAAACCTTCAACCCCTTCTAAGTCCTTCAGTGCAATTAAACTCTCTAGCATTGCATCTGTGATACCAGATGCCGCAATAAGGTCACCAAATGCACGACTGGGACCTGTAAGAAGAAATATGAAAACACTATGATCTTCAGTGACAAGCCATAAAGATGACAAAAGAAAAGTGATGTCAATTGCCTGGAAATTATGCAGAATAGAACTAATCCAAAATCCAAACTGTTTCTAAAATATGAGTAGCATCACCAATGAAAATTAATACTTACAAGAGCTAAAATAGAAAAGGCGAGCCTGCAAACTTCACAAGAAGATTTTGAAAAAAGTGTAAACATAATATTTAGCATACTCAAGTTTTTCATAGTGTGATTCTCGAAGAGCTACATTATACATTGATGTTTAGTGAGTAAAGCAGTCAAACGTCAAAGAATACTTCACAACATCCATCATCACGGCAACAATCGCTCTTGGTTCATCCATGTCTCCTAATGCAAAGTCCTTGGTCAACATCAAAGTCCATCACTAACTCCATAAACAACGACCCATTTCTATCTAAACTTACAGAATAGAAAGGACATCACTCGCCAAAAATTCAATATGAACTGATAAATTAACACACTAAAGATCATAGAACATTTAACATTTTCCTTTCATTAATATCTTCAATCACCCTAACAAACAAGGCATAACCGAATGAATTATATATTAATAAAAATAAATAAATCACTAAAAAGAAAAAAAAAGTTTTGCCTTGGAGTTCAGCTGTAAGTTGTTTCTCCTCAAGCGCAAGCATCCTCAGTTGCTCTTCACTGAGCTCCACTTCGCTCTCCTCGTCCGCCTCACCACTCTTGCTCCCAGTTTCATCGACCTTTCCCGCACTCTCTCCAATTTCAAACAAGCCATCCTTCACACCCTCCCCAAAACTCCACGACTGGTTCTCCTCCGCATTGAACAACTGATCTTGACCGAAGTCTTTGGCCTCAGTGTCGCCGAAGAGCTGGTCGAATTTTCCGTCAATTTCGCGAGAAAGGTTCCAAACATTGGAACTAGATTGATCGTTGTTATTGCCATTGTTATTGGAGGAAAGGAATCTGGAGAAATTAAGAAGGGGAGGGACGCTAGGGTTTTTGGAATAAAAATGGGATTTTGGAGAAAGATTGGTTAATAAACGGAAATGTGAGGGTTTCGGGAGCAGCCGAGAGAGCATCGTGTTGTTTTTCAGAAAAATGCAATTACCCCAAGAGGAGGAGAGAAAAAATGAATGAAACGATGGGGTTTTGGCGTTTTGGATTCTCGTTCTGGTTTTGGCTGAGGGTTTTAGAATTGCAGATCTGAAACCGGTTCGATTTGATCGGTCTATTTTGGTTTTGAAAATATTAAGATGGCGTCGTTTTCTTTTAGCTTCAGAGTTGGGCCTTGGAGCTGGTTTGGAGTTGGTCGGGTCGGATCTCTCTATTAGTAATTGCAAGGATCGGTTTCTTGAATATGTTGTACATATGGGCGGATCAAGAGCAATCTAAAATATATGCTCAATTTTATACTCATTAATATCCATTACATTTGAGAATGTTGTTAGTACGGGATAGAAGGGGTAGTGGGAGTCACCAATCAGTAGGCCAACCACCAATATATCTCATTGCAATCAGCAAACAACTACCTCAAGGAAGAGAATTACTTAAGAGATTGTTTTTTGTTTTTTGAAAAAAGGGGCTCAGTCCAAATAAATTGACCTAGAATATATATCAGAATATGATGAATATTGTCTAATAGACACACACATTATTAATGAACAATATCCTTCAACTACCATAAGTTTTTGCCGATTTAAGAGCATTTAGTTTCATAATACTTCTTTTTTTTTTTCTTTTTCTATAGACTTCAAAGATCCTAGGCAAATTATTTCTTGCTATCCTCCTTGATACTTCTTCTAGCTACTCTCTGATTGATTACCTAAATGTAATTATTGGTGGTGTCTTTCATCAAGAATCTTCTACTAAATTAGTATAAGAAGAATTCAATGAAAAGTAGAATAGAAAAGACAATCTTTCTAAACCGATTTCTAACATTCAAAATTGAAATCCTAATAAATATAAAGAAAAAATAGAAGACTTTACATATCTAACTATTTCATCTCTCATTTAAAGAAAAGTGAAAGACGAAGACTAAGTCAAGTCGGCAAACTTGATTAATTTGAAACTAGTTTTCAACAAGAATCTCATGAGTATTGCTCATAAACTTAAAAGTGACCATCAATGCAAGTAAATGGTTAGTTATATATCGTGGGTTTCTAATCACGGATTCCTAAACATATTAAAATAAAAAATGAGCTAAAAATTAAAAAAATTACAAAATAAAATACATTATATCAAAATTTATATATTTTTTTGTTTGTTAACATATTCCTAATTTTAATATGATAAAGAATCCTTAATTTGAACACATCGTAGCAAAAATTTAGTATAAAAGCCATAAAAAATTAAAAAATAATTGTTTTATACTGTTTTCTTGGGTTCCATAGTCAATACCTTTTGTTTTCTAATATGATGTGAAATTTTTTATATTATTTTTTGTATACGTATCATTGTTGTCTCTTGAAACCATTTACCAATAGTTACACTTTTGAAGCTCATATTTCTTTTTCTTTTTCTTTTTCTTTTTTAAACCCTAGCTACTCTAATAATCACAAATTCAATGAAAGAAGAATTTTTTTTTTTGGTTGCGATATCATTAAAATTCGAAATTCAACAAAATTCTGAGATTATGTGGTCACCCAAAGACTGCTTATCATCTTGAATAACTGGTCATTGTTATAGTTAAATGGATTAAATGTTCTAATAATTGCATGCAGGCCATACCCGTCAACGCCATCTTTCCTGAACAGGTTGGCTGATCCAATACTACTCCAAATTCTTTTATTTTCATAGTTCTTTTATGTAGTCACTCATATTGACTTGTTTGGATATTATTACTTGGTTGCTATGGAGTTGTCATTTTCTTATACCGTAATTAAAATTGATTGTAGATAATGTAACTGAAGTAACGTGATGTAACTTGTAATATACAAGTATATAGTTTCTATTAAGTCAAGATTATTTAGAAAAAAACAAGAAACCGATCGAGCGCGGGCGCTAACTTCAATATGCATTGCACAATATTGGGTTCATGCATGATGAATATATATCATTATTACGATGTAATAATTTTTATTGTTCCTCCATCAGTTCAATTCATCATGAAGTATAATAACAGTATCAGTTAGGAAGTCGATTGAGTGAAAGTGTACAGAATGGAACAGGATAACAAACTTTTCAAGGTTAACAGCCATCTTGAGTTTTAATGGAGAAGTTTGCGGGGAAGAGAAGAAGCCTTTCAAAAATCTCTCTCTTTGTTCAATTAATTAATTTTTTTATGATTTCTAATTAATTAATGTTTCTTGGTTTTGGGTTCTTGGAATTTGGAAGAGAGAGAACGAATTTTTCAATCCTGAGGAAAGAAAGAGAAAGGGGGAAAAAATTGTTTAACAATTAATTAATTAATTAATTTTTAAGTTTAAAAATTGTTGACATTTGTCAAAACATGATTAATTAGTGGTTTCCATCAGCTGATGATGTGGAATATCAAATATGCCGTATAATTTCTCCTAACATGATAACACTCATTTATTGGAATTTAAAACAAAAAAGCTATTTTAATAAAAAAAAATTGGAGTACAAAACTTTTCGTCAAAAAATTTCTTTTCCATTTCTTCATTCCACGCTTTTTTTTTTTTAATTTGGTAGATTTCGTCATGCTACCTTAATAAAAGTTATACATAAATTTTTTTTTTTTATGTTTTTATTGAACAAATCTCTCCATTCTACACACTTATTTATTCCATTTATAAACCCAAAAAAAAAAAAAGGAAAGCAATAAAATTATTACATAAAGGTCCACCACATGTATATGAATATATGATTAGACATTGTACTTCCACCTGATCAGTCTCCACTATTTAATACTACCTTTAATTTTCTATCCCGACCCTACTTATTAGTTTGAGATTGCAATTTGCAAAATGGAACTACTTCTCCAATCAATTTATGCACTTGAAGACAAGTTCCTAAATTATTTCAGGCTTCATTAATTAAAGTATTAAACGATGACAGCAAGCAGTTGTGACGGTAGGTTGAGCTGCTGAAAACAAAAAAGAATAAATGAAAATTGAAATAACCCCATGTACGATAACTAGTTTCCATTAATTAGGTCTAGTTAGATTCTTCTGAAAATACAAGAAATTAAACATTTATCTAAACTCTCAGGTCTTTAGTCTTTACATATACAATATATAGACACACTCCTAGTCATAGTCCTACAAGTATTGGACGATATTGAGTTACGTTGATGATGATCATGATCATGATGAGCAGCGACGTCAGCGTGGTCTTGAACAATAATGGTTGGGGCGCGTTTAAGAACAGAGAAGTTGAATCTGGAATAGAAAGAATCCCAGCACATCCCAATTTCGTCACCAGCAGCCAACTCTCGTCTGCGCACAAAATCTTTAATCCAGTGATCGATAAGCACATAGCTCTTAGAAGTTGTCCATTTCTTGAATACCAAACGGTGCATTGAATTTGTATCACAATCCCACACGCTGACCCTGAGACCTTCTGGATTCTCGATTACTTCATCACGACTAGCCGCGTCGAGAAAAGGCATCACATATCTCTCTGCCAAACACGTTTGCACTAACAGCCTCGACAAATGCCCCAAGTCACTTGGAGTAAGTATCTTGGTGATGCTCCATGGGTACGTGAAGAGGTTCAGTTTGGTTGAAACACCGATTCGAGACTCGTGTTCCTCCTCTCCAGGCCTGTAATGTTTCATTAGCCCAATGTTGTAAGCCAGCATTTTATTTCTCCTCATGTCTTCTGTAGGAGTGTAAGCTTGAGTAGTGTCTTCTTTGGTAGGCCAAGTTTCATCACGCAGACACAGTTTTGTTGAAATCTCGCAATTGTTATTATTAATAGTAACGTCGTCATCTAGCTTTCTTGTTCTTCTCTTACTACTTTCTTGATCAGCCTGTTGCGCTTGCTTTCGTTTCTTATTAGATTTGCAGCAACAGGATATTGATTCTTTACTGCTAGTTCTACTCATCGCCATTCTTGAACAGGAGGAGAAGCTAGCATCAGCTATTGATGATGAAGAAATATTAGACCCATTATTAATTTTATAATTGCTTTCTTGATTCTTTATGGGATCTTTCTTTTGTGCCTGAGAAATGGCACCAAGTGGCTTTTGCGGCATCCCCATCATATTCTTGATGAATATCAAATTAGCTCCTGAGGCTTGTTGACTTGATACTAAGAAGAACTGAAGAAGGCAAGCCTAGGGTTGTTGCGTAGGAAAATTCATACGAAATTTTTGTATGGATTGTAAAAGAGAGGCATACTTATTATCTATATATAGAGAGAGAACCGAAGTTATCAGAACTGAATTAGGAAAATATACATATGTCCGAATAATTGTAGGTTTCCTAATTAAATAATGAGAGCTTTATGATAGCAACAAGGAGCTTCCTAATTCTATTTCTTTAATTAATTCTTTAATTTGTAAGTGTGATGACAATTAAAACCGAGTTAGTTATGTTGAAAATGTTGGAGCCTTGGAGGCTATAATTGTCCAACAACTCCATTTTCAAGTAATTAAGAAAATGGTTGAGATATTTTTCTAAATTAAGCTTAATTTTGCGCCATTTTCATAAATTTTACAATAAAGCCAAAGAAAGCTACGTATTTTCATTTTAGCCATTTTCCGGAGGTATTTTTTGAGGTTATCAGAATTGAATTAGGAAAATAACATACATACACATTTCAAATTTCAATTTCCCATTGATTTTAGGTTTCTTAATTAAGTAGTGGGAGTTTCATTAGAGCAATTTTCAATTTCCCATTGCTTTTAGGTTTCTTAATTAAGTAGTGAGAGTTTTCATTAGGCAACAATGAGTTTTCTAATCCTATACTTTCTAATCTATATTGAATACCAACTATAAATAGAAAAAGATATTTCATTATTTGTTTTACCCTGTCCTTTATGTATTAGAATGATGGATTTAGATCCTTTTCTAATTTAGTTTTTTTTTTTTTTTAACACGCGGAAATCTCTATTCAAGATTTCTTTGATTTATTTTTCTCCTACTGTCTATTGCCTTTTTCTTCTTCTTCTTCTTCTTCTTTTTTTTTTAATTTTTTCACAAACTCTTTTCTCCAAACTAATAGTAAATCCATCAAACTGATTTTTTTTGGGGAACTTGAAATTAATCCAAAAATAAATAAATAAATAAATATGAAAAAAAAAATCATCCAAGAATAGTTTCTTTGTGTAAATCTCCCATCTACTGAAACTCACTTACTGCTTCTTATCCTTCATCAAACATGTATTATGTCTTGCAACTGACCTTGTAAATTGTTCGGTTGTTAATTGATTGTGAATTTTTTCTGTTCTTTCTTGTGATTTATTTCAAAATTTGATTTCTAATACATTTATTTGGCTATTTCTTCCTGTCATACCGTGTTAATTCGATTAGAAAATCCATAACGAATATAGAAGTGATATTATAAAACCATTAGAATAATGATTGATGTTGCTCAATTAGAACTCTTCTTTGTCGTTTAAAATTAGGGAAGACAAAACACATTAATATAATAGTATATCAATTTATGGATAAAGACAAAAGTAAATAAATGTTGACCATTCATTATAAAATTGTCACACGTTATGAGATCCTTAAAAGATTAGGAAAAGTTTAAATTAGAAGAGGTTACAATCTTTTATCAAATGATTTTTTATGCTAAATTTTGAAACAAAAGAGATATTTTTGAATTTTTAATTTGTAAGACTTTCATTTGATTTTATAGTCAATCTTTACTCCATAATTGTAATAAAAATGTATATTAGTAATTGTAAAAGTAAAATATGATTTTCCTATTGAATGTAACAATAATATTTTTGAATATTTAATTGTACTTTGTTAAAGATAATTTTCTTGATCAGAGTTTACACTAAGCAGAATGTGATACATATAATAATTTTTTGTGGGTTTTTGAATGTGATATATATATATATATTTAAGAGAGAGGCATTTATATATACAGGTTTTCATAATCGAAGTGAGAAAATATTATATATTCTAAGTAAGACAATTTTGGCTCAATTTATGTTTCCTTAAGTTACATAAATTGAGCATTTGTGTGAGATTTTTTTTTTTGAGAGAGAGAGAGAGAAAGCGCACCATGCGAGCACATGATTACACAATTCCTTGTGTAATAATAATTAAGCATTAATGAATGAGTTAAAATAAACATCAAAATGAAAGATAATTAAATTATCTTAATTAATAAAAAAAGAATTGTTTAAACATATTCTTTAAACAGAAAATATCCATTCATATATTTTGGAGTCAAATAATAATAGATGACTAGGAAAGTCTTCCATCCAAACATAAAATTCAAAGCAGCAAAATGAGAAATGTACTATAAAGCTTTTGCTGCTTTATTAAAATTCTTTAAAATATGATAGATTATCCATTCATACTAATTAAACATAAACGTGTATACCCTCTATGAATTTTGAGAACATTTCTTAATCAAATCCAAGCTGAAATCCCACAATTTCCTTGCCAACTCAGTGTCAACAGCATGCGAGCCTCGTTGAGCTATGTTACAATCTGAGAAATAGAGGCCACTCTTCCCTTTAACTTGTGGATGCAATGCTACATAACATGTTGTTGCTGCCCCCTAAGTTATATCCAGATCAAAATGAAAAAACAAACAAATACATATATGACCAAAAGTCTGTTCAAAACAAACCAATTTGAACTTTGTAACCAGCAACAATGTATCCAAACACATAATTTCGAATTTAATTTCTTTCTCCTGTAAAGATGAGCATACCTGTTGCACATTTTTGAACATATATTTAGCAAGAAAGGCAAGAATAACTGCATTAAACAGAAAAGAATTTTAGCAAGATCACAATTAACCGCTATCGATCACATGTTTACTAATATTGAAATTTTTTTATTTGGTTACCTCATCTATTTTTGTTAAATACTTTTATAATGTAAATGTCTATTATGGAGTTTAGATAAGTTAAAATCTACCGTACAACAAATCACAACTCCTTAGTAACCAAATATTTTTTAAATGCATGCGTTTTGTTTTTGAAACTCATAGTATAATACTATAATTTACTAAACACTCAATTATTTTTTTGTATTACTTCATTAGCACAGGAGAAGTGAGTTATATTATTATAAGCCACAACGTCAATACAAATATTACTTAATGGAAAGCAGAAAACTCAGACTTGACAGACACACTACATATGTTACTCATACGAGAAAAGCATTATAAATTATTGCCCACATAAAATTCAAGAAGATAAAAAGGCACATGGTGAAAGATTGAGTTAATAATACCATTCAAAAAGCCACCTTCACGGAAAATGTTGGTGAAAACTATTCCTGGGTGAAGTGAATTTGCCGTTATCTCCACCCTATCTTCCTGTTTAATTAGAAAACATCCCATGATCAGTTAGAATTAAGATCGTATCAAATCAGAAATTTTTTTTTTTCTTTCTTTCAAGAAAATTTTAACCTTCAAACGTCTTGCAAGCTCATTGGCATGCAAAATGTTGGCCAGCTTCGATTGAATATACGCAAAGAAACTCATGTACCTGCTCGTAATTAAGCAAGTGCAGCGAAATGTTGGCCAGCTTCGATTGAATATATGTATTTTTTCCTATAACATATGAGAAAAAAAGAAGGCACAATTGAATGGTAATTATGATTGTTCACATACAAGTTGATTATCAAAGACTTTTGCAAATTAAAACTAGTTAATTACTTGTTAAAAAGTCAAATTTACCCTTCAATTAATAGTATGTTTAACACTATGGATAGAATGAAAAATTTATCAAAATTATCATTCTCCACTAAATATCGTCTTAAACTAGAGGAGGCTATAAGTGTAATTAGGGGTTGCCGCGTTACCCTGAGTAGTGATGATTGATTTTATCAAAACGAATTCCTTCACCATGTGGCCACCAGTGACTCATTGAAGAGACATTTATAATTCTTCCTTCCCTGCTACTCTCGCGTGCTGTCTTCTTCATAGTGTCCAATAACAGATCAGTCAAAAGAAAATGACCTGGAGAAAATCATTAATTTGACAACAAGGTTACCCAAGGAAAACTGGAACGATTGTTTAATCAGTCTATAACTAATAAAATAGGGAAAAAATATTCATTTAATCAGGTTATTGCTAACAATACTTGAGATCATACTGTTAAATAATCATATATACACTTACATTTAATAGATATTTGTAATTAGTAAAACGCACCCAAGTGATTTGTTGCAAACTGCAGTTCTATGTTGTCTTTGGAAAGCATGAATGGGGTTCCGAAAATTCCTGCATTGTTACTTGTAACGCAAGAGATAAAATTCATTGAGCTTAATTATCCGACTCAAGATTGAATTAAAAATACTTACGTGTATACAAACGTGAATGTATAATATTGATTGCGTAAAGTTTTTGTATTTCATTATATCTTTGTATTTTTTATTTTTTGGCTAACTCAAAACAGTTGATAAGTGAAATATAATATTTGATTGTCATAAAGTAATTGTCAATAAAAAATTAACTACAATTTCCATCAAATTACAACTACAATATAAAATCAAAGTATATTAATTTAAAAAATAAAATAAAAATAATCTCCTTAAATAAATTTACTTATTTTATTACTTAATGAAATAAAAATAATAAAGAGATTGTCTTTTTATCAAATACCAAACTTAACTTTTATTAAGATTTAAATTTTACTTTTGATTCAAAAGTTTATATAACAATCTCAAACAAGCCTCTAATTGTTGTTCTTACATGAGGATATTTAGTGGAAGAGTCCGGCCGGTGAAATCCGATGCAAATTTCCTGACTGAGGCCAAAGAACTGAGATCCAACTCCATAACATCAACTTCAGCGGCAGGATTTTGCATGACAATTGCATCTTTAATATCTCTACCAGCAGCCATATTCCTGACGGCCATAATTACATGCACACCCCGCAGTGCAAGGGCACGTGTGGTTTCAGCACCGATGCCGCTAGATGCTCCTGTAATCACACACAAATAAATTCGTAATCACAAAAGACTATACAACAGTCTAAAATAAAAAAATTATGACCTGTAACAATGGCAGTGAGGCCAGTGGCATCAATTCCTTGAGTAACTTCCTCAGCTGTTGATGAAGCTAAGAACCCAGATGGCCCTTTTCTACTGAACAGCCACATATTCATCTCTTGCAATACACAGAATAATACGTCGATTATTTAATTAAGCAGGCATTAATTCTTACAATCTAAAACGTATGGCAGTTTCTTGTTTGATTATGATTTATGTATGGTTGTTAAAAAACATAACACATTCATTTAATGGCTTTTGGACTATAATTATCCAATCGCTGTCCGAAATCCCAAGTCAAAATTAATAGATCAGGGCACCTTTGTGGACCAAATGGGCGGTGGGCATTTTTTTGGGTGCTCCATTCACAATTAGTGGAGTAAGTGGGTAGCGCTTTTCAGTGCACCACTACTTATTTTATTATTATTAGAAATAATAATAATAAATAATGATTTTAAAATTTGAAAATGAAGGAAGCTTCTCTTAGTATCCCGAGCAATCATGTTTTCTTTGTTTCTTTCTTCAATTCATTTCTTCAGAGTGAGAAGCCGAGAGTTGAAGGTTAAGAGAGTTATACCTTTAAGCCTTGTTTTAGTGATTAAAGAGTTTATGAGTGTTGGGGTGGATAGTGACATAAAATATTAAAATACTTTTAATTCTTTTTTATTATAGTAAAATATTTTATTATATCATCATTTATAGATATAAATTAAAAATCAAATCATATAATTTTAAATATTATTATATAATTATGATATTTTAATATTTTTTTAATTTCACTTTAGTTACGTGTCTATTTCACTCAATTAATTTCTTAACAGCCTTTGCTTTTCTAGTATAATGTGACATGTGGCAACTTAATTATTGGGTTTGTTAGTTTAATTAGTAAAAATGGACCACTGACATGGGAGGAATTCTAAAGTACACTTGATGTTATTCATTAAAGTTGAAGTGAAACTAATACTGGAAAAATTGGCTACTATAACATAATTTTTATGATAGATATAAGAAAATTAGTTATTTGTCATAAGAATATGATAGATATGTGACAAAATTGTTATGTATCATAATAATATGATAGAACTGTGACATAATTTTTATGTGTCATAAAAGCATGTTAGATATGTGATAATTTATTTATCTATCACATAAAGTAAGATTTTGTACATCTTTTATAACAAGTCTAAATATCACAAATTTATCAAAATAAGTAAACTCAAAATATTAATCTATAATAAAATTCTGTTATTCGAAATAAGAAAGGTAAAAAATAATATAAATCAAAGTTGTAGAAAAAAAGATAAAAATCCTACAACAATTAGAAAAAAATAAGAAAAAAATCTTAAAACTTAGAAATGAGTAGGAAAGAAATGAAATTTTGGTTTGAGCATGGACCAACATGGCTAAAGCAATTTTAGGCTTTTTGTTTTGTCACAAGTTTTAAAATAGTATATTATACACAAAAAACGGATACATATAGCTAAAATTATACTCTTTAAAATATACTTAACTTGCGATACACAACACTCTACATCATCAACTTAGGAGGTTGTGCTGTATGTCCCTCCTCAATTTTTTCATAATTTGATTTATATTACAAGTAAGAGTTTAGCCTAACCCCCTATCATCATGATGGTTAAAAAAAAATTGCTCAACCTACATCTGTAACAGTTCACCGGAATCTTGTGTAATTGGTATAAGAGAAGAATTTGTTCACATAAAGAATAATAATTAATTAATTAATTAACACTTACCACAAAAATTGCTTCATGATTGATGATCCTTTAAATAGTATGACCTAAACTTGAGCACCCATGGGCATTATTAGGTTCTCCATCAATTCAATATAAAAAAGAACAAAATGGAATATGATAACAGACTGTAAAGATGAGCATCCAATTTTAGTTAATATGAGATTCAACTCCTCTATTAGTTGAATTCATTATGAAGCATAATAATAGTGTCAGTTAAGAAGTTGATTGAGTGAAAGTGTACATAATGGAACTAACTTTTCAAGGTTAACATTCATCTTGAGTTTTAATAGAGAAGTTTACTGGGAAGAGAAAAAGCCTTTCAAAAATCTCCCTCTTTATTCAATTAACTAATTTATGACTTACTATTAACTAATTTATGACTCTAGTAAGTTAATTTTCTTAGTTTTCGGTTCTTGAATATAGCAAAGAGAGAATAAATTCTTCAAGCTAGAGGTAAAAAATAGAAAGAGAGAAAAAGAAATTGTTTGAGATTTAAATAATTAATTAATTTTTAAGTTTAAAAATTGTTGACATATGTCAAAATATGATTAATTGGTGGTTTTACATCAGATATGGAACATCAAATGTACTCTACAATTTCTCCTAACTTGATAATACTCATCTATTTGAATTAAAACAAATGTTATTTTGAAAAAAAATAATTGGAGTACAAAATTTTTCATTAAAATAAATGCTCTTTATTATCTCTCTATTTATAGGCATTTCTCACCTACCCGTCTCAATCAATTTGGCCATCAACCATTCTTTAATTTACCAAATTATTTGACAAACTGTGATTGAAAAATTGACTATGTATGCACTTAATTTGGCCACCAACGAATGGTTGATTTTTCAACACCAACTAATAGCTGACTTTTCAATAATTTTTCACCTCGACAAAAATTTATTTAAATCTAAGCTGACTGTCAATAAAACCATTTTCCAATTTAAACAATGTTGACTTGATCGTTATCACCACCTTGATTAACATGTTTGCAGGATTATCTGCAATCTTGACTTTTTGAAGAAGAATCTTCCTTTCATTAATTATTTCCAGCACAAAACCATCTTCCAATTTAGACAATGCTAATTTGATCGTTATCACCACCTTGATTAACATGTCTGCATGATTATCTGTAATCTTGACTTTTTGAAGAAGAATCTTCCTTTCATTAATCATTTCCAACACAAAGTGAAATCGTATATTAATATGCTTCGTACATGCATGATAAACTTTGTTCTTTACTTAGTGTATAATACTTTAACTATCTCAATACACGTTAATATGTTCCTGTACTAATCCTAAGTTTTCAAGCAAGTCTTGTAGCTAAATAGTCTCTTTAACATCATCTGTTTTTATAATGTACTCGGCCTCTGTAGTTGATAGTGCAATTATAAACTGTAATATAGAATTCCAATCTATTGGTCCTCCAGAAAAAGTGAATACATATCCGGCGGTTGACCCTCATTTGTCGAAATCACTAGCACATGGCTATGAATATCCATGAATGTCCATGGATATTAAATTTGTAGTTTTAAATTAAAAAATAATATAATTAATTAATAAATTTATACTTTCAAAATAATTAAAGTCAAACCATTGGTAGCCCTTCATTAATCTCTTAAAACCCCTATTTTATTATAATTATATTTAAAGACAAACATAAATATAATTAACTATACCAATATTTTTTCTTTCACTCTTTAATTTTTTTTTCTTTTTTTTTATAACCTCATTAATTTCTTTCACTTGCACAAAATTTTTTTTTTTAAAAAATTCCAAATACAATCTATTAAATTGATAGATGTTTTCTATTAATCATGAACTCGCACTATTTTAAACAAGCATTAACTATTGTTCTCTGTCTTCATGTTATCTTCACTTCAATATTTGCTTTGCTTATATATGAAAGTAGGAATAACTTTCAAATCTACAAACCAATGAATTATTAAATCAAAATAAATGTATTATAATTACATGCAGAATAGTACAATATCTTCCATCACGAAAATATCCAATTAATAATTATCAAGCAATTATATGTAGCATAGTGCTACATCTTCCATTACAAAATACTTTAATTAATTACTTGATAAAACCATAAACTCTCATAATTGGAGAATGGACAATACTGACTCCATCGACTGTAAGATTTCTTTTATTGAAAAATTAATACCACTACGTATGTCGAGAAATTTTGAATTCGATGGTGCCCAATTCATCATCATTTAGTCAATTTTTATGTCACCGATGACGCTACAATACCATCATCGGTGATGGAACAGTAATGCCAACATTGAGTTTTTTTAGTAAAAAAAATAATAAATTTTTTATTGGTAATATATGTTTTAAATTTTCTAAAATTAAAATATTTTTCTATCATTTTTTGAAGGTATATTTAAGAATAGATGTTTTTTTAGGATATTTTAGTATTCATTCAATTTTTAATAATGGTTTTTTCATTGGTAAAATGTAATTGAATGAGGTGCATGCACCTTAAGATCAAGCAACAGCCACCACAATGGCACTGCACTCTTCTGGCGTGTAAGTCTCTATATATTGGTGATTTTTGTTGAAAATACTATCATTGCATAGATCTAATAATAAAAATTTTTGATTTAATGATATATGAGATGTTTACATTTCACAACTTTTCATCATTGATGAAGGTGGAGCACTAATGACGATAGTGGTAAAGCTATTCTGGTAAAAACTATGCTTTCTACTTTTTAAAATTGAAATACAATTATTTTATATATTTTTTTACTAAATGTATTTTTGACATGAAATATTTAGTTGGGAACTTTTTTTTTTTAAAAAAAAATCTTTTTAAATATTCAATTATTTAAATTTTTCTTGTTTTAATTTTATAAAATTAAAATTTTTCAAACTTAAATATAGGCATATAAATATCCATCGGATAAAAATAATTATCTAAATCCATCCATATCCATTTATATATTATCTTACAATATCTACATCCATATCAATATAACTTTAGATGAATATTATCTAATCTAATATACATGAATATTTTGGATATCTAATATGGATGGAATCAACTGGCATACCTAAAAACATCAAACTTTAGCGACAGGGTTTTGCATGACAATTTCATCTTCAACATATCTACCAGCAGCTATATTCCTGACGGCCATAATTATATGCACATCTTGCAGTGCAAGGACACGTATACTTTCAGTACCGATGCCATTAAATGCTCCTATAATCACATATAGATAAATCCGTAATAACAAACAACTATACAATAGTCCAAAAAAAAAATTATGACTTGTAACAATGGCAGTGAAGCCAATGGCATCAATACCTTGAGTAACTTCCTCAACTATTGATGAATTTGAGAACGCAGATGGCCTTTTTCTACTGAACAACCATTGCAATACACACAGAATAATATATTGATTATTTAATTAAACAGGCATTAATTTTGACAATCTAAAATGTATGGCAGTTTCATGTTTTATATTATGATTCATGTATGGTTGTTGAAAATATAACACATTCATTTAATGGCTTTTAGACGATAATAATCCAATCACTGTCTGAAATCCCAAGACAAAATTAATAGATCAAGAATACTGCACATCCCAAATAAGCATCCCAAATGATGTGTCATTCATCAATTGTTTAGTAAAATTAAAGTGAATTAATTATATTATCTTACCAACCAATTGACGAATGTCACATCATTTGCGATGATTATTTGAGATAAAAAATTTGGTATGTGTAGCATTACTCTTAATAGATTAGGAACCACCTTTGGCTTTGTAGTGCAATGTGACATGTGGCAACTTAATTATTGGGTCATGTTGGTTTAATTAATAAAAATCAGCATAATGTTGTACATTAAAGTTAATCTAAAACTACCAACTAATAATATTTTGGCATATGTAAATAATTTTAAAATTAAAATTTAATTAATTAAAAGTTAAACAATTTGTTTTATCTCATTTTCCCTCTCTTTCTTTTAGTTTGAAAAATTCACTCACTCTCTCTTCCAAATTAAAAAATGAAAATCAATAAACATTAATTTATTAAAAGTCATAAAAATAATTAATTGAATAAAGTGAAAGAGAGGAAAATCGAACATCAACCCTCAAAGATGAACATCTGCATAATCTACCTTTTCTTAGAGTAAGATATCGGTTAAAGCGAGGGTAAAAAATTCCAACAACATAAGACATAAGTAGTTCACCATAATCTTGTGTAATTGGTACAGGAGAAGAATTTGTTCACACAAAGAATAATATTTAATTAATTAATTAACATTTACTGCAAAAATTACTTTATGATTGATGATTCATTAAAGGTATGACCTAGAATTGAGCACTCATGGACATTATTAGGTCTTCTATCAATTCAATATGAACATGATAACAGACTATGAAGATGAGCATCCAATTTCAATTAATGTAAGATTCAGCTCCTCAATCAGATCAATTCAATATGAAGTATAATAACAGTGTCAGTAAGGAAGTCGATTGAATGAAAGTGTACGGAATGGAACAAACTTTTCAAGGTTAAAATTTGATGTAAGGTGTTGTGTATCGCGAGTAGGGTACCTTCCGGAGGGCATAACTTTGACTACATGTGTCCGTTTTAGGTGTATAATATATCATTTTGAAACTACGAGACGAACAAAACCTAGCACAATTGTTCTAATCTATGCTTGGCTCAAAAATTTCCTTTCTTTCCTAGACGTTTTTAGATTTTGAGATTTTTGCTATTTTTTCAAATTCTTCTAGGATTTTTATTTTTTTTTTCTATATATCAGATTTGGATTCCCTTTTTTTGTCCTTTCTTATTTCAGATAGGAGAATTTTATTATAGAATAATATTTTAGGTTTGTCTATTTTGATAAATTTGTGGTATTTAGATTTTTTATAAAAGAGATTTAAAACCCTAATTTTATTTGATTTACTTTTTCAATAAATTTTGTATTATTCAAAAACTTTTAATTCCATATCAATAACCTTTACGCTTCTGTTTCGTCAGTTGGTATCAAAGAAGTTTGCTTGTCATTATGGTACGATAATATAAACAAAAAGGTAATCATTCTGATGACATTGATCAGGAAATCCAGGCAATGTCTGCAAAGACTATTAAACAAATAGTTACAGAAGCAGTCTTCCAAAAGCATAGAGAATGTGATTAACCCAAGAATGACAGTGATAGAACAAGCAATCAAGGGTCTCATGCTTTCCATGAATAACATAGAGAGAAGATTACAGGAAAGAGTTAGCCGTTAGGAAGTTATTGAAGAAATTGATCCTCAAGAACAACCTTAGAATAATCATCATGAAGAGATACGGACAGGCGTCATTCATGTAGTCGTACCTCAAGGCATCAATCGTAAGTAATTCCTTAGAATTTAGAACCCATGAGACAAGTGCAGTTGTGTGTACGTGAAGAGTTAGGAAGTGATTCGGAGGAAAAAGGCTTTAAGGATTATGATAGAAGGTGCGGAAGGAGCTCGGATTACAAGATTAATATTAATACCGCAAATTTTCATGGTAGGATACATATTGAAGAATTTTTAGACTGAATATCAGATGTAGAAAATTTCTTCCAGTATATGGATATTTCCCAGATAAGAGAGTTAAACTTATGGCATTCAAATTAAAGGATGCAGTATCTACATGGTGGGAAAACTTGCAGAATCAAAGAAGAGTTGCAGCTAAGCCACTAATCAAATCATAGCCTAGAATGCAAAGGTTGATAAAGAATATTTCATACGAGTGGATTACCAGCAGCAATTATATGTGCAATATTAGAATTGTAGGCAAGAAAATCGCAGTATGGATGAATATACAAAAGAATTTTATCTTCTGGACATAAGGAATAACATAGATAAGCCAGAGTTTTGGATAATTTCAAAGTATCTTGATGAATTAAAACAAGAATTGTAAGATAAGATTGTAGATGCAATTTGAGATATGGGTACTGAAGTTACTAGAGCAAAAAAGTTGAAAGAATGAAAGCAGCGTGCTGTTTTTAGAACCCAGTAACGGTAATTCACTAGAGTATATAATAGACCAAGTAGTGTTGAGATTGAAAATAAGTAGAAATATAGGGTAATAATAGTCAGATACAACAACCAATATAGCAGTAACTAAGGCAACAACCACCTAGGCAACAGTCATCAAGGCAGTAGCAGTTCCAACCACATATACAGAATAACCCATATACAAAGCCAATATTGATTAAGTGTTTGAAGTGTGGGGAGCCAGGATATCGATCGAATGAATGTCTTAAAAAAATTTGAATTTGGTGGATACTGAAGTTGGCGTCGCAGGGGTAAATAGTGATGGGGTTGATAAAAAAGCCTTGGAGATAGAGGCTGATAAATGAGAGATGTTGAATTGTATTGTATAGAAAATTTTATTACTACCAAAGTTTAAAAAGGATAGTCAGTATAATAAAATTTTCAGAATACGTAGCACTATCAATAATAAGGTATGCAACGTGATAATTAATAGCTGTAATATTGAGAATATAATGTTAAAGACACTGGTTGATGTGATGAAACTTTCAACATAAAACCATCCAACACTTACAAAATAGGATAGGTAAAGAAAATAACAGAAATGTGAGTGACTAAGGAGTATCGTATTCCTTTCTCTATTGGAAAGGTGTATAAGAGTGATGTGGTATGCGATGTAGTGGATATGGATGCATGCCATTTATTATTGGGTTGGCCTTGGCAGTTTAATGTAAATACAGTCTATAGTGGAAGAGATAATATATATGAGTTTTGGTGGAATAGAAAGAGGGTTCGTTTGGTACCTTTAACAAATAAAAAGAAGTTGCACCTATTACGGAATGCTTAAAGATAGGAAAGTTTAAATAGGTAGAAGAAGAAGAGGTGAGTTTTGTTTTACTCAATAAGAAGTTATCCACTGCTCTTGTATTAGCCTTACCAAATTTTGACAAATTATTTGAGGTGGAGTGATGCTTTTGGAAAAGAAATTAGGGCTATTTTTTTCCTAAGAAGGACAACCAATTAAGTATATGATTGAGGAGTTGAATGAAACACGGTAGAAGTGATCTATTTAGGACCAAAAGTTTTATGTTATCCTTAGAGCATTTAAGACTTGGGAGCATTACTTGATTCAGAAAGAATTTGTGCTCTATAGTGATCATCAAGCACTAAAGTACTTTAACAGCCAGCAGAACCTAAGCAAGATGCATGCAAGATGGGTAAGTTATGTGCATAAGTTTACTTTTCTTTTGAAGCATAAATCTGGGTAGTAAAAGAAAATAGCAGATGCGTTAAGTAGATAGGCAACTTTACTAGTAATTCTAGTCAATGAAATTACTAGCTTTGAATGCTTGAATGAGTTGTATGCGAAAGATGATGACTTTGTGCACATTTGATTGTTATATTAATCATCAGAATGCAAAAGATTTCCTAATACAGGATAGGTATTTATTTAAGACCAACCAATTATATGGTCTCGAAGTTCTTTGCAAGAGTAGATTATCCGCGATAAGGCCAAAACACTTGTAGAGGAGTGTTATTATTGGCCACAACTAAATAGGGACGTATGTAAGATTATACATAGATGTCAGATTTGTCAAGAAGGCAAGGGACATGCATAGAATACTAGTTTATCTATGTCATTACCTATTTCAAAAAATATTTGGTTAAATATGTCCATAGATTTTTTGTTCGGATTACCGCGCACAAGGATGGGTCATGATTTTATATTGGTTGTGGTGGATAAGTTTTTAAAAATGGCACATTTTATTGCATATAAAAAGCTGAAGATGCTACTTTAGTGGCACATTTATTCTTTCGGAAGTAGTGATTTTGCATGGCATTCTAAAGACTATCATTTCTGTCAAGGACATGAAGTTTATCAGCAAGTTTTGGCATCATCTCTGGGATAAGTTTGGTATACAGTAGTAGTTTAGTAGTGCTTTCCATCCACAAGTAGATGAGCAAATGAAGTGGTCAATCACACTTTGGGCAATATGTTGTGCTGCATTTGTGATCACAAGTAACGGAATGGGAAGTTGCATTGCCTTAGGTTAAATTCGCTTACAAGAACATAGTAAATCGATCTATTGGCAAGACACCTTTTGAGATTGTTTACACTAATTCCCCGCAACAAGTTTGTGATTTGGCTATCATGCCAACAATGGCTGCGATTGAAGAGCACAAAGCAGTAGATAATACGCAGAAAATGGTCTGAAGATTCTAGCTGAAGTTTGAGCTCACTTAGAGGCCGCTAATGCAAAGTGCAAGGCTAAAGTAGACAAGCATTATCATAAGAAAATATTTGTTGTAGGTGATTTAGTGATGGCATACCTACAGTGGACTCGATTTTTGGCATTCGCACTAAATTGAAGAAGCACAAGTATGGTCTGTTTCGAGTTACTAGGAAAATTAATAATATTTCAGTTGCCTGACAATTGAAATATCTCGCATACTTTCAACGTGACTGATTTGTTCGAATATCATCTAGATGAGAAGTTGTACGACCAAACTTAAAGATGAGTCTTTTCCAAATGGAGGGATTGATGTAGGATGTTGTGTATATCGAGTAGGGTACTTTTCAGAGAGCATAACTTTAACTATCTGTGTCCATTTTAGGCATATAATATATTATTTCGAAGATTGCGACGAGTCAAACAAATTCTTGAATATCTAAAGTTATTTTGGTCCATGCTTAGCCCAGAAATTCCCTTTATGTCCTGGTTATTTTTAGATCTTAAGAGTTTTTCCTATTTTTCCTAATTCTTCTAAGATTTTTATTTTTTTTCTACAACTCATATTTGAATTCTTTTTTTCCTTTATTATTTCGAATAGGATAATTTTATTGTAAAATAATATTTTAGGTTTGTTATAAAATGAATTCAAAACCCTAATTTTATTTTATTCAGTTTTCAATAAAATATTCATTATTTAGAAACTTTTGATTTCATATTAACAACTTTTATGCTTCCGTTTCGTCAATATTCATCTTGAGTTTTAATAAAGAAGTTTGCAAGGAAGAGAAGAAGGCTTTCAAAAATCACTCTCTTTATTCAATTAATTAATTTTATGACTTCTAATAAATTAATGTTTCTTGGTTTTCTATTCTTCAGTTTGGAAGAGAGAGAATAAAATTTTCAAACTAGAAGGAAGTAAGAGAAAGGGAGAAATAAGAAATTGTTTGACATTTAATTAATTAATTTTTTAATTTTTAAAGTTATTGACATGTGTCAAAATATGATTAATTAGTAGTTTTATATCAAGAGTGATGTGAAACATCAAATGTACTCTACAATTTCTCCTAATACAGCAACACTCATCTATTGAAATTTAAAAAAAAATGCCATTTTGATTAAAAAATTGGAGTACAAAATTTTGCATTAAAGAATTTCCTTTTCATTTATTCATTCTAAACTGTTATTTTTAATAGATTTCTTCATTCTATACTTATTTATTCAATATTGATATCATTATTGTTACTCTTATCAATCTAATCACTAGACTAAAAATAAATATTTAGTATAATTAAGTATATACAAAGTGATGTGACATAAAAAAATTAATTTAAAAAATTAAAATTAGTTAATAATTTTTTATTCTTTTATTAAACAAATCTCTCCATTCTACACACTTATTTATTTCATTTATAAGAAAAAAAAATGGAAAGCAATAAAATTATTACATAAATGTCCACAACGAATATATGATTAGACATAATTCCTTCTCCTCTGTCTCCACTATTTAATACTTTCTTTAATTTTCTCTCTCGATCCTACTTATTAGTTTTTGAGATTGGCAAAATACAACTACTTGTCCAATCAATTAATGCACTTGAAGACAAGTTCCTAATTATTGCACGGTTCATTAACTAAAGGGAGGCAGCTAACAGTTGTGACTACAGCTAGTAAAATGAATCATCACATCGTTTATTTTTTATTGTGTTAAATTTAGATAAATTAAATGTGTTCTATTTAATAATTATGTTAAAATATTGAGACCTTAACTCAATACGAAAAATAAATTAATTATCTAATAACTCATTTAATATTTATATATTTAAAAAAATTTATATTAAATATTTGCGCATCCACATACAAACTACAGTATATCGATATTATCAAATATACATATTTACCAAAATATTATATATTTACATTATTAAAGTTTTAATTATATATATATAAATAATATTATATGTCGATATCATAAAATATATATAATTATGAATATTTTGCATATTTAGACTATTACGGTTCAAAATCTATATAAAATTTTATAAATGAAACATTGTATATATATTCATCTTTTAAAAAAATAAAAATAAAAAAAGAAAATCATTCTAATATTTGAGTTTTGATGATAAAAACCTACAAATTAATTTAGAATGTAAAATATAATTGTCACATTTGTCGGATAAATGAATCAAGAACTTTAAATCTTTAACCCTAAACCGACATAGAAAAAATCATATCAATTTGGACATAATCCATTTAATAATCTTATCAAATAGATTAAGCTGTTGAAAACAAAAAATATAAATGAAAATCGAAATAACCTTATGTATGATAACTAGGTTCCATTAACTAGGTCTAATTAAATTCTTTTGAAAATACAGAAATTAAACATTTATCTAAACTCTTCTGTAGTCTTTACATATACAATACATGGACACACTCTTACTCATAGTCCTACAAGTATCGGACAATATTAAATTACATTGATGAGGTTGAATATCATTATTGAGGCGAGCGAATGAATCGATGATGATCAAGATCATGATGAGCAGCGACGTCAGCGTGGTCTTGAACAATAATGGTTGGGGCCCGTTTAAGAACAGAGAAGTTGAATTTGGAATAGAAAGAATCCCAACACATCCCAATTTTGTCACCAACAGCCTACTCTTGTCTGCACATAAAATCTTTAGTTCGGTGATCGATAAATACATAGCTCTTAGAAGTTGCCCATCTCTTGAATACTAAACGGTGCATTGAATTCGTATCACAATCTCACACGCTGACCCTGAGACCTTTCGGATTCTCGATTACTTCATCACGACTAGCCACGTCGAGAAAGGGCATCACATATCTCTCGACCAAACATGTCTGCATTAATAGCCTCGACAGAATGCCCCAAGTGACTAGGACTAAGTTTCTTGGTGATGTTCCATATGGGTAAGTGAAGAGGTTCAGTTTGGTTGAAACACCAATTCGAGACTCGCGTTCCTCCTCTCCAGGCCTACAATGTTTCACTAGCCCAATGCTGTAAACCAGCATTTTATTTCTCTTCATGTCTTCTGTAGGAATGTAAAAGCTTGAGTAGTGTCTTCTTTGGCAGGCCAAGTTTCATCATGCAGACACAGTTTTGTTGAAATCTCGAAATTGTTATTAATAATAATAACGTTGTCATCTAGCTTTCTTGTTCTTTTCATACTACCTTCTTTATTGATGCTGATAATCTGGTCGCTGTTATATCGAGCAGATCTCCGACTTCAATATCATCATTTAATTTGTTTTTAGGGAAGCGGCTTGCCAATCACCATGGACGTCTGCTAATGCTTGCAGATTGTCGCCAATTACCTAAAATCACAAAAGATTGTCCGAGGCGCCGAAAATTTTTCCACGTGAACCCTCCGACGCTCAAATCAGTGATCAGGTTTGGGAAAAAACTTATGCCACTTCTCATGTGGCTTCATTCATACTGCCTTCCAACTGAGGGTCTTCCCAATCGAATCAATAAGAAGAATCATTTGTTTTCTTAGAGAAGAATAGACTTTTTTCATGGGAAACTCTCCTACAATAAATAAATCAATCACAAATAAATAATCATAATTATCATAACTCCCATAATTATAATTGTTGTAACCCCCATAATTATAAGCATTAATGTATTAATGAGCATAATAATAAACATAATAATGATCACCATAATATCTTTTATCATAATAATTGTCATAATAATGACCATAATTATTATTTATTGTACATATCTGGTCTAATTACCCCTGGTCGAAATGTTCTGCTCAAAGTTACCAAGCAATCATCTGCTCTAGATGATCTGTTCACCTCGACCAGGGGTAATTGTCATAATAATGACCATAATTATTATTTATTGTACATATCGGTCAATTATCCCGGTCGAAATGTTCGCTCAAGTTACCAAGTGATCATCGCTCACCAGTGAGGTGATCTACACTAGATGATCTACTCACCTGGTCGAGGTGATCTGCACCAGATGATCTGCTCACCTGGTCGAGGTGATCTGTTCTAGATGATCTGCTCACCTGGCCGATGTGATCTGCACCAGATGATCTGCTCACCTGATCGAGGTTATCTGTTCTAAATGATCTACTCACCTAGTCGAGGTGGTTTGCACCAGATTATCTGTTCACTTGGTCGATGTGATCTACACTAGATAATCTGTTCACTTGGTCGAGATAATCTCTTCAGGCTTTCCAGATAACGATCTAGCTAAGTTTACAGATAAACTCTTGGTCGAGATGATGTGCTCAAACTAGCCAGATAACCACCTGATTGAGGTGCTCTGTCTGAGCTCATCAAATGACTATCTGGTCATAGTAGTCTGCTCGAGATTACTCTGATTTCCTCCCTAAACACCAGTTCCCAGATTCTAGTATTGAGAGTTTTAACAAATCGGAACTAGAAACTATATAAAGTTTAAAGTGACCTCGAGGTAACTTAGTTAGGTTGCTTGAATTAGCGTCATTACAGACAAGGCCTTTGCATGCCTTTCTCTTCTTTCCTATTCGCGTAATCGTATGAAGCGGGTTTTGAGACTTAAATTCTCTTACTTGTTTCACAATTGATCGTCCACTCGATTTAATCTAATCGAGAGAGATTTAACAAACTCTGACTTTTACCTCACCTTTAGTAGGCTTTGAGTATTTCAAGTCTTTTTGTTTGCCTGAAAATATTTTTGAAATTGACTATTTACGTGGCTGCATTTGTTTGAGCTTGTGCTGTCAAATTTATGACTCTTGTGTCTCACCTTTAGTAGACATTGAGACTTTAAGTCCTAGCATATTCTTAAAGCTTAATTTTCTCGAGCTTATTATGGCTAAACTTAGCTCTTTGTCTCGCCTCGAAGCAGGCTTTAAGACTTTCGGCTTTAGCTTATTTTGGGAACTTATTTTACTCGAGCCAATTTTGGCTTTTCTTGGCTCTTTAGTCTCGCCTCGAGCGAGCTTTGAGACTTCTGGCCTTAGCTTATTTTGCTCGAGTCAATTCTGGCTTTGCTTGGCTCTTCGTCTTGCCTTGAGTAAACTTGGAGACTTCTGGCCTTATATCGGTCTTCTCTACCTCATCTGGTCGAGTTAAATTTAGCAAACAGTGGCCTCTGTCTTGCCTCGAGGAGACTTTGAGACTTCAAGTCTTTGGCTTGTCTTTGAACATTCTTCATAATCAACTTTCCCTTGGCTAGATGAAAAATTGAGAAATGGCTTTTGGTTCCATCCCCACATATGGCGCCAAATATTGATGCAAAAATTTGATCAGTATCTCGAGACTCCGACTTTATCCATTTAATTTTTTTTGGAAGCGACCAATCACCATGACATCGCTATACTTAGATTGTCGCTAGTTACTTGAAATCGCAAAAGACTGTCAGAGGCGTTGGAAGTTTTTTCTGCGTGAACCCTCCGACGCTCAAGTCAGTGATCGGGTTTGGGAAAAAACTTATGTCACTTCTCATGCGGCTTCATTCATACTGCCTTCTCAGTTAAGGGTCTTTCCTAGTCGAATCAACAAGAAGAATCATTTGTTTTCTTAGAGAAGAATAGACTTTTTCATGAAAAGCTCTCCCAAAATAAATAAATCCATCCAAATAAATAATTATAATTATCATAACTCCCATAATTATAATTGTTGTAACCCCCATAATTATAATCATTAATGTACTAATGAGCACCATAATAAACATAATAATGATCACCATAATATCATTTATCATAATAATTGTCATAATAATGACCATAATTATTATTTATTGTACATATCTGGTCTAATTACCTTATGGTCGAAATGTTCTGCTCAAAGTTACCAGGCAATCATCTGCTGCAGATGATCTGCTCACCTGATCGAAGTGATCTACACTAGATGATCTACTCACCTGGTCGAGATGATATGCACCAGATGATCTGCTCACCTGATCAAGGTGATCTGCTCTAGATGATCTGCTCACCTAGCCGAGGTGATCTGCACCAGATGATCTGCTCACCTGGTCGAGGTTATCTGCTCTATATGATCTGCTCACTTAGTCGAGGTGATCTGCACCAGATTATCTGTTTGTCTGGTCGAGGTGATCTACACCAGATGATCTATTCACCTGGTCGAGATAATCTCTTCAGGCTTTCCAGATAACAATCTAGTCGAGTTCACATATAAACTCTTAGTCGAGATGATGTGCTCAAACTAGCTAGATAACCACCTAATTGAGGTGCTCTGTCTAAACTCATCAAATGACTATTTGGTCATAGTAGTCTGCTCGAGGTCACTCTGATTTCCTCCCTAAACATTCTTGATGAACTTGGTGGACATGCTTTCGTTTCTTATTGGATTTGCATAATTGCAGCAACAAGATATGGATTCTTTACTGCTAGTTCTACTCATCGCCATTCTAGAACCGGAGGAGAAGCTATCACCAACTATTGACGACGAAGAACTATTAGACCCATTATTAATTTTATAATTGCTTTCTTAATTCTTTATGGGATCTTTGTATTGTGCCTGAGGAATGGCATTAAGTGGTTCTTGCGGCATCCCTATTATATTCTTGATTAATATCAAATTAGCTCGAGGTTTGTTGACTTGATACTAAGAAGAAGACAGGCCTAGGGCATAGGAAAATTAATACGAAATTTTTGAATAGATTGTAAAAAAGAGGCATACTTATTATTTATGACACAAATTGAAGAGACACCTTTGAGACATAATTTTAAATATGAATTTTAAATTTTTGGATTAAAAATTAAGAAAGAATCAAGATTTGATTACATAAATTAATAAATAAAATTCTCTCTCCTCTAATTAATGTTAAAAATTAATAAATAATATAAATTAATTAGGTGAATCAATAATTATTTAAATTTTTTTTCTCTTTCTTATATTCCTATTTATTCGTATTTACTCTCCAACATTATTTACTCCATTTTTTCTTATCAAAATATTTTTTCTTCTTTGGTCATCTGCTTCTTCTGCTTCTCTTTTTTTACTGCTTTCATCTTCTCTTCTTCTTTCCTCAAAATTAAAGATAGTCACCCAAGATAGATTTATCATTATTTTGTTGAGATTGACAACAGGCGATCCAATGAAATCGTATTGCAATTTAGAAAATGACTATTAAAATTGGATAAGCACACGGTCTATTTACAAGGTTGTGCAATAGTTCAATTTAGTTTTAGTTTATGATTACTTTGTAGGCTTTACAAAAACTGAAACTTTTTACTTTTAGATCAATTTTTTTTTAAAACAAATAATCCAATAAATAATATCCAAATCCTAAAATTAATGGTAAATTTTGATGGAGATGTTTGTTATTTGGGTTATTGCTTTTATCCTAAATATTGTTCAGCAATTACAAGATTAAAAGAATAGAAAATTATTTAGAGAGTAATTTTTACTGTAATTTAAATTTTAAATTTGAGAAGAAATTACATAAGCAACTAAGAGAGAGGATATAATTTAATAGAGAGGGAGAGAGAAAAATGATAAAATAGTTAGTAATTAATAAGAAGGAGAAGAAAAATTAAATGAGTTAAAAGTCTCCCTTATAACGAATCTTAACAATTCATTATCTAGTAATCTAATGGTTTAAAATTGTGTAAAAAATTAAGTCTCTTAAACTTATCTCATTATCTATATATAGAGAGAGAACTGAAGTTATCATAAATGAATTAAGAAAATATATATATGTCCGAACGATTTTAGGTTTCCTAATTAAATAGTGAGACTCTTATTATAGCAACAATGAGCTTCCTAATTCTATTTCTTTAATTCTTTAATTTGTAAGTGTGATGATAATTAAAACCAAGCTAGTTATGTTGAAAATGTTGGAGCCTTGGAGGGTATAATTGCCGAAAATATCCATTTTCAAGTATAAGAGTAATTAAGAAAAAGGTGAGCTATTTTTGTAAAGAATAAAGTTATTTAAACCCATCTAAATACTCCCAGCACTCATTTTTTCAAAATAAATTTTATTACCACAATACCCATTTAGTAATTTATTAAAAAGGACATGATAATATCATTAAATAAAATATTTTAGTTAGTTTCTATACAAATCTTTGTCAAGAGCCAACACGTTCATCCTTTCCTAACACTAATTTTTGCAACATTAAATATAATTTATCAAACCCACTTAATTGAAAGGAATTAAACACGAAAATAAAACTCAAACCATAAAAAAGAATGGCTGCTTAAAGATTTACTTCTTCAAGGAATTTTTTTCAATCTTTGCCAACCTCTCAATGAGTAATAGATTGCAATTCGTTGCAGTTGATATTATTTTTATATTTCGTTCATGATGTTATAACTGAATAAACAACAACAAAAGACATAAGGTAAAATTCTATTTGTGATTCTTATATTCTTTCACATTCTATTAATTAGTTTGATCATTGGAGATAATAAACATTGTATATATTTTTACAATGCTTGATTAAATGCCAAATTATTCTATCACCAGTGCATTTACAATCGAGTACTTGTGATTTCAATTGAGAGGGAAGAGTAGAGGAGGAAGCAAGAGAAATAAAAATTAGCATGCTGTCACAGGGTGAGTGTTTTGCGTGAGAGCATCGTGCAAGACTTAGACAACTCTTGCCAAATGTTGCTAAGTAAGAGGAGCTATTAAAAGAGTGGTGCAAGTCCGAGCCGGCTCCCACTACTCGACTAAGTGAGGTGGCGATAACTCAAAGTGATGTCATAACCGCTTTTCCTAGTTCGAAGGAAAGGCGTACTCACGTGAGGCCTCGCCAATTGATAGGGAGGACCCATATTCTTTCCCAGCGTATAGTCAAGTCTTGGCGTCCTTTCGGGGTCTCTGGTGTCGAGTTGCTAGAAGAGGAGCATTGGGCACAACGAATAAGATCACAGTAAGCCTTTGAGCTTCTCAATAGCTAAGCCAAGAGGTTTTCTGAAAATGCTAAAGAGAAGAGAGATAGAGAGCAATTGAGCCAAATGCGGAAATTATATTGTAAGAGAGAATTTACAAGAGAGCTTACAAGAGTGCTTTGAGTGTTTGCTCAATGCTTAGATGCTCAAATAACTAATGCTCACCTATATTTATAGGGAGGTTTGCCTAGCTCTAGAGAATTCTATACACATGTGCCATTTTCTAAAGAAATCTAGTGTATGTACAAATGTACTAGAGTTTCTAAAATTTTGTGGAAGTTTCCGAAATCGAGCCAAGCTAGTACATCTTGGCTCATGTCCTTAGGCTATTTTTGGGTTCTAGTTGGGCGGTCCGTAACATCCTCCCCGACCTAAGCTCGTGACATCCTCGTCGTGCTTTCGTGCTTAAACATCTGAATATGCTCCACGAATTGCCATAA
Source organism: Murraya koenigii (assembly GCA_025617385.1). NCBI lineage: Eukaryota > Viridiplantae > Streptophyta > Magnoliopsida > Sapindales > Rutaceae > Murraya > Murraya koenigii. The sequence continues at coordinate 26,198,528 of CM046818.1, forward strand.
ATCTTCTTCACGTTCCCAAGTGCCTTCGCTTTCAAGGAGGTTTTTCCACTTTACCAAGTACTCATGGTACGCGCCTCTCCTTCGAATTATTCGATCAGCAAAGATATACTCCACATCTTTGTCGAACGTGGTGACAACGACTATTGAGACACGCCTTGATTCTCCGCGACTTGGGCCTCCCACATCTTCGTGATAGGGCTTGAGAAGACTTACGTGGAAGACCGGATTGATTTTGAGCCTTGGTGAAACCTCTAACTGATACGAAACGTTGCTCACACGTTGGACAATTCGAAGGGTCTCTCATATCATCTCATTAACCCCTTGTGGACTTTCCGTTACGTCTTGAATTATTGGGGCAGGAGCTTGATCACCTTCCTTATACTCAACGTGTCGTCTCCTTGTATCTACTCATTTCTTCACTTTTCTCGCAGACTTGTCGAGTAAAGCTCGCGTAATGTCTGCCTCTTCATGCCATTCTTGAGCGAAGCTTATGAGCCGTGGGGCTTTTACCTCTGTAAGTCGATGTTATGGCGTTGGGAATCATGGGTTGGAATCTCATGATAACTTTGAATGGACTCTTGTCGATAACCTCACTCCGTTGAAAGATTGTAAGAAAATTGGGCGACATTAAGCAACTTCGCCCAATCCCACTGATAAACACTCACATAGTCGATGCACATCCGCAGGGATATATCCTTTTTCTTTTGGAAGATGACCGGTGAACCGAATTGAGCTTTAGACTAGCGGACATAGCCTACGTCTAGTGAATTGATGAGCTGTTTTCATAGCTCCTCGAGTTCGGGTAGCGCCATGCGGTAGGGCGCCAAAGCTGGAGGTTTTGAACTTTACTCCAACTCGATTTGATGATCCATCTCTCATCTAAGTGGAAGTTTCTTCGGAAGCTTTGGAGGCATTACGTCCTTGAATTCCTCGAGGACAGCTTGTATTGTTGGACGGACTTGGCTTAGAGTGCTTACGGAATTTTCCTCCTCATTGAGCTCCCGAATAGACAATAGAAAGCTTGGGTCCTCTTTGAAAGCCTTTTAAATTGCATGGCCGAAAGTGTTTTCTCTTCGGACTTGCCGTGCTCCGTAAAAGCCATGCATGCCTTACTCCTATCGAGGATGCTTAGGGAGTTAGTGGCTGTAAGTGGGAAGGCATGGACTTGGTCGAAGAATTTCATACCAAGGACCATCTTGAAGTAGTCCATGGGCACGATGGAGAAGTTGAGCTTTCCGCTCCATAAGCTAAGTGTAACGTGCACGCCTTGTGCCATGCCTGCAATGGACTTGGCGGGTGAATTTACCTCCTTCATAGTGCCTCCTTCCTCAGTGGTTTTGAGGCCTAGGCACTTGGCCTCATCCTCGAATACGAAATTGTGCGTTGCTCCCGTATCTAATAATACGCCAACAGAGTGTCCATTTATCTTCTCGCTCACGTACATTAGCCCTTTCTTGGCGAGCACCGATTGTGGGTTATTAAGTGCGCCAAGTCGTTGGAGAAAACCCATACTAGGTCGGGTTCTTCGATGTTGATGTAGAGTTGTCCTTGAGTTGAGCAGCAAGGGCATTCAATGACTTCTTATCGAGACAGTCGCGTACCCAGTGAGGACCGTTTCCTATGAAGCATGGGTTTCGCGGCTTTGGTGGCTCCTTCTTGCCTTCCGATTTACTTTGCCCACTTTTGCCACTCGGAGGCTTCTTCTGCCCCTAATCTTTGCGATTGTTGCCTTTATCTTTGTGACTCTCTCCCCTACCTTTGCCTTGGCTAGGCCTTTTGTCTTTAGATTGAGTGGAGTACTTGTTCAGCAACTCCGCTGTAGCAATGGCATCGTCAAGAGTTTGGATGCCCCGCCTATCGAGCTCCGTCTTAGCCCAATCTTTGATGCCATCTTGAAAGTAGAAGAATGAGTCCTTATCGGACATGTCATTGATCTCGAGCATAAGGGTAGTGAACTCGTTGATATAATCGCGAACGCTACCCGTTTGCTTGAGGCGACGTAGGCGCGCGCTCGCTTCTTTTTCGAGCATTGCTTGGGGCAAATTGCTTTCGTAGTTCTTACTTAAAATCTGCCCATGTGTTGCCCACTTTCGATGCCTCATCTTATACACCATGGCATTGAAATATTGGTCTAGCCCAAATAGAAAGTTGTCTAAGATGGTGGCATTACGTGTACCATTGTAGGTTTCGGGCTTTAGCACTTCAATGCATCAGCGCATCACTCGTGCTTGTGGAAGCTTGGCTAGCGGAGAGTGTGCTCTTGTGCCATGCCTAATCCGAGTGGACTTCCTCCACTTCGCACAGACATCACGCAGTTTGTCTTGCACGAAACTGCAGAGTTTTAGCAACTCTTCATGAAATGCTTGAAATTCCTCTTGGAGGATGTTGGCTTGGTCTTAGATAAAGGCCTTGGTTGTCACTATGAAGTCGACATATTCGCCCTCGAGACCGTCCACACTTTCCTCTAAACTTTAGAGGGTGTTTTGAGCGGCTAACATTGAAGTTTCAAGCGTAGCCATACGTGGCTCCAAAGTATCGATAGAAGCGACCTTGGACTTGCTATGAGTCTTAGCCTGCCCATGAGTTTCATCACGGACCGGCTTGGTTCTGGGAGTATCTCCACAGCAAGAGTGCTCTCTTATATTATGCTTGAAGTTGGAAGATTGGTCATTGATTCAAAATGAACTGGATTGCATGTGTGCAAACTGTAACTCTGATACTACTTGTCAGGGGTGAGTGTTTTGCGCAGCAAACCTATGTGACACTTAGACAACTCTTGCCAGAATATTGCTAAGTAAGTCTTTGAGCTTCTCAATAGCTAAACCAAGAAGTTTTCTGAAAATGTTAAAGAAAAGAAAGCTAGAGAGCAATTGAGCCAAATGCGGAAATTATATCGTTTGAGAGAAAATTTAAAAGAGTACTTTGAGTGCTTGCTCAATGCTTGGATGCTCAAATGACTAATGTTCACTCATATTTATAGAGAGGCTTTGCCTAACTCTATAGAATTCTATACATATGTGTTATTTTTTAGAGAAATCTAGTATATGTATAAATATGCTAGAGTTGTTAGAATTTTATAGAAGTTTCCGGAATCGAGCCAGGCTGGCATATCTTGGCTCATGTCCTTGAGTTATTTTTTTGTTCTAGTTGCGCAGTCCGTAACAATGCGCTTCCTTCCCATTTTCTTTTTTATTTATTAAGAAAATGTTATCATAAAAAATTTTTTAAACAAGGATATGTTGGACATTTAAGAGGTTTTGTATAGTAAAATATTAATTTTTAAAATTTTAATGATGGGTGAATTTAGTAAATAGATGAATAAAAGTATTTGTAATGAGTTCAAATAATACTATCTTTTTATAAATTAAGCTTAATTTTGCGCTATTTTCATGAATTTAACAATAAAGCCAAAGAAAGCTTAGTATTTTCATTTTAGCCATTATCCGGGGTATTTTTGGGATTTTGTAGAGATCAATTGAGACAGAATTGTAAAATAAATTCACAAATCCTCCCAAAACAAACAAATTCCCTCCGCCTCCTGATTCTCATTTTAGCCCGCGAAAATTCTATCTATATTTTTTATTTATTGATTTCAGGGATACCCATTTTCTTTTATGTAATTTATTTAATGGGTTTTCTTTAATTGTCCGATAGCCTTTTGTTTTGTTTTTTTTTTTTTTGTGGGTGTAATTCCATATATATATATATATATATATATATAATTATGCAGGGAGCCGTTTTTGTTGCAAATTTTGAAAAGGGCTCGACACTTCAATTTGTGTGCTCACTTGGGTATGTTTTTGATTCATTTGCTGTTATTTTTATGATTTAACTGAACTGTTGATTTCTCTTGTTGTAATATTCTAGCTTTTTAATTGAAGATACGACTGATTGTGGAGTTTCATTAGACTTAAATAAGGAATTTAGGAAGAAATGGATTTTCCTACTTAATAGACGAATCCCTATTAGCAACGTTTATAAATTTGTTTGGAGCTAATAACAGCTGGTCAATTATTAGAATGCTCTTGAAATTGTTCATACATTTCAAAACAAGAAAGTTGTTTACAAGTGGGTGCTTCTTGGTAAAATCTCGTGAGTTTATACAAGTGGTCTGGGGTTCAAACTCCGCTCACATGGATGGGAAGGGGATTTAATTATCAGCCAGGCTATGCTTAAGTAAATCTGAAAAAGAAAGAAAGAAAGTTATTTACAAGGGTATAAATTTCTTTGTTTAGGAAATGAAACAAGAAGCATCTGCAGGATTCTTAACTATTAACTTGGCTAGAGCAACATTTTGGGGTTTCCATCAGCAAGCAGGTTACTTTTCCTAGACTCAATTTTTTGTAACCAACTTCATGGGTATGGCACTTAGCTGAGGTGTAGAAGGCACTTATCTAGTTTACATGACTTTTATTGATATGCATGATCTCGAATTTAATAGGTTTAGTTCAACAAGGCTCGCTTGAGAGAGTGCATATATGTCCCTTAGTGTAGCGGAGTACACTATCAAGTCCGGTACACTATCAAGTCTAGACATTTAAGCCCCAGTGAAAATTTTAGTAATTTTCTTTTTACCTTGTATGCAAATCTAGTATTTATTATGCCCAACTATGGATAATCTAATCTTATTGGCAAACACCGAAAAATGCGTTTTGACAACGCGAAAACAGATTGGTTAACATACATAATATCCAATCAGTAAACAAAGTAAATAAGCATGACACAAGAAAATCATCATGTTTCTCACTAAAAATGTCATTGTATATAGCCTTACATATGTACAGAGAACGATAGAAACTTAGGCAAATGGTAAGCACACAGTGAGGTAAATAATAAGTGGATGCTTCTTGCATTGCATCTCATTTTAGAGTAGTTGGAGCTTTGGGGAAGTCGTCAGGTAACCCAAACTTTTAAGGTTGTGGAATTGATTGAGATGAGGAATTCTCGAGTCAGTGAGGTGAGATATGAAATATATAAGTTCCTATTCCCTTACTAGTTCAAATTGTTTCACACAGAATTGGTAAAATAAATATGTAGCCATTTCATTTGGGAAATCATCTGTGGATGTCTCGTAATGATTACTATTAGCATATTTGATAAGTTGATGACTTTTCAAGCCACTACCTGCATGTTAGAGCTCTGGATGATTGATTTACAGGTTGCATTCATCTATGGATGTGCTTTTGTTGATGTGATATGTTAAATTAGGGCGAATATAAGAAAAAGACCATCAAAAGAGTTCTTTTATCATTGACTGGAAAACTCTTGATAAATTGTTCTTCATATGGATTCCTTACTTAATACTATGGATTAAATAAACCAATCCCCATGGTTTACTTTTGTTCAAGTTGGTGGTGATTGACCCGGAAAGACCATAAAGGAGAAAAAAATTGGAACGGTTTTTGTTTTAAAAAAATTTCTTAAGAGTACTGAAGGGGAAAAAAAATTGGAATGGTTTTTGTTTTAAAAAAAATTTCCTAAGAGTACTGGGAATTATTAGTAATCTTTTGTTGGATCTAAAAACTTTGACAAATGAACAGGAACTTTTCTCCACCAATTATGGCCGGGTTCCAGGAGCATGGCCATCTCCAGCAGCCATCAAGCCTCTGCCTTTTTCACATGCATCGCCTGCTTTCTTATCTGTTGCTGGTTCACTATCACCATTACAACAAGGTGTTGATTGCAATTCGGCATATCATCAGGTTGGTTTTAATCCTGTGGTATCCATGGAACTTTTAGCATTTCGATGTTCACTGTGGTTTTGTTTTTGTAGTTTTTAAGACTTTGAAGTTATTAAATAATTTCATATATCGTTGTCTATGCTTAACAAGTTGCTTGAAAATATCAATTTGCTGAAAATTTTGGAAGTTGATTTGTTTTTTTTTTTTTTCCGTTTTGTAAGTGAAACCTCTTTAAAATTATTGATTTTTGTATGAAACCGGGGAAGAATTGTAAAGAACATTTTATTCAAAAGTGTCAAGGGAAAAAAAAAAAAAAATCTGTGCCAGAAGACTAAAAAGGCATTTGTGGCATACAGCACAATATTAATATAATAAGATTTATCTGTGTATTTTGCAAACCATATGTTGAACTACTAATTCTTTTGCAAAATATCATGATTAGCATTACTGTTTTGTCGGGGACTTGCTGATGCTGCCATTCTCATCATGGTTCTACATTTCTTGGCTAAGAAAAATCTAATCTTTCACTGCATGGATATAGAAGCTGAGATAATTTTCTTCTACTATTAGAATATGAGCACACAATAAAAATTCTGCATATTGTTTGCATGTGTTGAACATTTCTTCATCTGAATCTTTCATTCCATTTGTTGGATGCTCATGCAGTCACTGCCAAAGCAGCAAACTAACAAGGATCTACCGGGGAGTCAACATTCTCATATGCCAGTGCAGTATTATCCCAGATTCATTGGGCAAACTAACAAGGATCCACGAGGTAGCCAACATTCTCAAACGCTATTGCAGTATTCTAGATTCATTGGGCAAACCAACAAGGATCCACGAGGAAGCCAACATTCCCATATGCCAGTGCAGTATCCTGGATTCATTGGGCAAACTAACAAGGATCCACAAGGGAGCCAACATTCTGATATGTCAGTGCAGTATCCTGGATTCATTGGGCATACTAACAAGGATCCACCAGGGAGCCAACATTCTGGAAAGCCTGTGCAGTATCCCAGATTCATTGACCCTCAACTACAGGTTCCAATTGCTCATATATATGATTGTGTGTATGCATATCCAACTACTGTTTGTTTTCTTTAGTTTCCGACATTGTTTGGTGTATGCTTGTGAAGCAATTGCAAAACCTGCGAAGCAACATGGGGCCACCTAGAAGTCACCATTCTCAACTGCCACAGCAGCATCTCAGACTCACTAAGGATCAAAAAGAGGTTCTGTCATGGATAAATGCATTGTGTGTATGCACCCACATATATTTATTTTGATTTATTGACACTGGCTGTGTATATGCATGCAGTCATTGCAATGGCAACTATACATGGAGACACCTTTGAGCAACGATAGTCAGCATCCCAGTATGGACCCGCTGAAGGTAATTGACATGCTTGGTTTTGCACTTTATGAGGTTAAGGTCAACAAATGTGTTTAAGACTTACTGAGAATATTTGAGTATTTGACTTGATTTTGTGCTTTCAATTGACAGAGAGGAGGCACTTCAGCCTCAATTGAGTCACTGCCCCAACAGGCATTACTTCATGCTTCACTGACGTTCAATCAGGATAAATCCACTGGAAAACATGTACAAGATGTGAGCGAGAAGCCTCAACCGATTCCATCATTTAGTACAATAGAGGATCTTCCTAGAGCTTCTTACAAAGGGAAAGAGAAGGTAACTTCACCTTCAGCCAATACCCCAACCTTCACATCTGTGGTGAACGAACCACTAGGGCCTGGATTTTTTGGGAACTGTGGTCAACTGAATGCTCCATATCCTTTTGTTCTGCTGAAGGAATCCTACAATCCAAGACTTCCTTCAGAATTCAGACAAGCATTAGAAGGGTGCAGCCCTCCTGGGGCAGATATTCCTAATCCGTATGGAGAGACTGATGAAGCAATGTTTGAGATCCCCTTCTTCAAAAACACTGGATTTTCAAATCCATCAGGTGCTGTTAGCAATTTAAATAGTTTTTCATTGGCATCAAATGTGAAAGATCTGCCCTCTGTAGAAGGCAAAGATGTGATGACCGTGAACAAGAGAAGACTGCATCAAGATTGATGGCCTCCTAGCAGAATTTCTTATAGGGGGAGGATGAGTACTTGTTCTGATGCTGCAGGTTCAAGGAAAAGTTCTAGTTCTTTTAATATCATTGAACTTCCAATAAAATTCAACAAAATTGGGGATTTATGTGGTCAGCCTTTGATTATTCTTGCTTGTTGCTAAGGAATTTGTTAGTTTGAGTTGGTATATTTTGACGTTGATAAAAGTGCTTTCGGACAATGAAAATGCTTCTTTTTTTCTTTTATCTATTTTATATTGTTGGATTAAGTGGAAATAGCAGTTAGCTCAATTGTCACCTTTGTTATATTTATGGGCTTTATATATAGCGTGATTATATTAATATATGAAGACGCGATATTAGTATTTGTCTATCTGCTCATATTTGAGATTTTGAAGAAATTTATGTAATTTTCCAGTCCACAGCATGAGAAAACACAGAACATAATAAAATCTGAAAAACTTCTAGGATGGCTGAAATTCTTGTAGGGATGATTTTCTTATTTAGAGAGAGTACGAAGATAATTTTATATTTAATTTTTTATTCGAAGAGAGAATAAAAATAATTTTTTTACTTAATTACTATTTCAGAGAAAGGATAGCATAAGTTGAAAACCCCAACACCTCTTTTCCTCATTTTAACTTTTAAATTTAATTTTATTTTTTAAGATTATTAATGAATAAATTATAAAATATTAAATATTAACATAACTAATAAATATACAAATATGTATACAAATATATCATGAAATTTTATGATTTAGTTAAAAATATTAATTTTAGTATCTACATTCATTTTATTTATTTTATTATTGATTTGAAAGTAATTTTTTTTCTTTTTCTTATACTATTGTGAAGATTGACGAAGATAATTATGTTAATAATTTATATTTTATAATATGACTTTTATAATGGATTAGTATTAATGTAAGATATATTATCAAATTTTATTTTTTTTAATTTTTACTTTAATATAATTAAATTAAATTTAAAAACTAAAAATATATCAATTATTTAATAATTTATTCAAAAAACAGAGACTCTTGGAGATCACTTATAATTATTTGAAGAGGAGACAGAGATTCTCTTAAGCATTTTTATCAGGCAGGGACAGGATAAGGTCATATGCAAATTATCAAGGATGGATACGAGACGTTGGTATCCTCCCCATTGCCATACCTAAAAGCTTCACACTAATGATTTCCCAATAAATTAAAATTCTCTCATTATCTAAGTTTTTATACACTTCAAAATCTCGTCCCACGATTCTACAAGTGTTAGTATCATTTTTAGAATTTAAGTTCTTTATATATTTCTATCTATTAATCATCAATCACCCACGTAAATTTTCTCCGAGAAAAACTCATATCACGAGGGAATTGTGGACGTCTGCCCACCCCATTTCCGCATTCGCTCTGTTGTTTGTTCCACCTGCATTTGAAATTTCAGTAAGATTTTTGGCAAAGTAATTAATTTGCTTAGGAGAGGTTAGTTACCTCTTTACTCCAATTGGTTCTATAAAGCACTATCAACAGCAGCAATGTTTGCAATGCAGTTCCACATATCATGCCTGACCAAAGTCCCTAGAACAAAAACCAGAACAAGAAAAACTACTTTACAACATAGTTTCAGCACACAGCACACAGATTAATTACATGGTTACATTTTAAACATTTGATTCATAAAATAATGTAACGTATGCATACCGTTACTCCGAGTTTTGCTTTGTAACCAAGGAGGTAACCAAGAGGGAGACCAAAAATGTAATAAGAGCCTATGTTGATATAAGCCACCAATGCTTGCCAACCGCCACCAATAGCAACACCTACAGACAAGAACGACACGAAAATGTAGTCGAAAGTGAAAGAGCAGAATAAGAAGCGATTTGAATTGGCACCTGATACTACGGGCTGGACACTGTTAAGGACCATGGTGATGCCAAGAAGAAATGCTATTTTAGATACAGCCCGTTGCAGTTCTTTGCTGCTGGTGAAAATAATGGCGAAATAGTCCTTGGTTAGCAAGATGATAATCATGAAGAAGAGACCGATGAGGAGGGACTGAAATAGTGTTACATAGACTGAGTATTTTGCTGCTCTTGGAAGTCCCATTCCAAGCTCATTGGAGACTCGGACACTGAAAAATGTGAAAGAGATTGAAATTAGCTGAAGAGGATTGAAGAATTATGGCACTTAAAGATGAAGAAATGCAGAAATGTACCTAATGTTTACCTTATTGCAGCATTTATTCCGATGAACAACATAACTACCCACCCATTCAAGTTCAAACTGATACATTCAATCGAAAAAGGACATTTTGGGTGAAATCCAGAAGTCAGCAATTGAAACAAGTACGTAGAAAGTACAGTGTATAAGATTAATTTGTGATGAGTGACAAACAAGTTATCATGAACTAACCAAATTGAAAGTGAACCAACTGCAATTATGGCATTGTCAAGGTGGCCGGTAAGAATAATAATACTCGTCATATACCAAATTTCCAGGCAAATCATCAAAGCCGAGGCAAGCGAAAGCCTAACAAAGGCCCAAATATCAGTAAAAGCCGCCCATGTCACACCATGCCACCCATCATTGCACCAGCCGATCACGTATATAACCTGTGCAATTGATATTTTCCAGGCTGAAATATCATATGCAATAGCTGCTCCAGTTATGCCCCAATCGAACACATAAATGAAGACATAAAGCAGCACAATATGTAGGATTAAAGCCACAAACCCAATCAACGCAAAAGCGCTGACTTTGCTTTGAGCTTGAAGGAACTTTTGGGTAGGGAAGCTAATGGCAAGTGAAAATAACTGTGGAATGGTCAGGATGGTGAATTTTCCGGCAAGTTTGGCTATCTCATCGTCTTGGCCCAGAAGCTTTAGGATTGGAGCAGAGAAGAGATAAATGGGCAAGAGAAAGATACAGGTTACCCATAAGATTAACCAAGACCTTTGCATATAAACACCAAGCATGTGAACTTGCCCTGCTCCAAAAGCTTGACCACAAAGCGTCTCAAGAGCACTCCCCATGCCAAGCTACAATTTTGCACAACATAATAGAACAGAATCAACAAAACATAACATAACATAGCAAATGAAATATTCCATTAAAGATGAGTGAACTAACCAGGAGGCCAAAAGAGAAGGTCCCAATGACAGATAGAGAAATGGTCGCAGAAGAAAGTTCAATTTCACCAATATGGCCAACAAATATATTGGTAAACGAAATGGTTCCATACAGACATAAAACGTTAAACACAATTGGACCGGCAATCTTCCACATCTTCACTGTCTCAGTCCAGATCACTGACCTTGCTTCCTTCAAGTTCTTTACCGGCGCATAGTCTTCAGAGGGGAGAGCACCGTTCAGCGCTGGCTCCTCCATTTTCTGGTGTTGCACTCGTGTACCTTAGTGATCAAATTACTAGAGTTTGATTTGTTGAAAATAGCAGAAGATTTTAGTGTTGCTTTGCCTGAGGGATTTGTACTTTGGTTGTCTTGGAGTATACGCTACTCAATTCACTAGTTTGTTGTGCTTTCTTAAGCAGATAGGTACATCTCTCTCTCATGCATGGAATGTTGTAATCCCATAATTTTAACACTAACATTGATTTGAGTAGCATGACATGTATCAATTTTTTTTCCATTGAAAGCAACTTAAATTTTGCTGTGAAGTTGCCAATACAGAGAATAGATGAGACAAGTAACAAAATAAAAGCTAGCCTGAGAGTTAGAAGCATGATTATTCTGAACTCTAAAATCACTCACCAAAAGTGAGATTTCTTTCGTAGATACTATAATATCTCCGGTTTTACGCCTAAACTTCAAACCGCAATCAGTGAAAATCACTTCAAATATTCTCCAAGTCTTGGACACGGAAAAATTTATAATTGTGATGAAATAAATTAGCTTCATTTGAAAGCTTGAAGGGCTAAAAACTTCATCTCAAAATTGATTCTCCAAGAAAATCGAAAGAGTTTTCAGTACATAGCATCATTAAACACTAAAAATTAAAATTAAAATAAAAAAAACCCCTAAATAAACAGACATTCACATGGAGACTAAGAAGATTCAGCGCTCTTTTGGTGGAGAAACTTCATACGCCATCAACAAACTTCTCATTACTAATGCTTTGCCCACCCCACTTCCGCATTCGTTCTGTTGTTTGTTCCACCTGCATTCGAATTGACACTTAATGATACAACTTTAATTAAGTAATTGTGAAACAGAGAAATAAATCAAAAAGTTTTAATAGCACGTTTTCTGTTCTCTTTTTTTTGTTTTTCATCTTGTTGCATCATTCTTACCCAACATAAAATAGACCTTTGTGAAACCAGCCATATTTTCGTTTAAACTGGCTTATGCTTGTCTAGTATAATTTATTAAGACTGAAAAGTTATGAGACTTACAAAATGAAGGTACTTTGTTTATATTGAGTAACTCAGTGATTTGTTTCTATTGAGTGACTCAGTGATTAAGTAAATTGCCTAGAGGAGACAGTTTAGTTACCTCCTTAGTCCAGTTTGTTCTATAAAGTACGATCAGCAGCAGCAGCGTTTGCAATGCAGTCCCACAAATCATGCCTGACCAAACTCCCTATAAAAACAAAAATTATTAACAAAAGAAGCACAGCCAAACCGATTGCATCTTCAAAAATTGAGTGGCCGTGTATGTATGTATACCGTCACTCCCAGATTTGCAGTGTAACCAAGGAGGTAACCGAGAGGGAGACCAAAAATGTAATAAGAACCTATGTTGATGTAAGCCACCATCGCTTGCCAACCACCACCAATAGCAACACCTATGATAACGACTTGAAAAAGTTAGCAACTAGGGAATTAACAGAATAAGAATGTGATTAGTTTTGTTGAAAAGTTTGAATTGAGACCCGAGATTACTGGCTGGACACTGTTAAGGACCATCGTGATGCCAAGAAGGAATGCTAGCTTAGCCACAGCTCGTTGCAGTTCTGCACTGCTGGTGAAAATAATGGCAAAATAGTCTTTAGTTATTAAGATAATAACCATAAAAAGGAGTCCAATGAGAAGTGACTGAAATACTGTCACATAGACAGAGTATTTGGCTGCTCTTGGATGACCCAATCCAAGCTCATTGGAGACACGCACGCTGGAAATGTAAGAGATTAAAATTAGTCCCAAGTGATAGAAAAGCAGTGCATTTAACATGGAGAATGCAGTATCAAAAACTCAAAAATAACAGCCACACAACATACATTATTGCTTATTTGCTTATCAATACCATGAGAAACGCCTCGCATTATAAGCAAACTTGCAACGAAACCTCCAAAAGCATTACCATTAGTATAGAAGACAATTAGAATCTCATCGTCATGCCAAATTCTTCATTCATTTTTTAATCAACAGTTCCTATGATTACAATATCTATCATGCATAATTCAATTTGCACCCTAAACAATGCAGATTTACTTAACCTATTGTTTACCTTACTGCAGCATTAATGCCAATGAACAGCATAGCTTCCCAACCATTCAGGTTCATGCTGAAACATAACCATCGAAGAAATAAGTAAAATGCCAAGTCCAAATTTAGAGTACGTCAGAATTGTGAAGTCCCAATAACAGTACATGTGCAAGTTATCATGAACTCACCATACAGAAAGTGAACCAACCGCAACTACTGCATTATCAAGGTGGCCAGTGAGAATAATGATACTCATCATATACCAAATTTCCAGGCAAAGCATCACAGCTGAGGCAAGGGAAAGCCTAACAAAGGCCCAAATCTCAATGAATGCCGCCCTGGATAAACCGTGCCAAGCCTCCTTGCACCAACCTATCACATATATAACCTGTCCAATTGCTATTATCCAGGATGAAATATCATACGCAATAGCTGCACCAGTCATGCCCCAACCGAACACATAAATGAAGACATAAAGCATTACAATGTGTACTACTAGAGCCACAAATCCAATCCACGCGAATGCGCTGACTTTGCTTTGAGCTTGAAGGAACTTTTGGGTAGGAAAATTGATGGCAAGAGAAAATAATTGGGGGATTGTTAGGATTGTGAATTGTCCAGCAAGATCGGCTATATCTTCTTCTTGCCCTATAAGCTTTAGGATTGGAGATGCAAAGCAGTAAATGGGCAAGAGACAGACACATGTTACCGATAAGATCAACCAGGATCGTTGCATGTACACACCAAGCATGTGAACTTGCCCTGCCCCAAAAGCTTGACCACAGAGTGTTTCCAAAGCACTCCCCATTCCAAGCTACAGTACACAATTTTGCACAACAAAATTAGTGAACCTTTTAGCTTCGAAGAACAATATCATATTTGGAGAGAGAGAATTTAAAAAAAAAAAAACCCAGAAATCCCATCACAGTCGATTTTGAAGTAAATCAATACATAGAAAAGGATACTTGCATTCATATACAAAATTTATAAAGCAGAATTATTAGATATCAAATATTGTTATGTTGTCAAAATTAAACTGAAACACAGCAGTTACACCCAATAGATCCCTTAACCACTGCGGTGCAATACATTGATTAAAGATTCAAAACAGAACTTAAAAAGCTTGTCACATTAAGTCATCGCTTGACCTAAAAGCTAAAGCTGAATGATAAGTGCTGCGTCAGAACAATAGAATTTAAGCTTTCAACAAAACAAAATAAAAAAAAAAAAAACTAACCATGAAGCCAAAGGAGAAGGTGCCAATGACAGAAAGAGAAATGGTAACAGAAGAAAGCTCAATTTCACCAATATGGCCAACAAAAATATTAGTAAAAGAATTGGTTCCATAATTGCACAAAATGTTAAACACAATAGGGGCAGCAATCTTCCACATCTTCACTGTCTCAGTCCAAAACACTGATTTAACTTCCTTGAAGCTTTTCACCCGCTCATAGTCTGCAGTAGTAGGACATCCAATGACTGCACCGCCGTTCAGCAGTGGCTCCGCCATTCTTCTTCCGGCAATGATGTTACACGTGTACGGCACTGATGCGCTGTTGATTTATACTGACATGAAGCAGACAAGAGATATTTTTGCCCTGAGGAATTGGTCTTTGGGTGTATGAATGCAGTTGGTTTCGCTTTCTTGTTATTTGATTAATTGCTTTGCTTGCATACATTTGTCTCTCCTGCTCCTGCATGGCATTTTATTAATTTTATATTTTATTGCATAAAAATTTATGAATGAGCAACAAATGAAATCATGACTTACCATCCGTGTTATCTCTTGTGAATGTATTTATTTATGCGTAAAAAAGAACCACGTACCAAGCATATTGACCGAAGTTTGACAAAATTTTATGAAATGACGAATTACCCTCGCTTCATTCAAGTTGTAAGTTGTTAACTTCCTAGGCATTTTAGACTTTTGAACCATTGTGTTGAAAAATTTATTTTATTATTAACCTTAACCAACATGCTCGACTTTATCATTTACTTGATCTTCTAGGTGTGAGGTAGATCTATCTTGCCTCTTGTGTGTGCAAAGTTGTAAACTATATTTCATAGAATTATAAAAGATATATATATGTTTTATTAAAAATAGATAAATTTGAGATTAATAATATTGCACTCCACAGATTAGATATCACTAAGCAAATACAAAATTGACAAAATTTAATTATTCAAGAGTACTCAAACTTTAGGGTATGAGTACCAATAATCAACCATAAATTTAACTCTAAATAAAACCTAAAGTTAGGTAAAAGTACAGTGCAATAAGTCATCTCAAAACCTACTTGTATACTTGGTCCTCGCCTACTTAATTACCTATCAACTCAAGAAAAATAATAATTTTTGTGTTTTTGAGTTTGGTAAGTTGACTGGATAGAACACGTCCACGTATTTTTTATTTTTTTTGGGGATTTTTCATTTTATTTTTAAATTAGTATGACTGCGTACTACATACTTGGGATAGTTAGGATTTTTGAACTACAAATGATAACAGATCATCGGTTTTGAATAAGTTTCATTGCAT
This sequence comes from Murraya koenigii, assembly GCA_025617385.1. Lineage (NCBI taxonomy): Eukaryota > Viridiplantae > Streptophyta > Magnoliopsida > Sapindales > Rutaceae > Murraya > Murraya koenigii. The sequence goes on from CM046818.1 coordinate 26,214,270, forward strand.
CCTTGATTAGGTAGTACTCTTAATCTAACCGTACGATGATGTAGCCCTATATCCAACAGTTCACAATGCTCATGCAAAAGTCCAGCTTTGGCAAAATTATATAAAAAATGAATCAAAGAAAATCTTGTTTAAGCTAAGAAACTTTCCTATTATTGAAAGAAAAAATAATTGTTGAAGAAGTTTCAGGGCGCAATTAATGTCTCACGTATAATAAATAGTAATTAATGTAATTATATTTTTAAAAAATAAATATTAATAATAAATTAAAAGTCTCACCTATAATAAATAATAATAATAATTCTGTTATGAGAACATATTCATTTTTAATAAAGTTAGGATTGCTACTAAAATAAAAATAAAAATAAAACACACACACACACTTCAAACAAAAAAAAAAAATGAAAAATAATAATAGAAGAGGAGGTGTGGAGAAATAAGGCAACATGGAGAAGCACTGGGTGAAAGGCTTTAGAGATGGATAATTTTTTTGAATGCCCTTCAGTGACAGAACTTCATCTACTCTCTGAGTGGTCCATAATACCTTTACTACCTGCATGAATATTATGGTCAATTATATAAGAATTAAGAAGAGCAAGTGATCAATCAATTGAATTAAGAAAAAAAAAATCAATTTAATTTAATTTATTACTTGTAACTCGCCATGTTCACTAACGAACTTGAGCTCCTTTACGGCCTCAACTAAATCTTTAGGTTGAGTGATGGCGGAGGGCAAATTCGGTCTAAAAGATATTTCATTAACCACTACCAATATTGTGATCTGAGAATGATCAGAAGAATCAACTTGATTAATGTGTGCATTAAGTGGAACATGAAAATGATTAAGTTAGTAATTAAATTAAATTAAATTAAATTTGAACTTACCACCATATAGATATTAGTTGATTGAGAATTAGATCGAAGCTCTTGGTCTGTTGTATTAACTTTTTTCTTCTTATTAGCAAGTGGCTATTCGCTAAATTTCCGCCGTTCGTTTATAACATGGTCCTCAAAGCACATATGTGCATCTCTGTTGTTAGATTCCACTTCCTTCTACAAGATATTAGACATTCAATAAATGTTCATGTACCTTAACTATATATCTTCAATAAGAGATTTTTTCTTAAATGTCTGCGTGCCCAGATTGATTCATTAATATAATATGAAACTAAATTGGTTAATTGATGAATTAGTCAGACAGTGATAAACTCAATTATTTACCAGCTGGAGGATATGATACAAGTACTCAAGACTGCCTCATCGTCTATATATTTAATTAATTAATTAATTGAATTGTACGTACATGCCAAGTAGAAGATATTTAACGTACAGATAAATAACCAAAGATCCAAAATTTACGATGATAATATAGTTTCTACAACCAAAAAAGTAAAAAAAAGAAAAGTTATAATAATAAATAAGACAAGAGTAATGTTACATATTTTAAATAATTATTTAAATTATATATCATTTATCAATTAGTTAATAAGATAATATAATTAGTTAACTTTAATTTTATCAACCAATTGATGAATGTCACGTTATTTAAGATTATTTTTTAAAATAAAAAATTTAAAATGTGTATTATTATTTATAAGATAAAAAGACAAAAATTTCTCGTATATAAAACGGGACGTAATCTTGGTAGACAAGGAAAGCTTGATACGACGGTTGTTCATATATGTAGCATGGGTTGCCATTATTTATAAATTAAGAATAAATGACTTGCGAAACCATTTAATCACAATTAAGTTCCTAGTATTTATGCATCCCACTGATTAGTCATTGTATCAAACTAAGTGACATAAGAATGGAGCACTATTATTATCGTAAGTTAATAGGCCATCTGCTTTATAAATTAAAGAATGAAAAGAATTAACTCTATGTATAAGGGAATTGAATGAAATTCAAGATAAAATAAAGTCGGCCTAATAAACATTAAGAGATAGGAAATGAATGAAAAAGGGGAGGAGGAGAGCAAATGATTAGGAAGGAGAATTATACTTTATATACTCTTAAAAATGCCAATAAAAGTCTTCACTTAATTCTTTTTAAATTAATTATTTTTATTTACTCTACACACTCATTAAAATACTATAAACACTCAAAAAAATTTCTCTACACACTCTTTTATTATTAAAATTTAATTATTTAGTTGTATAATAAATTTTGTGAATAAACAAAAATGATAAAAGAGCCAATAACTAAAACCCATCAAAATATTTCACCAATTAAAATATAGTAAAAAATAAATATTATAAACCAGACAAATAAATCAATTAACCAATATATGCTTTGGCTAAATCAAAGATGCTGCTTACTCTGCTTCCTAGTTCGGAGCATAGAATTAGGAAGAGAAATGATGGTGAAATTTTTAATTGTTGCTAAGGACATGATTTTCAGGTTGATGGAGGAACTGAAAGAGAGGAACTGAAAGAGAGGGACAAAAAATAATGGTCCATGTTATTCTGATATTGTGGAATGGTCCATGTTACAGACAACTTCATAAAAGTCCCAATAATTGTCCATGTTACCTGATATTGTAGAATGACGGATATCTTTTGGCAAAAAAAAATCAAATAACACCTCTGGAAATACTTATTTAAGGTATTTAAAATAAAAAATTAATATTTCATTAAATGTTAATCGAGTGCTTAGAATAATAATAGTATATATGATTATAATAAAATATTTTTAATAATAATTTATTTTATCATTATTTTTAATAAAATTTTTTTAAAAAAATATGAGTATTAAAAATAATCTATAAAATGCATATGAACCTTTTAAAAAAAAAAAAGAAAAAACATAGATTACTTGAGGTGGAGCTGCTGATGGTTCGGGTCAGTGGGTTCGGATGGCCGAGCTGGGTTCAATGCTGCTGCGTCACATGGGTTCATGGGTGCAGGTGCAGGCTGTTGGTGCTGCGTTAGCTTCGCTGCTGCTGCTTGTTGCGTCCGCGTGGCTGCTTCCCACTGCGTAGCGTCTCGTGGTTGTTGCTGGTGTCAGCTCGCTGGTGGTGTGAATGCTAGGTTCGATTGGCGATGAATGGATCGATCACAATCGGTGATAGCTGCTGTTGGGCATCAGCCTCTTGGGTCATTTTGGGCTGGAATCATGCCGGTCCGTAACATGTTGCTTTTAAATTTTTGGGACTGTTGTGTGATTTGTGAAACGAAAATGATATTTGCCCCGGGTCAAATCCCGAATTAAAGGCACCGTTTAACTTAAAGTTTGAAACTCATTGTTTAACTCTAAAACAAGAAACGCACTTTCCTTTACCATTAAACAACTCAAACGGTTATCGCATCAGTTTCCTTCTTCGACCAAATCTCTTACACTCTCCTTCATCATTGAGGTTTTGCCTGAAATTGCCCACAAATCACAACCATCACACAACAACCAACAGCCACAACTCTGGGCTCTTCTGCACCTGGTAATGCTTCGATCTTGGCTGATTGAGTTGTGTTGTTGTGTGTTCCTTTTGTGTTTGTAATAGTCAATTACTATATTTTTCCTTGAACCAAATCCCTTGGATTGGTGGGATAATTTTTCTAGAAGAATTTATGGTAATAGAACATTCATCTACACTATCTGTGCATTGATTTGTTTCTTATGGGTATGTTCGTTTGTGTTGTTTTTTTTTTTTCAGAGTATTTGAAATGGTCACTTTGTATTTGGTGAAGCTTGCATTAGAGAAGCATTTTCTCAGAGAAGTCCAAACAAAAAGAAGTGCATAAAATAGACAAGCAAAGAAGAATCACTTTTATTATTGAACTGGGGAAATCTGATTTCTGTCCCACCTTTGACATAAAGCTTTGAAGATGAAGAATTATCATTTCCATCAACTTTGCAGCAGGGTTCAGTGCCGTTCTAGTGCTGATGCAGAGATGAGAAGCATAACAAATGACGTCGTTTTGATGCTGATTAAAACAAAAATAAATAAATATCACGAAACGACATCGTTTGCATTAGTTTCGGGGTTTGACCCGGGATTTGACTCCGGACAAATATCAGAGCTCTGTGTGAAATATTGAAATCTGATTTTTTTTTTTGTGTTAATTTTTTTTTTTTTTTGTAAAGCCCGGGTTGAACCCAGATTTTTTTTACAGGCCTAATGACAGCAGACTTCAAATTTTTTGACCCACCCTAAATTTTAAACAGCGTTAATTATGACCGGAATGCTGCTAATAAATAAAGTAGTGATTAAGCGATGCTAACTTAGAACTAAACATAAATGGGCCTAAATGTAATCCAGCAATAAATTTGGGCCATTGTCTTAGACCTCATTTAGCATTCTAGTTAAATAATTCAAAGTCTTTTATTATATTACATTATAAGTTGTGAAATTTGACCCCTTGTTATCTCAACAGCCCTCACTAAGTTGTTCGAATTTTTTTTTTCTATTTTATTTAATTGAATCTCTAACTTTTTGAATATTATTTCTATTGGTTTTTATTTATAATATTAATTATTCTCATTTTAATTTATCTTGATCTTCAATATTGAAGTTTTATTAATTGTTTAACTTGATCAAATTCTTTAATCATTTGATCTCCTAAATTTTATATTTGTTTAATATTTTCTTTTTGAATTTATTAATCTCTAATATTTCATTTGCACATTCTATATCAAATTCCTAATTTATTTAAACAATGTAATGAAATCCAAGTTCATTGACTAGATCCCCGCATATATGAATTATTGATTAAATTAAAATGTTGAAATCTTCCATTAATATATACTTTTTGCCAATAGCTAGAAAATGGTAACTTACTAGTTTCTATATTTTGTGAAATTATTAATGGCTTAAATAATCTATTTCTAATACAATTTACATAGTAATTTATTGCATTTTATCAAATATTAGTGACATATTATATTTCTCATATGCTTGGGAATATAATTTTTCTCTAAGCCTTTATGTATAAGGAAGAATTTTATCATGATTAATGTATCTTGTTAGCATATTACTAGAGGAGCACCTTTTATTCCTAATTCTTTTAATATTCTAATCATATTTTCCTCTTTGTTCAAAAGATAAAAATCTATTATAATATGTTATGAGATTATCAATATATTCATCAACTTGATATTTCATTGTTTCCATGAGAAATTATTTCTATAAAGTTTTCATCTAACTCTTTTAATATGATTGAGCCTATATTTAAACCGCTATTTTTAATGATTTTGAATTCTCTAATTCTAAATTTATGAGCATGTGATAGATATAGTTGTATTAACTATTTATCATATAAATTAGAATATTCTAATGAACAACACTGCCTATGCCTAGTTATATTATTCATTTTTTTATCTCATAGTCTAAAATTAAATCATACCCTGCTTCACTTAATAAAACAACAAACATTCTATTATCCATTTTTATCTTTAATTTTGAAATTTAGTAAGTGCCTTGTTATACCAACAGTGCAAGCTTTATAGTTCTCATTTAGGTTAACCATCAAAATATATGTTGCTGGTTTCCCGTCGATATACCATTTAATTTCAAAATCATTGAACTAAAAACTTGGCTCTAATATCATTTTATGAAGAAACTTGCACCAATATTCACCAAAGTAGAGTTGGCAAAAAAATTCAGGCTGGCCCAAACCCGTGACCCTAAAGTCATGCCTGCAAGAATTGAGCTTAGGTATGAGGCTTAAACATATAAATTTGCATAAATCAGGCCTAGGAAGCTTAGGCTTTTTTAATTTATAAATAAAAAATAAATCAAATTAAAAACGAAAAAATTAAAATTTTAGATTAAATGTTTCTTTTTATATTGTATTTACAATTTATTATGTTGTGTTATTAATATTTTGTGTACTCGATTGTTATTTTATCCTATATTGGATAATTATTTTTCATTTAAATATTTTTTAGTAATGATATGTATCTCGGCATTTAAGTATCAATTTAATTATTAATTTATGTGACATTCATCTATTAGATGATAGCTAAGTAATTTTATTAATTATGAAATAAATAATCTAATAAATAAGGGTTATATAATATTATTGTTTTTTTTTACTTAATTTAAAATTTCGTCCATGCTTGGATGAACTTTTAAAGGGTTAGGACTGTTGTCAAAAACTTTGGCTTTAGGTCCACCCTACACAAGATGGGTGTAAATGATCAATTTTAATATTTACAAGTTTTTTGTAATTTAGTTTTATCAAAGTGCACCATTTTGCTAAAGTCTATTCTGAGAATGAAAAGTTGTTGTCTGTCGTTAAGCACATCAATACCTTGACCAAGATTATTGCTAAAGTCTACCATTAAGTTTACCCCAAAGAAAATGATGCTTTTGTAGCTAACGTCAATTGCGAAGGTCATTTTCAATGGGATGGAGGCCATATAGCCACGTTTACGGCCAAATCTGTCCATGATATTGAGATCATTCCTAAGAAAGTTCCAGAACAAGCTGCGAAGGAGAATAAGAAAAAGAAGGGGAAGAAAAATTAGTTAATGACTTCACTTATATTTCCTTTTCTTGCTATTAATCAGTGTTATGACATTTATGTTTTACATCTTAGTTCCCAATCAATTTTTTTTTTTCAATTTCTATATGAATGAATGAGGATTTTGCATATATACATATGTATCGAATTAAAATTTGTATTGTGAAAAGCTATAGTACGTATGTTGTTATCTATAACAATGTACGGTTGGCCAACTCAACATATGAACCAGTATTTTTCTCTATAGCTAATTCAATTTATAAAACAGAACTATATCAGACCCAAAAAAAATGGAGAAAAGAACAGTTATGTTGTTTTTAAAAAGAAGATCAATGTAATCTAAAGTATTTGGCAATTTTTTGAGAAATGCATGGCAAAGTAATTCCTATTACCAAGTACTAGTACTCAAACAGATATATAAATTAATAAAAATATAATCATGTGTATGCACAATAAAACCTTACGTCAAATAATAAAATTTAGTTATTATTTTATTTATTCAAGGTATACGTTTGTTTGTGTGTACGTGCATATATATCATTAGTCCTTAGGCACAAGAAATGTGGCTAACGAGCAGGCAACACTCCCATAACCGAATCTCATGTTGTTATTACGACGTTGACACATGGCAGCAAACAAGTCAATAGTGAGCTGTGATTATTCTTTGTAGCGCTGCGATATGGTTAATCTTCTTTTCTAGTTAATTGTTTATTTTTTTTGTACAGCTAAAATGTTAAATTGAAAGATATTCCATTAGGATTGGCCAATCCCACATACACTAAGTATTGTGCGTGTATATTTCAAAATTATTTATTTTAATAAAAATTTTGACTGGCTTGATAATTATAGAAATCAATTTTTTAAAGTTTTATTTTACCATATACATATTTTTAACAAATTATTTTAAGCAACTGGACTAGGGTTTTTGTTTTTTCTAAACTGTGATTATTCACTTGATGGACATTCTTGTTAGCCTTGTATGAGCTTAATTTTTTCTCCAACACAAAAATTAGTTTTGCCTTCGAATGTATGGATAAATTGATATTGTCTTATTTCTTCACCTGAAATAGTTAAAGAGTAATGCTAAGTCTATGTCATAATTTGAATCTTAATTAATGTAGTATTTATCCATTAATGATGATTAAATAATTTTATTAGCTATTAAATCTATCATCTAATAAATTAGTGATATATAGTATTAAGATTCAAGTTGAAACTCAAATATAATATTAAGTTCTTATTACAAAATATTATCATTTTTCATATTCTGAGAATGAAAAGTTGTTGTCTACTTTTGAGTACATCAATACCTTGACTAAAATAATTGCTAAAGTCTACCATCAAGTTTACCCTAAGGAAATGATGTTTTTACAATCAACGTCAACAGCGAAGGCCATTTTCAATTGGATGGCGGCCATATAGCCACGTTTACAGCCAAATCTGTCCATGATATTGAGATCGTTCCCAAGAAAGTTCTAGAACTAGCTGCGGAGGAGAAGAAGAAAAAGGGGAAGAAAAATTAATTGATGACTTCACTCATATTTTCTTTTCTTGTTATTAATCAATGTTACGCCATTTAAGTTCTACGTGTTGATTCCCAATCAATTTTTTTTTTCAATTTCTACATGAATGAATGAGGATTTTGCATATATACATATGTATCGAATTAAAATTTACATTGTGAAAATCTCTAGTACGTATATTATTAACTACTAACAATATAGGATTGGCCAACTCAACATATGAACCAGTACTTTTCTCTATAGCTAATTCAATTTATAAAAAAGAACTATATCAAACCAAAAAAAAAAATGGAGGAAAGAACGTTTATGTTACTTTTAAGAAAGAAGATCAATGCAATCCAAAGCATTTGACAATTTTTTGAGAGATGCATGACAAATTAATTCATAATGCCTAATACTAACACTCAAACACATACACAAATTGATAAAAATATAATTATGCGTATGCACACTAAAACATACATCACATAATACAATTTAGTTATTATTTTCTTTATTCAAGGTATACATGCATTTATGTGTGTAAGTGTATATATATCATGAGTCCCTAGGCACAAATAAATGTGGCTAACGGGCGGATAACACTCTCATAACCGAATCTCATGTTATTATCACGACGTTGACACCTGGTATTGTCTTTGTAAACAAGTCAATAGTGAGCTGTGGCTATTCTTGTAGCCTTGCGAGGTGGTTAATCTTCTTTTCGACTTAATTTTTATTTTTATTTTTATTTTTTATCAGCTGAAATGCTAAATTGAAAGATCTGCCATTGGGATTGGCCACACCCACATACACTATGCATTGTGTGTGTATATTTCAAAATTATTTATTTATAGGTAATCAAAAATTTTGACTAGCTTGATTATTACATAAATCAATTTTTTAAAGTTTTATTTTACCAAATCCATATTTTTTAGCAAATTATTTTATGCAACTGAACTAGGGTTTTTATATTTTCTGAATTGTGATTATTCACTTGATGGACATTCTCATTTGCTTTGTATGAGCTTAATTTTTTCTTCAATACAAAAATTAGTTTTGCCTTCAAATGTATGGATAAACTGATATTGTCTTGTTTGTTCTCCTGAAATAGTTAAAGAGCAATGCTAAGTCTAAGTCCCAATTTGAATCTTAATTAATGTAGCATTTATCCATTAATGATGATTAAATAATTATATTAGCTATTAAAACTATCATCTAATAAATTAGTGACATATAGTATTAAGATTCAAGTTGAAACTCAAATGTAATATTAAGTTCTTATTACAAAATATTATCATTTTCATATTCTGAGAATGAAAAGTTGTTGTCTGCTGTTGAGCACATCAATACCTTGACTAAGATTATTGCTAAAGTCTACCATCAAGTTTACCCTAAGGGAAATGATGCTTTTACAGTCAACGTCAATAGCGAAGGCCATTTTCAATTGGATGGCAGCCATGTAGCCATGTTTACAGCCAAATCTGTCCATGATATTGAGATTGTTCCCAAGAAAGTTCCAAAACCAGCTGCGGAGGAGAAGAAGAAGAAGAAGAAGAGGAAGAAAAATTCATTGATGACTTCACTCATATTTCCTTTTCTTGTTATTAATCAGTATTATGCCATTTATGTTTTATGTGTTAGTTCCTAATCAATTTTTTTTTTCAATTTCTAGATGAATGAACGAGGATTTTGCATATATACATATGTATCAAATTAAAATTTGCATTGTGAAAAGCTCTAGTATGCATATTGTACCCTACTAACAACGTAGGATTGAGCAGCTCAACATATAAACCAGTACTTTTCTCTATAGCTAATTCAATTTATAAAACAGAACTATATCAAACAAAAAAAAAAATGAAGGAAAGAACAATTATGTTACTTGTAAGAAAGAAGATCAATGCAATCCAATGTATTTGACAATTTTTTGAGAAATGCATGGCAAAGTAATTCCTATTGCCAAGTACTAACACTCAAAGAGATACATAAATTAATAAAAATATAATCATGTGCATGCACACTAAAACCTTACATCACATAATACAATTTAGTTTTTATTTTATTTATTCAAGGTATACGTGCGTTTGTGTGTGTACGTGTATATATATCATTAGTCCTTAGACACAAGGAACATGGCTAACGAGCAGGTAACACTCTCATAACCGAATCTCATGTTATTATTACGACGTTGACACCTGGTATTTTCTTTGCAAACAAGTCAATAGTGAGTTGTGGCTATTCTTGTAGTCTTGCAAGGTGGTTAAACTTCTTTTCTACTTAATTTTTTATTTTTTTATTTTTATCAACTGAAATGCTAAATTGAAAGATCTGCCATTAGGATTGGCCACACCCACATACACTATGCATTGTGCATGTATATTTCAAAATTATTTATTTATAGGTAATAAAAAATTTTGACTAGCTTGATTATTACAAAATCAATTTTTTAAAGTTTTATTTGACCACATACATATTCTTTAGTAAATTATTTTATGCAACTGAACTAGGGTTTTTGTGTTTTCTGAAATGTGATTATTTACTTAATGGACATTCTTGTTTGCCTTGTATGAGCTTAATTTTTTCTCCAATACAGAAATTAATTTTGCCTTCGAATGTATGGATAAACTGATATTGTCTTTGTTTCTTCACCTAAAATAGTTAAAAAGCAGTGCTAGGTCTAAGTCCTAATTTGAATCTTAATTAATGTAGTATTTATCCATTAATGATGATTAAATAATTTTATTAGCTATTAAATCTATCATCTAATAAATTAATGATATATAATATTAAGATTCAAGTTGAAACTCAAATGTAATATTAAGTTCTTATTACAAAATATTATCATTTTCATATTCTGAGAATGAAAAGTTGTTGTTTACTGTTGAGCACATCAATACCTTGACTAAGATTATTGCTAAAGTCTACCATCAAGTTTAGCCTAAGGGAAATGATGCTTTTACAGCCAACGTCAACAATGAAGGCTATTTTCAATTGGATAGCGACCATGTAGCCACGTTTACAGCTAAATCTGTCTATAATATTGAGATCGTTCTCAAGAAAGTTTCAAAACCAGCTACAGAGGAGAAGAAGAAGAAGGAAAGAAAAATTAATTGATGGGACTTCACTCATATTTCTTTTTCTTTATATTAACTAGTGTTATGCCATTTATGTTTTACGTGTTAGTTCCCAATCAATTTTTTTCCAATTTCTATATGAATGAATGAGGATTTTGCATATATACATATGTATCAAATTAAAATTTTCTTTGTAAAAAGCTCTAGTAAGTATGTTTTTATCTACTAACAACGTACGGTTGGCCAGCTCAACATATGAACAAGTATTTTTCTCTATAGCTAATTCAATTTATAAAACAGAACTATATTAAACTAAAAAAAATGGAGGAAAGAACGATTATGTTGCTTTTAAGAAAGAAAATCAATGCAATCCAAAGCATTTGGCAATTTTTTAAGAAATGCATGGCATAGTAATTCCTATTGCCAAGTACTAACATTCAAACAGATACATAAAATAATAAAAATATTAATCATTTGCAAGCACACTAAAACCTTACATCTCATAATACAATTTAGTTATTATTTTATTTATTCAAGGTATACGTGCGTTTGTGTGTTAGTCCTTAAGCACAAGGAATGTGGCTAATGGGTAGGCAACACTCTCATAATCGAATCTCATATTGTTATTACGATGTTGACACCTGGCATTTTCTTTACAAATAAGTCAATAGTGAGCTGTGGCTATTCTTTGTTGCCTTGCAAGGTTGTTAATCTTCTTTTCTACTTAATTTTAATTTTTTTTTTCAACTGAAATGCTAAATTGAAAGATATGTCATTGGGATTGGCCACACCCATATGTACTAAGTATTGTGTGTGTATATTTCAAAATTATTTATTTATAGGTAATCAAAAATTTGATTGGCTTGATTATTACAAAAATCAATCTTTTAAAGTTTTATTTTACCACATATATATTCTTTAGCAAATTATTTTATGTAACTGAATTAGGGTTTTTGTGTTTTCTGAACTGTGATTATTCACTTGATGGACATTCTTGTTTGACTTGTATGAGCTTAATTTTTTCTCTAATACAAAAAGTTGTTTTATCTTCGAATATATGGATAAACTGATATTGTCTTGTTTCTTCACCTGAAATAGTTAAAGAGCAATGCTAAGTCTAAGTGCTTATTTGAATCTTAATTAATGTAGTATTTATCCATTAATGATGATTAAATAATTTTATTAACTATTAAATCTATCATCTAATAAATGAATGATATATAATATTAAGATTCAAGTTGAAACTCAAATGTAATATTAAGTTCTTATTAGAAAATATTATTATTTTGTCCTTATAAGAAACAGGACGGTTGATGAGGAATAAGTTTGGGGCGGCTTGGCATTGTTCTATTTGAACTGTGTGCTTGAAGCCCATATTGACGTTAAGGCCCATTGAATAAGTTGCAACTTTCAAGATATATAATTCCATTGCTACTGCCACAAAATCCATCTCAATTCTTATGCTTTTAGCCTGATCCAAGTTTTGTCTCCATAAATTATTAGACTTGCTAGTGATTTTTACTAAGATAAGCAAATGTTACTCGCTGGTTAAATTTTGTCTTAATTAAGACAAGTTCATATATATCGAGATTTAATAGGATGGTGTAATGAGTAATTTTGAAAGTTATGTAAATTATTTAATTAATAAATATTACATCACTTATGATAAAAAAAAAATTAATGACTATTTAGTATGACATCTCTATTACGACAAAGAGGTTTTAAATTTTTTTTAAATTGAATTTTGTTTAGGGTTAAAAAACTATTTCACTTCTAATAAAAAAAAATTATTGTATTTCAAGTCAATAACAATTTTATTCCATTTCTTTTATAACATAACTATAAAAACTTGTGAGTAAAGGTAATCACATAATTTTTTCTAAAATTATGATTAACAACCTAATTGGACCTTAATCTTTTTTAAGAGGTACTTAACTATCATTGTGATTCTTTAGCATTAAATACAATCTTTCTTTAAAAACCAAAATTAATGAAAAGTTTGTGGTAAGTGACAATATAATTTGACAATTAAAGCAAGAGGTTGAGGAATGAACATCACTTGGTAGAATTATAGAAGATTAGAAGATGCAAAATAATTAGCAATCGGGGCAATGCATTACGAAGAAATCTAGTTTCTCTTTTGTTACTAGATTTCATTTTAGAACCAACCCTCCACCCCACAAAATGAGACATAAAAACATATACGGATAAGGTAGAATTGACACGGCACCAACTAATATCAAAGTTTTGTTGTCACACAATTTGAACCGCACAATATAATCAACAACGTAAGCATATTGTAATTAAAAGAGATAGAGATAATAATCAAGAAAATAAATGCTTTTTAATTACAAAGATATTGGTACTGTTATTCTTTAATGCATGGCTCTTCCTCATACTAAAACAAAAAAAGTACTCTTAAGAAAATTGGAATCATCATAACGCAACAAAATAAATAAATAAAATGATAATAGGTACATTGGTGAGAGTAAATCTATTTTATTCAATACAAACGTTTATATCTTATAAATACTAGTATGCGCATGATTATTAGCACAATTTATGGTTAAGTTGTTGAAATTCCTATTGAATTTTAAAAACCATATTTGTATAAGTTTACAATTGTGCCTTCATTGATTTCACTGATATTTTTCAACTGACTTTTATCAATTAATCATCCGAATCCAAATCTCATGAGAGGTAAGGATTAAAAAAATAATTTAAATTTCAACCATCTCTAATTTAAAAAAAAAAATGAAAACGTTTAAATTTTGTAAAATACTAATGTCCATACTTATAAAACGACTAATGGGTTGTTTAAATTCTGAAAAAACAATAGATTGATGAACCGTTTTGAGTAGCATTGGGGTAATGATTTGGCTTTGAAGGAAAGTCCTAGGAGAAAAAGCATGGGATGTGTGTGCCGTTCAATCGTCATATATAGAAGTAGAAGCATAGCATATATATATATATATATATATATAAGCACTTTTGGGGAAAAAAAAAGTTATCAGCTTCCGCTGCTAAAACTTGACCCACCAAGCGGCGGCAGCCATTTTGAAATCTTGAATTTGTGAAGTGCTTTGAATTTAGATTGATCAAAAATTTCAATTCTTCCATTTTTTGTAGCCTTTTTTGGTTGTCTTTCACGTGTCTCCGTGTACGAGTCACGAGTGCATGCAAACGAATTCTCTGACGTTCGAGTGGGAATAAGCCAATCACAATAATCATTTATTCAGTCAAAAAATCACTTTTAGAAACGTTAAATTATTTATTTTTGTTTATAATATTTAATTAACGAATAGTGCTAAATATTATCAAATTTCATTTTAAATTATGAGAACATGACATTTTATAGATCATTTATTAAATAATTAATAATTTTTTTATTAATTTCAATTAATTATTCATTTAATGAATATTATATTATTTAAATTTAAATATCAAAATTAATAAAATTTATTTAAAAATTACTTGATCAGATCTTTATTATATTTTATTTTAATTTTAAAAAATGCTAAGTTAGAGATGCTCCGATGTAGATCAGTAGATGCCATGGCGTAACCTACACCGTTAGATCCACACCGTGGGATTCGTTTAATATAATTTATTATCTTTTTTATATAAAATATAATTTCTTATCTTAAAAAAAACAAAAAACAAAAATTGCGCGGCAAAATTTAAAGGCTTGCGTGCGGCAGTACAAAAATGTTGCCCACTCACAGTTTTTTTGAAAAACTGCAACTGATGATCATCATATGATAGATTCTGCTTTTGGACAGAAAGCAAGCATCGTGATCTGATTAGTAGTCTTATTAGCCAATAATATGTTGACACGTGGACACGTCAAAATCAAAAGTCGGTTGAATTATATCTGACGGTTCTGATTCACCGACGAGCAAAGGGACCTTTCGGATCAGGGCGGCCTTTATAACGGCGCTTGCTCAGTGTATCCTGTATATAATAAACAAACAAAATAGGACAACAAAAGAGTAGTAAATTTAGTGAGGGACAGTATCTTTTGTTTTTTCCTTTTTTTCTTTTTTTTCTCTTTTTTTAAGGCGGCTTTGCAATTACTTATTTGATTTTGACAACTCGCTTCATTAATTCGTTTGTCCCCTCACCGGCTATAGCCGGTTGACTAAAACCTCTAATGATTCATTCGGGTTTTGCTTCATGATTGTGGATGTTTTTCTCTCTCTTTTTTTTTTTTTTTTTTCTATTATTGATTCACTAAAAGGTTTCGTATTGATGGATGGAATGGTAAGAATAGTTAAAAAAAAAAATGTATATCTTTTAATTTTTAAACAAATAAAATTTATTGATTAATCCAGATTTTTTTAATATTCACTAAACTTTTTTTTATGGACTAATATTTTATAAGAATAAGTTATTTTATTCGAACAAATATTTGTTTCTTAAGTATGTAACTTATGTTAACACAAAAATTATTTTTTTAATATAAAAGTTGTATCAATTACACTATATTTAAGTTCGTAGATACAACTTTTGTGTTAAATATAAGTTATATTAATTTTATAACTGAACAATTACTATGAAGATTTCTTTTTTTCTCAATCATAAGTTAATGATAATTTTTTCTTGAAGAAATTGTGTTGATTTTGATCGGTAGAAAAAGAAGAAGAAGAAGTTGCATTATCTTAATTTTATATGTATAAATTAAGGATACAATTATGTTGGAAATGCTCTATCGTATAACACTTTTTATAATCATATTATTAAAACTAAAATGTAACTTTTATTATTTATTATTTTGATCGTGTGGTTATAAATAAGTATTATATCGTAGAATATCTCCAACATAGTCAGCATCATAAATTAATTTTAATTTAAAAGAACATTGTGGAGTTGAACTTTTAGTTATTTTAAGATTGTTTGAACAAATCAAATGTGGAGATAACATATACTTGTCATGTACAGAGAGTCTATAATACAGTAAAATCTCATTAAACTAATACTCAATAAATTGATTATTTTGATTAAATAATAATTTTTTATCTAGCCAACATGATAAATTAATAATTCAATAAATTTATTATATAATCAATTTTATAAATGATCTCATTTTTCTACAGGACCCAATTAATTCATAAATTAATAATTAACTAATTTCAAACTAAATACATATAATATCTCCATGAGACTTTTATAAAGTAAGTTTCAGTATTGATTGCTTGCTTTTGAAATTGATTTCGACTTAAATTTAATCTCTAACATTTTATAATGCTAGAAGCAGTTATAATATAGTATTGTCACTTTGCAATAAAAAATTATTCAACTCAACATCACTATTACTTCGTGTACTTCTTTTCATAAGATAGGCTCTATAGTATAACTGATCTTCAACTCCTTCCTCTTTATCATTTCCCATTTTACTTTCAATAATTTGGTTACCACTCAAAATCAAAATCATATCATATAATATTTGACTGAATCGCAATATTTTCTAACTATACTACTTCTATATTCATAAAAATTTATATTATGAATGTGATATTATATTTATAAATTAATAATTATGAATTTATTAATATATTAATATTCACTGTACTAATATATATTTTATAGTTTCAAGATTACTAATTTATCATGATTCTATTATATGTGAGAGAAACTTCTTTAGATGTCAGCACAATATCTATTTTAATAAAACACACGTTGAAGACCATACAAAGAAGTCAAGATTAGAGCGAACGCATTTATTCATAAGTTTCCTCCTATAAATTGAATTCTTGCCTCCGTCCCTGACTCGAAGATAATAACACCTCATGTGATCCAATATTAAGGAGAATGTGAATTGTTTATTGATAAAAAAAAGCTGTAACAAAAATCTTTTCCCACAAGTTTTATTTTGCAATTTTTTTTTTTTTTGAGGAAAACTCCAGTTTTCTCTCAATTTCTATGTAACCAATCACGCCCACGCAAGCTGTAGAACTCGTGTTAATTGTTAATTGGGTGGAGTTGGAGTGGGTGAAGAAAATCTGACAACAATTTGGGATGTGGTTTTCAATTTTCAAATAATATATATTAAAACGTTTTCGTTGAGTGGTGATGGAACAATTAACGGCAAAGCAAAACTATACGCGCTTGCAAATTGCAATGTGCCTTTATTATCTATAATTCATTTTGGATAAAACTATTTTGTAACATTTATAAATAAAACAAAGTCAAGTCATCACTATTTATTTATTTATAGTATAGTCTTAATAATTTTTTGATTGATAGATAAGACCCACGTATGAAAATAAGTCTTAATTAAAAACTTCTTACATGAAATCTAATTTTAAGAAATGACAGATTAATAAAGAACAAATAAAATCTAAAAAGAGACAAATTAACTCTAAAATTTAAAATCGAGACCAATTTGATTATAAAGTTTAGTGAATTCATAAAGACTGAAAAAGAGTTTTAAAATAAACCAACAAGATTATCAATTTTTTCTTACTGAAATTAATATTTATTATTTATCTTTCATTACTTTTATAATATTCAATCATTCTCTTGATATAAAAAAAAATTTAAAAGAGAAAATGAATATAAAAGGGTCATTTGCTTAGTATTTGATATTTAAGAATAAAAATATATATTTAATATAATAAAAAAATTAAAATAACAAAAAGTATAAGAAAAATATCTTATTATTAATCTTTTTATTCATACCGAAATCTATATTTTTATTTCTAATATTTAATTTTTTATTTTAATTTTAATTTATATGATTTACCTAATTTATAATAAATATAAATAAAAGTGTAAATGAAACTAAGAGTAATACTATAAAATTATAGTGTCGAGAGAATTATTGGAAATTGTGAAAATAATATATTGATTTCAGTTGAAAAAATTAATAATCTCCCATAAACAAATTAGCTGAGAGATTATAGCTCAAAAAGAGATAAATGGGGTTAAAAAACTTAGAATAGAAAATGAAAAGTAAATTTTACCTGTGGGGGAATCGAATACAAAACTTTTGCTCCCATACTATTTTACTAGTGGATCGATAAATTTTAGAGCTGATAGATAAGTACTCAAATTTTTGAAATTAAGCACCTAAAAAAAATATTTTTGAAAGACGATACCGTACTACTACTTCATCGCATATAGCCATGTAATTATGTAAAATCCCATCGTTAACTGAAAATATATAGTAATTTAGAATTTAAACCCATTAAAACCTATCGTTATTACATTATAAATGAAAAGCATCTATCTTTATGATAACATTAAGACTAAAAAAATGCTATTTTTCAAAAATGGATCCTTCATCATTAAAAAATTATGAGCTTCAGTCGGACCAAGAATGTTGATAATCATTTGCAAATCTAATACATTCAAAAAGTTTTCATGTACTCAGTTTATTTGTTTATTTGTGTCAATAGTATTGAGATCTCAATGTAGACAAAATTTGACAGCATTATTGTTTCAATTGAATTTATCAAAGCTTTATTATTTTATTTATATAAGCTTACCAACAAACACAAATAACAACAAGGCCTCCAATATTTTCTGATAAAACTAAGAACTAATGCATTTATTTGTTGTGGTCCCAATTAAGCATATAGTTTTTACAATTTTTTTAGGTCTGAGTTGATATGAAAATAAACAAACGATCAATTTTTTTTTTTATAAAAATGTATTGAACTAATGGTCCATTAAGCACGTGGCAAGTTGTCCTTTAATTTCAATTGAAACGAGGGAAACAAATCAACAATCAATCTATTTGTCAAATTGTGAATCAAAATTTTCATCAAGCTAGATAGGCTCCGCCCTTGTTTTATTAAAAAAAAATATTATAAACCTAGGCCATGCCTTAACATTTTAGGTAATTAAAATATTTCTTTATTTACTGATATATTACAATAAGAGGTACATTAATATTACAATCATAAGTATACTGATATTTTTCTTAATAATCTTACTACGATATAGTCCGAAAGTCAACTCTTACTTAATACTAAGAGAGATTCAGCCCAAAAATCAATCATCGCGTAATATTAGAAAGAGATCTATTTTACTTCATATGTGGGGATACGCATAGGCCCTTAGTGAAGAGGGGAGTTGAGTTCTGGATAAATTTAAGATAAAGGTGTTCTATTTAAATTATGCTTGCTTACTTCTTGTTAATTAGTTTATATTTTAAATTTAGATCATTTTAAAATCTTTACCTTGGTGTCGTTATTGATATCTACATAGTCCTAAATTTGATCTCTTGAAATCAACATAAACTTTAAAATCGAATCCACGTTTTACTTAAAAAAACTTGTTAAAATTTTTCTTTAATATTAATCAAATCTTTACTTATCTGTTAAAGTTTTTTAACCTAATTATTTCTCCCTAACATATACTTCACAAGATAATTCGATTTGAAGACCCCTCACTTGACATGAAGTACTATTGAAATAAGTTACGTGAGTAAGTTTATTCATGACATTTGTACTTGTCCCGCTAATTGGTTTTTTAAATCACATAACATGAACAAAAATTAAGAGTTTCAAATTATTGTGACATAATTCTAATCAATAAAGTTAAGGATCCTAACATTTGAATCTTAATTTAAGTTTCATTATTATATGCCACATATTTATTGGGTGATAAATTTTATAATTATTAAAATTATTCAATTACCATCAAATGAATGAATGTTACATCAATTAAGACTCTAATTAATACTTAAATGTTGAAATACATAACATTACTTAATTTAAATCACTTTCATGAATCACTCATTACAATCAAATTGGACTTACCAAAATGTGAAGTTCTTAATATTTCTTATTTAAAACTTCATTTTCTTACCTAAATTTAAGTTCCTTTTCACATGAATATATTAACAAATGTAATCAAGTTGGTCACACCAATAACTTGGTCACTAATTTGGAACCTAAAATAAAACCAAATTTGATGCTCATTTTAATCAAATTCCTGGATGGGGACTCAATTGGGACCATCTAATCAGAAAGTGAGGGTCCTAAAGATAAATCTCCCTATTAATTGAAATTTGCTTTTGCATGCGCATCATACATCATGTATATATATATATATATATAAACAACTCCATGCGCTATAAGATTTTTATCGATCTTTAGCTAGCGGTCCTCAAGTTTCCCTTTGCCAGCTTTTGAATCTTCTTAAATTATTGTAAAGTGGTTTATCACATTGAAAATTATATACGAATTTGTTTATTATATCTGTATTTTTCTAATATTTATATATGGACCAAAAATTTGGATGCATAGGGATGGGTAATTTTTGGGTTTGATTTACTGAATTTTTAATTGATCATGACTCAATAATTGAATTGGATGGAACCAACTGATTAAATTTTGCTCAACTCCTTCTTTTTGTTTCATTTCGATTCTTTCTTTTTTTCATGAAACCAATCAATTCAGGAAATTTAGAATAATAATTTTAACTAACATCATCTAATTTGGTTCGATTAAAAAAAATTGATCATGAAATGATCTAGTAAATAATATCGCCTATATTATTGAACACGAATAAATATATTGAACAATTTTTTAGTTTTGTATTAACTGAGCAACAGTTAAATAAATAATTTTATATATTTTCCTACTAAAATATATAAAATTGCACAAATTCTCTAAAATATTTTAATATAATTTAGTAGTAGAACTCTGTTATTTGTATTTTAGAACAGATATTTGTTCGGATGGTTGGTAGTAGAACGGGAAACAACAATATAATGTTTTTTTTTTGACAATTAACAATATAATAATGCTTTAACAAAACAATTCAAGAAGATCATTTAACTACATAAACCCAAACCCAATTTAATTAATTCGTGAAAATCGATGAAAAATTAGTTTAGGAGGTCGTATTTTGTTATTAGCAAAAAACCAAAAGGACACCACGATAGTCAATTTCTTGTTGATGTGAACTATTAAGTGGCCCCACGAAAGAGGATTTTATAAATTTCAAAAGTACTTAAAACAAATAATTAAATCACTAATCAATTGCTTAAGAACATGTAATCCACAACTACCTGTCAGCCGCTCTGACTCCATGGCCAGCTTTTGGTGCGGTGTGTGGATTTCGTGTGGCACCGATAGCGCGTGCGAGTGGACGCGTCATCATGCGCGTAACCTCCTCAATTTAAACAAAAGTTCACTCTCGCTTGGCGTAAGCTAATTCCAAAATAGAAACCGGCAATCCCCGGTTTAACTCAAAACACCCGGGGCTAAACAGAGCCCGCATGGAGTTAAATTCCAATGATGCCCCTCGTTGCCACGAGTTAGGACTGATTTGTTTTTCTGTTAGGCAGTCTCCACCAACTCTTTTTGCCTTTTCCAATTGAAGTAATGTGGAATTATTAAGTGACCAATATACCCTTGTATATTTATAGTTAGCTTTAAATTAGGTGAGGTGGTGGGTGCATATCATGAGAAGTATCAACATACTACATAATACAAAATAGTTTGGCACATTTGTATTTGGCCATCGTGTGTGTTTATATACATTTATAGTTTTAATTTAGTACATAATTTTAAATTTTATTGAAATTTAATAAAAATTATTAAATCATATAGTTTAATGACATTATATAATTATATAATTAAATTGTACGACTTTAACACTTTTTTTCTAATTTTAATAAAATTTAATATTTTAGATTGATATATATATATATATATAGAAATATGTATTTTTATTTAAAAAATTATTATTCCTTAATAGTTATTATATTCATTATATATTTGTTTGAGAAAAAAAGATGCTTATATATATATATATATATATAATTTAGAAGGAAAGATAAATATATTAACTTCAAAGAGAAAATATAGTTACTTGTTCGAAGGTATTTTTTGATGAGCTTTTCAAATGAAAACATTCACGTTCTTTACAATTAATTAATGATGTATAACACTTTATTGTAGCAAACAATTAAGTAAGGGTGAGTACCTAGCTCAAAATATGTATATCAAAACGTATGAAATTGTGCAGCTTCATCTGAATGTTTCTGAGGATGGATCGGGGAGTGCATATTTAGATGGTAAAAAAGTTAGGCAAAATACAAGTGGCACATGATATGTCTTTGACGCGTGAAAGTAGACGAGAGGCATAGATTCAATTAGAAAGACAATTATTATTATTATTATTATTATTTTCTCATATTGTTTTGCCTACACGCAATCAACAACTGAAATGTCAGATAGTGAATACTTTTGTTTCAAGAATTTCACATTGGTGTATGTATGAGAGATTTTGTTGACACAAAATATCGTTCACAAATCCATATTGATTTTATACATTTTACTAAAAGCAAAGTTGACCCACCTTTTAAATTTTCAAATGTGAGTGGAGATACTCCAATCTTTTGAGGGGTATATGCTTACAAATTTTTGGGGATCAAGGGTCAAAAATTGCTTCAACTATAAGATAAGACACAACGGGAGTATTTGCGACATGTGAAAATGGAAAATAATGATAAATTTGTTATCAAATGGGATTTTTTTTAATTGAAATTAAGATGCTCTCTCCAATGAGGAAATTGATATTTGTTTAAAAGAAATATGTTGTAAAGTTGTTAGAAATCGCTTAGTTTTTAAGCCAGTTGAGAGGAAAGGGAAAGCCTAAAAGTCATTCTCAAATTATTTTTCAATTGATTAAAAAAAATTAATTTCAATGGAAGCAAGAACCAAAAAGGATAAAACCCTAGTGATTAAGAGAATAACCATAGCTTGAAGAAGTGATACTCAAAAGTACAAATCATCATTTAATGAAAAAAAATAACTAATTTATTGAATATATATATATATATATATATACAATTTGTAAGAATTAATAATTTCAACCTTTTTATATATATATGCACAGGACTAATGTAAATGTTGAAATTATTAATTCTTACAAATTGTACAAACCTACCATCAATTAAATTCGGCTGAAATTTAAGATCCTTGATTAATTTCGAATCATTAAATTTCTTATCATTTTAATAAATTAATGTCAGAATCTATTAAATAATACGCATTTTTCCAAGAACAAACCAACGTGCTACTATTTAATCTTCAAAACCATAAAAAATAAAAATAAAATTAATGCGCAAACCCTAAGCTTTAAATTTGAAGGTTAGCAATGAATCAAGAAATTAAATGCCCTTTATATTGAGCCTTGAATAAACAGCATGCACGTAATTAATCCTATAAGATGTGCAAGTAAATTATTAGTAAATGCCTCAACCTCATAAGAGATTCCATACGTTTATCAATTGTGGTAAGGAATGATTAAAGGGTCATGCGAAGTTACAGCGTGAATAATTTATGATTCATTAAATTTATACAAAAATTAGTAATATGAGTAGAGCCAACACTTATAAATAGATGGGTGCCCCCAAGGCCGTAGTCGGGTTGGTTGCCATAGTCGGTTCTAGATTCGTAACGACCCGGGTTCGAGTCTTGGGGGTGGGGAGGGGGTAAAAATTCTTTGGACTTGCCCACCCCCCTTCCCTTTAAAAAAAAAAAAAAACACTTATAAATAGATGGGTTGTAAGTTACTTTTGAAATAATTTAGTTAAAGTTTGATTAAAAATGTAAATATGAGCAACACTAAGATTCTTTGAGAAATTTATTAAATACTTCTAAAATTATCAATTTTTGTTAAATGTAATGCAAGTAATATAGCATGATTCACAACGGCCTTTTTAAGAAATATATTTTACTTGTAGATTAAAATATAAAGAAAAATATCAAAAGTAAAATTTGGCAATGTTATTGAAAGTAATATATTGAGTAGGTCAAATTATCGTATCTAGATAATATTGTACGTTATGATTTTGTCAAATAATCAGAAAATTAATAAAAATCAAGAAATTTTAGTCATCCTTAATGCCTTTTAAAAAAAGAAAAAGAGAGAGATATTGGTCTAACACTTAAATGAAGATAGTTAATATTTAATTTGACATTGTTTATTAGGTAGTTGTATTTTCTTTCATAATTTTAAGTTGACTTTTTCAAGAATCACTTATATTTTTCCGACTATTATGAATTTACATTTTTTTACAATAAGAATAACAATTTTTATTTACTTATTTTGACAATAAGAATGACAACAATTTGTCATATTTCATGTGGAGCTTTCACATAAGTTAATTTTCTTTAATGGTGGCAGTTAAGCTATTTCAGTTGAGGATTTTTTTTCCTAATTATTTTTTTAAAGTTGCGTGAGCTAGGTCAAGGTCAATAATTATATGACTGCATGACTCGTTATATTTGCCCAAAAATATGATAATTCAGTCAACTTTCTTTTTAAAAATCACATATATTCATGCATGACATAAAAGAGAAGGATAACACATTTTTCTCATGTATGACATATAGAAAATAATCTTCATTCTCCTTTTTGCATCATACTTTTAATGAATAGTTGTCACCCTTCTTTCATTTGGCGTATGCATATCGAACTTATTTTTCCTATAGTTAATATACAAATAATCAATCTAATTTGTGAAATTATCATTTCGTTAAAAAAAATATAGTTTAAAAAAAAATCAAATTGATGGTTGCAATAAAGAAACCGTCAACTTGTTAGATGGTAAATTTCTTATGACGTTATACGCGCGATAATAAATTTTTTTTAAACAGAAGAAATCTATATATAAGAATTTTGTTAAGTTATATTATACATAACTTATAATTTATATAAAATTATGAAAAAAATTATAATAATTTCATATGAATTATAATTTACGTGTAATATAAATTAGCATGATCCTATGTATAGTTTTATTTATTTTTTGTTCGGTATGTCGGGGCTCAATATTTTAATGGCTAGGGTAAGGCCAACGTAGCCAACTTTCTGGTTTGAAATTCTGTACTAAGACAAAAAGTTCGAAACCGACACGCGTACGTTACTCACCGACACGCGTGCGTGTTGATTTAGGGGATCCACCGGGTGTCGTCTGTTAGGAGTTAGGACAAAGCCCAGGGTACTGGAATTTGGAATCCGCTGAGCCAGTTACAGGACTTCTCATATGACGGAGCTGTTATAGTTAGTTATGTGAATGCCTGTTGCTTTGTTTACACGTGTACGAAGCGTCGCTTTACGTAGCGTTTCTGGATTGCACTCGCCCTGGGTTCCTGTCGCTAGCTTTTTAGAATAGTTCGTAACTGTCCCGTCAGATGATCACTGCCGAAAAGAGGCCGTTTCTTTGACACAAGTTAAATTCTTCTCCCACGTCCTTGTTCAGAAAGTGTATATTCACGCACATTTTTTTTGCACCGATTTTATCTTTTTATTCTTAATATCAAAATGCTTTTACTATCGCTCTTACATAAAAAAAAAAATAATAGCTAAACTAACTGAATATCATCCCCAATTTAATATTAATATAAAATAATTATAAGTGCTTTTTTTAAATAGAAGGTCAAAGATATATTTATTTAGTAATGGCAATTTGTATGAGAAAAATATTGTAAGTTATAGACTTATAGTGATAAGAAAATATTTAATAAAAACGATGAGATTTTATTTCAATTTTGTAAATATTACAATGGAGAATAAGTTTTAATAAAAATATAAATTTATTCTCCAAAGATAACAAATATATTTTGTTAAGAAAAAAAGTCAGAATTTAATCTCAATTTAATATTGTGATATTATTATTTTTTAAAAATTAATAACATAAAATTCTATAAACTTTCAAATTATGACTATAAATATTTTATTAAATACTTTAAAATCACCTACTTAAATAATAATTTCAAATAAACCTTTAATAAATTAGATAAAAGGAAATTAAAAGATTAGCGAAAGTTTCTACATTTTGATTGGTAAGTATTTCCACGCGCGTAAATGGGATGCGGACGTAATATAAACCGACAAAGATAAGCTATAAATGTGTATTGCAACTGATTCTGCATCGGCAAAATCTAATCAGCGTTTCAAAGTTTGAAAACATCGGCAAAACGCCAAAGCTTACAAGCAATCCAACGGCTCAACTCGAAAGGCACACATACTCCCGCACAGGCACACAAAATACCACCACCCACGTATTTTTATTTTTTAAATCACAACTAGAACAAAGAAAAGAAATGACTATGTATTGCTAAGCACAAGTTGTAAACTTGTAACCTCTCTCTCTCTCTCTCTTCCCCTCATACCCGCTCTCCCTTATATTCATTCATTCTCATTCATTCATAATTCTTCTTCATCAAGAATCAATCCAAGAAACAAAATGTCGTCTGGATTTCCGGGCGGCGGCGGCGGCGGCCCGGACTTGTATTCGGGACTTGTGGCCCGTGGTAGATCCATTACCATGAGCGGTAACCAATTATCGCAACAACCATCGTATAGATCATCGCAGCTCCCGGGAATTTTCATCGACCAAACGACGTCGTCGTCCCAGATCGCCAACCGAAACCTCATCGGCAAGCGAACCTACAACGATTACCAAATTACCCATCAACTCCAACAACAGCAGCAACAATTATTCCAACAAAATCACTTCAACCCAGCCATGAACAGCCTTTTTCTCCGTTCCGTTAAACCCAGAACGTATCAAAATTTGTCCCCTATTTCTCCCTTAGATTTCTCCCCTAACAACATCAACAACAACAATAACGTCCTCTCCCCAGATTTACAGCAGTCGTTACCGTTATCTCACCGTTATAACTTGCCACCCCTTCAACAACAACAGCAGCAGCAGCAGCAGCAACAACATGTCGCACTTGTTTCCAATACGATACCGTATGTTGATAACAACAATACGGTACCGTCTTGTAATAATCAGGTTCAAGGACAGGAATCAGAGAAGAAGATGCTGAATCGTCTGCAAGAACTGGAGAAGCAGTTGTTAGACGATGAGGAGGAAGGAGATGACGTGTCAGTTATAACGAATACAAACAGCGAGTGGTCAGAAACCATACAAAATCTCATAACTTTCAGTCCGAAACAGACGGTCTCGTCGATATCTCCGTTGGCCCCATCACCTACTACGTCATCGTCGTCGTCCTCATCTTCATCGGTGGCTTCGCCGGCTACGAGCTGTTCGAAACAGACGGTTATCGAAGCAGCAACGGCGGTTTCGGAGGGAAAATACGGCGACGCTTCGGAGATCTTGACGCGTTTGAGCCAGGCGACGAATTCGAAAGGGAATTCGGAACAAAGGTTGATGGAGTACATGTGTTCGGCGTTGAAGTCGCGCGTGAACCCACACGAGAACCCGCCGCCTGTCGCTGAGTTGTTCGGCAAAGAACACGCCGAGTCGACTCAGTTGCTTTACGATTTCTCCCCGTGTTTCAACCTGGGCTTCCTGGCTGCTAATCTCGCCATTCTTGAAGCTACAATGGACCAAACAACAAGTAACACAATTGGCAGCAATAAGATTCATGTTATTGATTTCGATATCGGCCAAGGCGGACAGTACATGAATCTCCTCCACGCGCTCTCCGCGCGTCAAAACGGGAAACCCACAATTGTTAAAGTCACAGCCGTGGCTGATGGTACTGCCAGTGAAGAGAAACTGAAGGCCGTTAGTGATATGCTGAGTCAAGTTGCGGAACGTGTTGGAGTTTGTTTGCGTTTCAACGTGGCAGTCTGTTTGAAATTCGATGATCTGAGTCGGGACTCGCTGAGTTGCGAGGCGGATGAAACGCTAGCTGTGAATTTCGCTTTTAAGCTATTTCGAATGCCGGACGAGAGCGTGTCAACGGAGAATCCGAGGGACGAGCTGCTCCGGCGCGTAAAGGGGTTGTCACCAAGTGTGGTAACGTTAGTGGAGCAAGAAATGAACACGAATACGGCGCCGTTTATGGCGCGTGTCAACGAGGCGTGTGCATATTACGGAGCGCTGTTTGACTCGATCGAGTCGACCGTGACGAGAGACCGAATCAAAGTCGAGGAAGGGCTGGGTCGTAAATTGGGTAACTCGGTTGCTTGTGAAGGCAGGGACCGTGTGGAGAGATGCGAGGTGTTTGGCAAGTGGCGGGCCCGCATGAGGATGGCTGGGTTCGAGTTGAAGCCAATGAGTCACATTATTGCCGAGTCACTGCGGACTCGATTGAGTTCCGGGAACCGAGTGAACCGGGGCTTCACCGTCAAAGAAGAAAACGGTGGTGTTTGCTTTGGTTGGATGGGTCGAATTCTCACCGTCGCATCTTCTTGGCGTTAACTTCACTTTCTCTATCTCTTTCTAATTTAATATTATTAATTGCTATTATATTTTCAAACGATTTCCTGAGAAAATGGAAACGAAATGGAAAAGAGGTCTACTAAAGGAAATAATAAAGGAGTAGTGTTTTGTATTCGAGGAATTTTTTTTTTTCATTTATTTTTTTAGTTATTAGAACTATTTACACGCCGCATATGTATGTGCGCGTGTGTGAATTGTCTGTCAATGAAGTATTGTTTGCTTATGCAATGGTATGCGCACACATTTGCCACCAACAGAGGGCTCCACTAATGAGATTCTTTCCTTTGTTACATACGGTGTTTATTCCAGTAATCTAATTCTTATGATGTATACGTGTCGGTATTCTACTGGTTTGTGGCACGCTTCGTTGTTTTCGGCAGCGATAGAGAGGAGAGGGGAGGGGAGGATAGGATTGGGGTCACGCGTGCATGTTCGGATTTGGTTAACTTTGTTCACCAAACATTTGGTTGTGGAAAATAATTATTTTCGAATCATATCGGATGTATGTGTTAATAGTTTTCAGCCCATGCAAATTGGTGGGTGCTGATCTCAGCTTATTTATTGTAAAAGCAACATTGAACAGAATGAACATTAAATGTCAATGTTTGGTTTTTATTTCTCTTCAAATCGAGCTTGTTCTTCGGATTTTTCTCAAAGTCGAAAAGAAAAACAAAAAGTGCATTAATAATGTTTCGTTGAAATAAATAAGAGGGGTAGGAGAGAAGGAGAAAGCGAGGAAATGAGAGAGGAGGAGAGTAATTGTGAAAAAGGAAGGATTAATTTCGATTGTTTTTATTATTTAGTTTAATATGAGTTTTTTTTTTTTTCTTCTCTCCCCTCTTATCGTTTTTTCAAATTAAACATGCCATCGAAAGTGAAAAAAACTCACTTAAAACGAATTGTTTTTAGTATGATTTTATTCACCTGGTGTTTGTTGTGAAAAGATAAAATTATAGATACTCTTTCCAAATATAATTTTAATATTTTCTTCCCAACTATTGTGTTGCCATTAATACATTAGAACTAGATGATCAATTTTATGACTTTGTTAAATTATTTATTAGTCCATTATATTATTCAATAGATGATTATAACCTTATTTAGATTGACAATTTTTTAATAACAATTGAAAAAATTAATATTATTAAAAATATCAAATTGATGCATTCAACATTTTGTGAAGTCTAAAGAACTTTTGAGTTATTGATTGAAAAATAAAAATGCACTTTTAAAATCACTCCACAAAATTGTTATAAATACAAATTAAATAGAAGCCTCATTGAGTCATTCTTTTCGTTAAATATAACTTTCTCTCTCTCTCTTTTTTTTTTTTTTGATAAAACTAAATAAATGAATTCTTTTAGGCTAAAAAATTATAAGAACGTTTAACATACAGGCGTGCTGCATGTATGTGATGGGTGGGTTTGCGTTCTCCAAGAGCATAACAAAAACATTTATTCTGTTAAGAAATTTTCAGTGCAATGACATGGGGTTAACGTGTAACTATATCTTTTGTTTTTAAACCTAAAATGCATGGAAAATTATTTCACAAGGCCCCTCAAGTCTCTAAACCCTAGGCCTACCTTCTTTATATAAAATCAATAAAAAAAAAAAAACACAAAAGGAGCACTTTTTGGGTAAGACGCTAACAGCCTCGACTGGTCTTCTCCATCATAATTAATTTGGTTTGTCTAAAATTTAGCAAATCTTATTGGCACAAAACACTGCCTTCTTCTTCAATCTTTTTCCACCATTCATATGCTTGCCAACTAATAAAAGATAAATATATTAGTACTATCATTTTCTTATTAATTTTAGTGTATCTATTCCATTTTCAACGCAGTCCTCATATCCTTTATATATTTTACTCAAGAAAAATATTAAAGTGTAACCACATTTACGGCAAAGTGCGTAAAGAAACATAAATGTACAAAAACAATAAGGATGGAGATACAAAATGGTTCATCATAATTCATAATTGCGTGTGGCAAAGAGTTATTGTGAGAAACCTGCAACTAGTAAATAGGTAAAAGTACATACACAACAGTGATCTAATGAAAATGAGTGTTATATACTTATATATTATCAAAAGTGCCTAAATTTTTCAATATTTATCAAAAGTAACTAGAAAGGTGGATTAAAAATTGAATGAGTTTATCAACCATAGAGAAGTGTTAGACAGATTTATTCAAAAAAATTTAACATTCATCCAACAAGAAGAAAGATCAATCAATAATGAGCAAAAAGGGGGAGAGAGTGTTGGATTTGATGGGTGGAATTGAATAATAGATTAAGATTTGCCCAACTATATGTCTCCTAAAGGCAAGATAAGAAAACTCAAGTTTTAACTAATAAGAACATAGATTATAGTAAAGTTTAGACCCCCTCTTTTTTTTTTTCTGTTAATATTTTTCTCAGCTCTTTTTAATAAACTTGTTCTTAGTTGCTTTCCATGTAGCAGTAGAAATGTTATTATTGGTGTAAACAAATATTAGAGAATATATGGAAAAATATTTATTGTTGCGCATAGATAAATAAATGAAGCTTATCTCGTCGACATGAATTTAAGAATGGAAACGACGTCATGGCCTTCGCAGTCAATTTCAATTTGTGCTCATAAATGTGATGTCGGGCTTGCTTTTTATTGCACATTGTTAATATGTGACGAATAATACGTTTGTTTCAAATGAAAAGGTCACATGATTTCGTATGAATCTCATTAATAAAGAAAAGAAAAAACCAACTTGTTTTTTTTTTTTTTTCATTTAGATCGTTTCTACACACGATGGAGTTATTATTATTATTATTTTTTTTGAAAAGAAAGTATGATTTTGTTTAAGAACTAATAATGGTCAATAGTATAATGCCACGTGGATATAAATACACAATAACTAAGTTTATGTGTTTATATATAATATATAAGATAAGATATATAACTTAAGCATAGATTAAAATAACTTCTAATAATTATAATTACACACACAAAAATAATAATTTTAATTATTAAAAGTACTTAAGATCATAAAGAATTTTGCTAGATCACAAGGGAAGTAGTTAAACACCACCCAGCAATATAACAAGAAAAACTGCCTCCATAAGGAAAAGAAAGTAAAAATAGAAAAACTAGAAAAATTAAAACATTAAAGACAAATAGAAGACTGGAAATAAAATAAAAAACAAATAAAAAATATTGAGCCCCAGAGAAACACCCCTTTTGTTGGCGGCTATGAGCTGCTGTTGCGTAGGTAGTTCGGTGATTAAGGGCTCGTGGTGACAGTGAACCTCGGAGGCAACGACCTTAGTTTAGTAACGTCACGTCGCTGGTGTGAACGGATTGGCTAACGGAGAGATTAGTTAGCGATTCTTGGTAGGCTTTCGGGTCAAAAATTGAATTGATGTAATATTAAAACTCACCAATCACTCTAAAAAATATATAAAAGCTCGTAAATAAATAAATAAATAAATAACACACGATCGAATTATACCATGAAATGAACATTCTTATTATTATGCATGAGGCTGCAATTATGAATTATGAATCAAAATTCATAAAAGCGATGTATTAAGGGATTTCACGACTCACAAAGAAAATCAAAATTCTAATTACCAGATAGGAGCTTATGAATAAAATACAATTAATTTATGATAGGTGGTCATTTAATAACAAAAAAGGGAAAAAAAAAGATTGAATATGATTCATGCATTTTTATTTATGTGCGTAAGATATATATAAAACTTCATAAAATTTGATCAAAGATCGGATCCAAAGCTACATATGATAACAAACAGAACATAATATTGACAACATTGAACATCAGGCTAATGGCAAATAATATAAAATTGATTCTTAATCTAAAGATTTACGCACCAGATAACTAATTAATGACTCTTTGCAAATTGTGGACTTGCTAGCCAGCTGGCTGCAATTTTGATATATATATATATATATATATATATATATTTTATCCACACTTTGAGTCTAAGATTCTACCAAATTTTTCTTCCATGAGAACCAACCAAAAGCTGCCACAGCAAAATAGTTGTTAGTGATTAAAGTATGGGTAACTACAATAATCAAATACCACAACTTCAAATATAAAATGTAGTTATTTTGATCTACCCAACTCAAAATCAATTTCATTTATTGGCTGTTACATTTGTTTGGTGATTATTATATAGCATATAGTCAACGTGGTACGTGTCCCATTATTATTAGTGATAATTGTTCAACTTTCAACTTTATACTTAAAACACATATAAAAAAATTCTGATTAGGTTAAAATTGTTTCACCCGGGAACATTATTTTGTAATTATATAATTAAAATTAAAATTTATATTTTATTATTTATTATTTTATATATGTGGTTGTAATTTATTTTTTACTTTAGATCCGTTCCAACATGACAATGACTTATAAAAAATGTTGCTCACATATAAATATTAATTATCGCCACTGATTATTATTGTTATTATTATTTTTATTTTGAAGTTACATCAAAATTACAAAGCAATAGATTCCAAGTTTATGGCTGAAAATGTAAATGGCATTCTTGTGATTGTGTGTTCAACAGAGGGGCATTGATGTAAAATAAAACTATGTTACCGTTGGAATGGAACCCCATTTGTGCTCTATAAAGACAGGAGCGGAACGCAACCAAGAACCATTTTTTGAAATTTGTGAATAAGACTGAAAATCTTACTGGAAACGCCGAGAAAATCAA
Organism: Murraya koenigii; assembly: GCA_025617385.1. Taxonomy (NCBI): domain Eukaryota; kingdom Viridiplantae; phylum Streptophyta; class Magnoliopsida; order Sapindales; family Rutaceae; genus Murraya; species Murraya koenigii. The sequence goes on from CM046818.1 coordinate 26,247,205, forward strand.
TCAACAATCGAAGCAATCAAATCAAGATTTGTCCGTTAAAACCCTTCTTGTGAGTGTTCTTCTATTCAATCCCTAATTTTTCTAATCCTTTTTTTTTTATGTTATTTTTGCTTACAAATTTTTTTGTGGAAAATGAGTCATGATTTAGAAATTAACTGTAAATTTGAAGATTTTGTTGATCTAGGGTTCAAGAAAGTCTTTTTAGATTGACAATGGGTTTTGTTTGAAGTCCCTTTGTTTTTTTGTTTTTTTAACTGGGGAAACAAACTAGGGTTTGTTATATAACTAAAGAAATTTGTGGGTCATTTTGAAAATCTCTTTCCAGGGATCAGTGAGTAGACAATAAAAGCCTTGATTATGCGGCCATGTTATAGTGTTTGAAATGAGATGCATTAAAGTAAGAAATGATTTTATTAGCAATTCATATTTTTGGGGGAAAACTAGCTGTGTTGTAATTAATTAATTTTTGCAATTAGTACATGATTTCTGCAATCCATAAACATGTATGTGGGCTGCCTTTGTTAATTTTTTTTAAATAGAGGGAATTTAGAGAGAGAGTTGATTGTATGCAAACTACTTTGCATTTTGTGAATTCGCCTGGTCTGTTGTTTTGCTTGAGGGTTCGAGTTCCATTTATTGTTTCTTAGGTTCTTTTGCCCATTTTCAGTTTGCTGTTTTTATTCACAAGTTGTTCTGTTATGTTTTGTTATCTAATAGTTTTCATCTCTGCAGATTGTTCATCTGAATTTCCATAGAAGCATAGTCAATGGCTTCACAGCTTGGTGGCTTGATCCGTGATCAGAATTTGAATGTTCACTTCAATGGTATTCCACTTATTCTTTTCTGTTTAATGCTTAATTGATTTTTCATCGATTTTCGTGGATTTTGTTATGGTTTCTGTTTAATGTTCAGTTGACTTTCAAGCCTTTGCGTTGAAGCCTCTTAATTTAATTATCTCAATATCTGTATAGGAGTTTCTGCTGGGGGCAAGAGCACTATCTCTAAAGCGCCTAAGAAAGGGGGGTTTGGCGGAAGGAAGCCTCTTGGTGATTTATCAAATTCTGTGAATCCCACTCCGAACCAGTCACTGAAAAAGCAGAATTCCAACATTTTCTCTGACAACGTGATTGGTGCTTCTAAGTCTAAAATCACAATTGATGGAGGCAAAAAGAAAAGTTTCTCCAGAGCACCTGAGAAACTGCAGACCAGTGGCAGAAAAGCGCTCTCTGACATTTCAAATTCAGGGAAGTCACATCTGCACGAGGCACCAAAGAAGAATCTGAATGCGAAATTGAGTGTTTTGACTGAGGAAGATCTCAGTGCTATTGCAGAGGAAGGATATCTACACAATCATGAAGAATGCATCAAAGCCCAGACTAAAGCTATGGACATCGATGAACTTTTGAGGACAGTGGGACTAGATAAAGGTAAACAAACTTGATTAGTAGTATTTCAAAGTCTATTGAATGTGTGGCCTTGCCACTGAATTTTGTTTGTTTGTTCGTTTTTAAGGTTTTCTGAAGCAGGCAGCGCCTCCACAGTTGAGTAAACAGATGGTCAGTTTGCATCTGTTTCCCTCATTTCATTTTGGTTGATTAGTAGTAAATAGCTTTATATTTCTATAACTCTGGGATTGTCCAAATACATGCTTTTGTTTCCCTCTGTTTCAGTCTGCGAGTCCTCCAAGATACTTGGAATTGGAAGAGCTGCCAGGGGACCGGCTTGATCTGTCTCCTTGGAGATATGATCAGTTCAGTGATCTCGATTCCCCACCTCCATGCACATCTCCAAAATCACCAAATCATTATATGCTATGGAAGGATCATGAGGATGCCAATTTCACCTTGATGGAATCACCATGATTGCCCAAGTGTTGATTCACTGCTATCAATCCTTGGTTCTGTAGTACATGAAACATGCGAGCAATTATGCATCTGATTTAACTTTTGTGTTGGTATCAAAGTATGAAGTTGCCATACGTGTTGATGGCAGTTCTCTTTGCTATTTTGGGTGACTTTAGTACTACATTAGTGTTAGTTTTGGACATGGGAGCTTCTTCAGTACATCATTTACTATATTAGCAGGCAGTAATATGGCAGCAACTATGCTGAAAGTTTGCTAGTCCTCGTGCTGTTTTTGATTGGGTGTAGTAGTTTTCTTTGTGATGGGATGACAATCATTGCTCTGTGCTCAACTTCATTTTGGCACTCAGACGACTACGGTTTTGTTTGTGTGTATATGATGTAGCCATTATCATATGAACAGCGATTTCAAACCAACCAAGCTAGTCATTTCAGCAATTATATGGTGTAATTTCTTTTAACTATGACTGTTGCGCTCAGGTCTTCTGGAAGAGCAACTACTAAAGTGTTTTTGCAAACTACTGTTGTAGTACTAAACACTATTATGCTTACTAATATTTGATAGTATTACTTTTTGTTTCTTAAACTTATTTAGTGATCAAATTTGATGTGACAAACGCTCTTTTTTACAAGCAATTCTAGCATAATTACTTAATAAAACACTTCTGTTATCTGCAAATGTCCAAAAAAATTGCATTGAATGCGCGTCATATTCTCAAATCAAAGTTATTTTTCCCACATTTGTTTATGCTTTTTGAGGTTGAAGTTGAAAATCCAATAGGCCCAACGGCGAAAGATAGTGGCTCAAAATTAAAAACCCAAAGGGTCAAAAAAACTATTCTAGGCCCAAAGGCAAAATGTTGATCCACCGTGGACGTGACCGAATCACGCTCGCTCAGTGGACATAACCTCACCAAGATTTCGAAAGGACCGAAACCAAAACCTCATCTCCTAAATCCTCGACTATTATTAAGTTATTTTACTAAAACGCGGCACAAGTATCCACCATTTCACTCGAAACGACAATAGGAAATGGTGTCGGCTTTAAGACTCCCCTCCTTACATCTCACTAACTTCTTCTCCTCTTCTCCCTCCATCTCCGGCCGGTCTTCGGCGATTCTACAGCGTCACCGCCGCCTTCGGCCTCCGCCCAATCTGAATGCCGGATTCTCCGCTCAGAGCGCGGCGTCTAGTTCGCCTGAAACTGATGACAAAGTCGGGGATATCAAGAAGCACCTAGCGAGTCAAGACCGAGGCAACCAGGAACGAGTCATCACGCCAAGGTCGCAGGACTTCAATGCTTGGTACCTCGATATTATTTCCAACGCTGAGCTTGCTGATTACGGCCCGGTCCGTGGGACCATGGTTATTAGACCGTACGGATATGCTATTTGGGAGGCAATTCAGGTATTTCAATTGCTCATTTTATAGTGGAATTCGGAAAGTGTTTGAATTATATTTTTATTTTAAAAAATAATTTTGCAGGATTATTTGAATGTAAAGTTCAAGGAGACAGGGCACAGTAACATGTACTTCCCACAGGTATGGTTCTAGATTCTCTGTTTGGTAGCTGAGAAAGTGTGAAAAAGGTTTTTGAAATGGTTATTCTATGCGTGAGAAGCTACTCTATGCTCAGAATGTTAATTGCTTTTACCTTATTAATTACTTTTAGTGCTCAAATATGTGAGATGTGAAGAAGTTAGATGGGGTTTGATGCTATGTAGATGTTGGTTTGATTTGTTCTGTAAACAAAGTTGTAAATATTGATTTCATTTGTTTAGGAAAGATAGCCAAGCCTCTGGTGAGTCCATTGCTCTTGCTTGTAGCATTTTTCAGTTATTGAACAAATTTCGAACGTTGATCCTTGAAGATCCGTTACCTAAAGTCTGTTAATGGTAGTGAAATAAGACTTATTGCTTCATGTTTTGGTTGCATCATTTTGTATCACACAGTTTATGTCATTAGTGAAAGGGGAAAATCTGATCTCCCACAACTGGATCTCTGGAGACTGGAGAAAATTTATTTGATTTTTTTTTCCCTAATTTCCTTTTTCTTTTTGTGATGATAATAAGAGGTGAGGTTTCTGATTATTTTCAACTGCATTATGATGTTTCTTGTGTCCCTTGAAGTGTCTAGTTTGTCAAATTCCAGTTACATATTAATATTTTAGGCTGATTTGTGAAATTTGGCCATTTACTCATGGCTGCAGTTTATACCATACTCATTCATTGAGAAAGAAGCCAGCCATGTTGAGGGATTCAGTCCAGAATTGGCTCTTGTAACTATTGGAGGCGGAAAGGAACTAGAAGAAAAACTTGTGGTACATATATTTCTCAGCAAATACTGTCATTTACTTTTCCTGTCAAGATATTATAAACATGTTTGTCTATTTAGTTTGAATTAATATCTGAATTGATGTAATTGCTGGTTTAAGTATGTAAAACTATGACCTGAGTTTTGGCTTTGATTGTTGCACTTCCTGAGGTTGTAACAGGTTCGACCTACAAGTGAAACAATTGTAAATCACATGTTTACTCAGTGGATTCATAGTCACCGTGATCTTCCTCTCCTGGTTAACCAGGTACAACTATGTCCAGACATTTGAAATAATCTATAATTATTCGTGGTATTATCTCCCTGCATTCTTTTCCTCATACAATTTGGTCCAGTGGGCAAATGTCACACGATGGGAGATGCGCACAAAACCATTTGTGAGAACCCTTGAATTTCTATGGCAGGAGGGCCATACTGCCCATGCCACTCCTGATGAGGCAGAAAAAGAGGTTTGTGGTTCACTTGCACCTTGACCATTCCTATTGTCGTGATTGGTTGATGTCTCATTTGATGTTTTGGTGATGCTTGAGTGCAGGCAATGCAGATGATTGATATTTATACAAAGTTTGCTTATGAGCATACTGCAATACCCGTTATTGCTGGTCGAAAATCAAAAGTGGAAACTTTTGCTGGTGCTTCAAGGACCTACACAATAGAGGCTATGATGGGTGATAAGAAGGCATTGCAGGCTGGTACAAGCCACAACCTTGGGCAGAACTTCTCACGTGCTTTTGGAACACAGGTAAATGCCTGCTACTAGATAGTTCTTATTTCATACCTGTTGTAATGTCCAAGTTGTATTGTCGTTTCTTTTCATTGGTTAGTTATAGTTGTTATATGTTTATATTTAATGTCCACAAATGAGAGCGAGAAATTAACAAAATGTGCCCTTATACAGTTCACTGATGAAAATGGACAAAGACAACATGTGTGGCAGACATCATGGGCCATCAGCACTCGGTTTGTTGGTGGTATCATTATGACTCACGGAGATGATACCGGGTTGATGCTTCCCCCAAAGATTGCACCAATACAGGTATTCTTTTTGGTCTTGTACTTATGTTATAATTTATTAGTACAGTTGCACTGTTTAATGTCTTTGGCATCTGTAAATATGTATCTTGATTAAACTGTAGATACTTTTGGGGAAATGAGAGATATTATTACTCTTTGACCCAGCGCGTTCTCTCTTTCCCTCTGTCTCTAAAACCAAGTACAGTGAATCTTGGAAGGCAACCAAATTTTCATGTTTTAGAGCAATTTGGTTTTTGGACAAACTGAAAGAATTGCTTTTGGTGATCTCTCTAGTATTTGCCAACAGCTTAACATTTAACATTTCTTAAAACATACTGAAGTTTAGATTTTATGACTTCATGGATACATTATAATGTCAAGAATTTTGAATTTAAATGATGGAACTAATTTATTTTCTTGGATCTGGAGAAAATTATTATAACGTCTTTCAATTTCCCTAGTCATGATGGTTATAATAATTGTTTCTTTATATTTTGTATTGGTTGGTTCTAGGTGGTGATTGTACCAATCTGGAAGAAGGCCGATGAGAAAACAGGAGTTCTCAGCGCTGCATTATCAGTAAAAGAAGTTTTGCAGAAGTCAGGGATTAGAGTTAAACTTGATGACTCAGATCAAAGAACCCCAGGGTGGAAGTTTAATTTCTGGGAAATGAAGGTATTCTCTGAATTCTTGAAGATCAAACATATTGTAGCACTATATTATGCATATTATATATGGATATCTAAATAATCGTAACTCTAAATCTTGGTAAAGAATCTCAACTGTATGGCAATGATACCCGTTTTTAGTAAGACCTTTCCCAATGCTCTTATACTTGGTGTTTGTTTGCCTTATATGATATAGTTGTGATCCATATGTTGATACAAAGAACTGATTTCTTATCTAATTTCTTTTCTTTGATATTGTTTCGCTTTGAATTGCCACAGTAATGGAATTTTCTTATAGGGAATCCCCTTGAGGGTCGAAATTGGTCCTCGTGATGTTAGTAGTGGAAGTGTGGTCATATCAAGGAGAGATGTCCCTGGAAAACAAGGGAAAGTTTTTGGAATATCTATGGAACCTTCAATTTTAGAAGCTTATGTGAAAGACAAGTTGGATGACATCCAGTCAGGTCTTCTGGAAAGGGCTACATCATTTCGGAATAGGTGCATTCTTTTAGTCCTATCATTTTACAAATCTCTATAAGCTAAGTGCAATGGTTAATCAAGTGTAAATTGTTTGAGCTCTACTCTCTATTGCAATAATGTTCTCTTTTCTTTTTCTTACTGAAACAGTGTAAATGTCTAATTATATGACAAGTAGTGCAAGATGACAATGTAAATCTTTTTTTGACTAAGTGAGCAAAATAAATGTTGATCTAGTTGAGGCGAGAGAGAAAAATTCTAGAAGATATCTTCATTTTATTTTGATTTTCTTTTGCAGTAACATTGTGGATGTGAGTTCTTATGGGGAACTTAAAGAAGCAATATCCATGGGTAAATGGGCAAGAGGTCCTTGGTCGGCGAGGTAAATCCATTGCTATGATTTTGACTTCAGTTGTTCATATGTAATATCATATTACTGAGATTAAGAACTTGCATTCCAAATATTAAAAAACTCCAATGGTTGGTACAGTGATGCAGATGAACTAAAAGTGAAAGAAGAAACAGGGGCAACCATTAGATGTTTCCCCTTTGAACAGCCGCAAGGAAATAAAACGTGCTTCATGACAGGCAATCCGGCTGAGGAAGTTGCTCTTTTTGCAAAATCTTATTAGGTTTTCATCTTGCTCCATCTTCAATCATCTGAATGATAAAATTTTTGTCCCAACAGGTATCTGCCTTAAAAAGTTAAGATTTTTTTTTTTAAAATTATTATACATCTTGAAGTACATAATTGTCATTTAATTGTGTGCAGTGTAATTTGTTTATTATTATAGATGGATTATAGATGGATCAAGCTTGTCAATTTTTGTGATCATTTTTGTTTTCTCGTTGAAGGGAAATGTAATTAAAGTCTGATAGTGAGTTATTTGGAGCAATTCGATTTAGATATTGATTTAGGAGATTCCTCTTAAATAGAATTTTACTTGCTGTTCCTATCAGAACCTTTAAAAGCGCTTGTCAGTTTATATGGTTCACATTTCTCTATTATCTGTTCTTTTTTCTGATTGTTTGTCCATAATATATTGAAATGTAGAGAGGCTAATCTTGTGCTAGATATGTATCCAGAAAAGAGAGGCCTCGGAAATTTCTTATGAACTTGCCTTTTCTTTAGTACTTTCTTTAAAATTAAATTAAGAAATTCCTTATTTCATTTTGAGCACGGCTTATGGTCTATAGATTTAAATTATAATTAGTTGCATCGAATATTTAGACCGAGAAGTGATTCACCAATAGTCCAATACCGTACTGTGTTGTTGAAATGTCTCCTTGAATTAATATATAGTTTTTTCATTTCCAATAAGTGAAAAGGCAAAGCGACGGTGATGTTAAATCATTCATTCATACACGTCTATGGATATAGATAGTGGAAAATTAGAGGAAATTTAGTGATTGTAAGAAGCTAATGAGAGAGAGAGATTGAAACATTGATGGACTAACAAAGGCAAGACACGTGGGCTATGTATTGGACTGGATTAACTCTTAGGGTTAGGTTAAATTATATTAGATTATTTGGTACTTTCTTTTATTGGGTATGGTGTCGGAAAAATTATGTTAAATTTAATTTAATGAAGTTAAAATAATTATTTTAAAAAATTATTTTTTTAAATTATATTACTATTTATTGTTCTATATTTTTTTTGAAAGCATGCACATTAGATTTAATATTTAAATTTTAATATTATTGTAATTTAAATAATTGAATAACTTTTTATGTTTAACTATTACATACTAGTAAAAATAAATTATTGAATTAAAACATTGATTTAATCTTAAATTTTAAAAGTCAAAAATAAATTATTGAACAAAATTTTTATATTAGCAGCAAATTTAGATTATAAGATATTTAATTTTATCTAAATCCATATGAAAACAAAAATTGATAATTCTATAAGTGTTTGAGTAAAATTTGGACTAATTTATTAATCCTGATAATCAAACGTGATTTATTTTGAATTAGACTAATTTTTTTATCTTTTAAATTAGTGTAATCACTTTTTTTTATTCAACATCCAAACATAACTCTAAATAATAATTATCATGTTCGATATAAAAAATTTGTTACGAACTCCAATTGGTTCACTATTTGACTAGTGGCTTTTGTTATGAATTGTAATTTTATTAATTATGAAATTAATTATTTAATAGATAAATTAATGATGCAGAACAAAATGATTTTGTTAAATTACAACAATTATAAGTTACAATAATGCATATAAAAATATGCAAGAGTTATTATTATGTTTTTTTTTATGCAAGTTAAAAATTGTTGCAACTCAACAAAACCCTGCAAAATAATGGGAATTTACAAAAAATAGTCAAAAAAATTTGGTAATTTTCAAAATTAGTCATCCTAAGTTTTTTTATCATATCTAGTCAATTATAAAATTTTTAGACTGAAATATCTTCAGATATATGAGTTAGGAGACGAACTCAGAAAATGTGCGACAAACATCTATCGCATATTGAAGATGTGCAACAGGTACCTATCACATGAAATGACAATAACACATTCATTAGAATTTCATGCGACCTGTAGAACGAAAAAGACAGATTTAATTTTATTCATTTTTTTTAAGCCACAAATACCTATTAATATTATTTTTTTATCTGTCTTATTGCAAGCTTCGAAATGATATATTACACGCTTAAAATGGATATATATAGCATAAGTTATAACTTCCGGAAGGTATTCGACACATATAACATACTTATGTGAGACAGACATCTGTCTCTCAAGAGACATATGCCTGTCACATGAAAAGAAAGATTCAATTTTATTCATTTTTTGTACAACAAATGCCTATTATACTAATATGCTTTGATCGGTCTTATTGTAAGTTTCGAAATGGTATATTATACGCATAAAATGGACATATATAGTATAAGTTATGACTTTCGAAAGGTACTTATGTGAGACAGACAGCTGTCTTCTGGGAGACAAGCACGTGTTGCATAAAAAGACATTCAATTTTATTCATTTTTTGTGCTATAAATGCTTATTATACTAATATGCTTTGATTCATCTCATCGCAAGCTTCGAAACGATATTTTATACGTTTTAGACATATGTAGCATAAATTATGACATTCGGAAGGTACTCCACACATATAATGTGCTTATGTGAGACTGGCACATGTCTCCCGTGAGATAGGCGCTCTGTCGCACGTAAAGACAGATTCAAATATTTTTTTTATGCTACAAATGCCTATTATATTAATATGCTTTGATTTATCTCATTGCAAGTGTGGCAAACATTTCAGAAGATACTCGACACATATAATGCTTATGTGCGACAAACACCTGTCTCCCGAGAAACAGGCGCTTGTCACACGAAAATACATATTCAATTTTATTCATTTTCTGTGCCACAAATACCTATTATACTAATATGTTTTGATCCGTCTCATCGCAATTTTTGAAACGTTATATTATACACTTAAAATGGACATATGTTGCATAAGTTATGAGTTATGACTTTCGGAAGTACTCAACACATGTAATGTATTTATGCGCGACAGGCAGACTGGGCGTGCCCGACAGTGGACGATGGGCACTTGTTTCGTGCTGTTGTGCTTGCGATGAAATAAAATTACAGAAATTAACGATAATTATACAACTTATCATTAACACAGATAGAATTGACATCATCAATATCTCAATAGAGCAAAAACATGATAAATAAAGGCTAAGAGATATTTTATAGAATACCTAATGTGCAATTTATTAAATCCAAATTTCATTAAACAATCTTCAATATTTATAAACAATCAATATTAATACTTCTCTATAATCATCTATATATTGATTATTACCAATCAATCTTTAAAAAAAAAATGACAACTTCAAAATTAAGAAGATAAAACCGTCACCCAATAGCTAAAAATTATAACTTCTAGCCATCGGAGATGAACTCACTTTCTAAATCTCGTCCAATCACAGTTAACGGTTGCCTGAAAAACCCAAAATCAAACTGCTGTCAGTCACGCTCAAACTAACTCTCATGAGTTTGAAGTTTGAAGAAATAAGAGTGATTTGATCTATAATTATGCAATGAGTTAGGTATAATATAAAAATATAAGATGACTAATTTTAAAAATTATAATTTTTTTTAGTTATTTTTATAAATTTCCCCGGAATAATTGAAATTCTGTAGCATTATTTTTTGTATCCTTTTCGCAATACCTTCTTCCGTATTCGATTTTGGCAATTCTCGAAATAGGGGGGCCACTACGGAGGGCATTATTGTCAAAATGGCAAAATAAACAAGGGTAGCGTCGACAAACAAAGAGAAGATTAGATGAGAATATTTGGCTCTGGAGGAGCAGGTGGCCCAGCGTTGTGAAGGATTGCGATAAAGGTCGGACAATTGGACGGTCAGTTATCGTCGATATAAAGTGAAAACCTTTTTAAATAACTAGACCGAAGGAGGAGGAGGAGGAGGAGGAACAAAGACAAAGATGAAGGAGAAGATCGTAATTTTGTTTTAGCCAGAGTTGAAGGTTTTTGTTTTAAATCTGTTGGAAGTTTTTCATTGGAATCGTGAAACTCGGCGGCGATTTTGAGTTAAAGAAGAGACAGGTATATATAATTATAATAATAATAATTAAAAAAATTGTAGCCTTTTTTTATTTGTCAGCTTTGTCTTTGGTTGTTTTTCTTAAAAACGCGGAGAAGATGATCGACATCGTTGTGGAATCGTTGATTTTTAACTCAATTGGCTGCCGAAGATTATAGTTTACAAGGTTTTCTGAAGTGAATAATTTTTACAAGCAGAAGCGACGATTTGTTTGTTTAGCAAATCTAAGGAATCCTTGCCCTAATTTCGTGACTTCATCGATGACCTTCCCTTTGAATACGATGAAAGACAACGTGGATGCTAATGGCGTTGATGAATTTTAATATAAATTTTTTAATAGGCTATTTGAATTCGTGTTCTTTTATTTACATGATTGGATTTTATTGGTTGCGGATGATATATGCTATTTCACAATTCAAGCATTTTGATGGTTCTGAGGACTTTGCAAGAACATTTACAAAACAACAGTTCATAGATAGATGTTAATTTTAGAACTTAGAAGCCAGTGATTGATAACATCATCTGAATATTTCATCTTGTTTGTCTGCTATTGTATTCTCTTGTTTATTTTGGTGCAATGAAGCCCTGGTTCCTAATGTTGGAAACCCACTTATTGAATTGAGGAAATAGTGATCTCCTTGCTTATGGAGGTGTATGCTTATTTATCAGTTTGGCTAGCTGCTAATATTAGACACCAACTTCTATTTTAAGCCTGTTTCGTTGCTGATCTGAACTTTATATTATTACAGGTTCCAGTGTAAAGATTTGGCTCTGGAGGAGGCACAGCATAGCCTTTTTAAATAAAGACTCTGAATTTCTATCTTTTTGTGTCTTTAAAGCTTCAACTTTTTTTTTTTTTTACTCCAAAGAAGAAGAGGGGGGAGAAGAAATCAAAACAGTATGCAGATCTTTGTGAAGACTTTGACTGGGAAGACAATTACTCTTGAGGTTGAGGTCAGTGACACTATCGATAATGTTAAAGCTAAGATTCAGGTAATTTTTTATTTTGTCCAAAATATCTCTTTTGTTGTTAATTATGGTTTCTTGTTGTGTATTTTTATCTGGCTATGCTTGTTTTGATGGAAAGATGAGGTTTGTTTGGGAAAGTTATTGACTTTTTTATACTAGGTTATGTAACAATCAGTTAGGGTTAGTGTTTGTGAATTTTAAACTTTGTTCCGGTGATTGAGCATCTGTTATTATTGATAACATGAAAATCTTTGTCCCGTCTTGAGGCTAAATTAATACTAGCCTTTTTTTTTTAGGTAATTTTGATGAATTTCTTTATTGCACCCTAGCAATTATATTAGGGATGTTTCAAGATTTGATTTTTCAGGCTTATCTTCATTTATCTATTTTGTGCAGATAGGTGTTGATTAATATTTTGCAATTTTCTTGATATTCTCCATCCTTGATTAGCATGATTGATGTAGCTAAACAAATTAGTTTTCAGTTTTGTGGTACTGACGATAATTGGTTTGCAAAATTGAATTCTATACAATTTGTTTTAACCACTATACAATAGTAATCATAGAAGCAACTCCATAGAATGAGTGGTGTTAGTCCAGAGTGGAAGCATATGTTTAGTCTGTTTCAGTTTGATGTACCTTAGGTTAGGGGAGATTATAAATTGGGATTTGACTAGAAAGAAGAATGAAAAAACTCTGGAAATAAGTCTAAATTCTAATTTCATTATGTACAGGCTTTGAATTTTTTATGAGTTGATCTATTCATGTTTAATCAACACTTGAATATGTCTTTCACAGGACAAGGAAGGCATTCCTCCGGATCAGCAGAGATTGATTTTTGCTGGTAAACAGTTGGAAGATGGCCGAACACTTGCTGATTATAACATTCAGAAGGAGTCGACACTTCACTTGGTCCTGAGGCTCAGGGGAGGAACTATGATCAAGGTGAAGACACTCACTGGAAAAGAAATTGAAATTGATATCGAGCCAACTGATACCATTGAACGGATCAAGGAAAGGGTGGAGGAAAAAGAAGGGATTCCTCCAGTGCAGCAAAGGTATCCAGATAAATTCCTTATTCTTTTGTTTTTCAGTAGCAAGTGCTGGTAACTTCAGTGATTCCTTTCCTGTGGGGACTGCATTCGTATTTGCATTTTGTATTCTCTGCACATTTATTCTTTTATCATGTGAAATAATTTTAATGGGCGGTAACCAGTGAGCTCAAATTAGGAGCTAGGGCATGCATCAGTATGCTACCACCAAGAAGATACTTTTTTGCAGTGTGTACTCGTGTGGACTTTAGTGGTTCATGTTTTGATAATATGTGTCACTAGAAGTTGCAATCATGTTTCTATCCTTCCTTTAGTGGAGTTATAAAATTGGTTCACATTTTATTTGTACTGACAACAATACCATTGAAATATTACTTACGTTTAAACATTGTATAACTCGTTTTTTCTTTCTGTACTGGTTGCAGGCTTATTTATGCTGGTAAGCAGCTTGCAGATGACAAGACAGCTCGTGATTACAACATTGAGGGTGGTTCTGTGCTTCATCTTGTTCTTGCACTGAGGGGAGGCAATCTTTAAATGCTCCTTTTCGCATGAAGAGAATTCTACCTTATGTAGGCTTTATTTGGTTATGGAACTTGGTGAACTTGTATGAGTTTGAAAACAAAGAACATATTCTAAGTGGACTAAACATTGTGGTTTCTTCTTTCTTTTGCTTAATATATTTTCCTGTCAGGCTTAGTAGTCTTGGTTTTTTTGTTTCATTGTTTTGTATGAATGACCATTCCCTGGAGAAAATCCAAGTTGATAATGGGAATTTTCCTTTTTAATGTACTGATACTACAATAAGAAATTTAGTGAGAGTTTTCGATGCAGTCTAGAGTTTTTAAATTCAAACAATTATGTCATTGCCTTGGGGATTCTGTTTTCCTTAGTGAGTTGATGTAAAATATAAACAATGACCTAATTTTTGGGTTTGATCGTTGCACTTACAATTGTCTATGGTTATGCGCAAGCGGCAGTCCCAATATCATATTCATATTTACTCAGTAAGGCAGTGTCTTTTTTTTTTTTTTTTTTAATCTCAAATTTAAATAAATTTGAAAAAGTATAAATTTATATTTTTGAATTATATATTTATTTATTTTTCATTAATATATGAATATAAATATTAAATTATTTTTTAATAAAAAAATATTTTAAATATGATATTTTGACATACATAATTTCATAAACATTAACAATATTTGTATTTATTTGTTAAATAAACTATTTGATTAATAAAAAAATTTATAATATGAATCTTAATAAAGTTTATATATAAAAAGATAGAACTATCATAAAATGCACTTATTTAAGTGTTATTATATTTAAAATTATCATTCACAATTAAAAGAAAAAAATTGATAGTTGAATAGCTTATAACAAAGAAAAGAGATCAATAAAAAAATGATAATTTATATAATAGAAATAAATGTATTTAATAAGAGTATTAATGAAATAGAAATTAGAAATTTTATGTTTTGTTATTAAGATAAAAAATTAAAATACTCAATTTTTTTATACCTAAACATCATATAATCATATATAAGTTATAGAAAAAAATAAATTAAAAATAGATAAAATTCTGACTTCAAATAATTTGGAGCAATTTGACTTAAGATGTTTGATCTTTTATTCCCCCGCCCCTCATTTCTTCCTGTGCAATTTACGTTCTTCAACGGATGATTCCTCTCAAATTGAAGCTAGAAAGCTAATCACATGTACCAAGATTTGTCATTCTTAGTCATTTTTTAATTTTTAGTTTCATGCATTTGTGATTTATCATTGTTCTAAGTGTTATCTGTTCACTTTTCCAACTGTTTTTCCCCCAAAATATGTTGAATTGTAGACAGACTAATCTTGTGCTTAGATATGCCTCCAGAAAAAGAGAAGCTTGGGAAATTTCTCATGAACGTTCCTTTTCTTTAGTACTTTCTTTCTTTTTTTCAAATAAGAAATTCCTTATTTTACTTTAGAGCATGGCTTAGGGTAAATTATTTAATCATTCATGCTCATATATATATATATATATTCTCAGTCTCTGTATATTATTCTTGGTGGAGTCCGCCGACCTTATGGTATAAATGTATGTTGTAATCGTTACACTTTTCAACTTATTCCTTACATTTCTCTGATTCTACATTACATATTTTTTAAGTTAAAGACAGAAAATTCGTACAATGTAATAAAAAATTTGTGACTAAATGCAAATATTGGACGGTTGTAATAAATAATTATTATTTATTGTTCTGCGCTTCATTTAAATTGAAGTCAATTTTTTAATTCGCTTGAGATTAAAGTTAAAAAATTATAGTTTAAAAGTTATAATATTAAAGTATTTAATAAATATTAATTATTATAATTTAATAATTTTATTAATATAATTTTTTATTTATAAATAAAAAATTTATTATATATTTAATAATTTTAATTTTATTTAATAATTATTTAAAAATTATATTTTTTTATATATTATTAAATTTTATTTTATAATTATAATTTTTTTTAGCAATTATATTTTAAAAATTACGTTATCTCAAATCCCAAAGGGGAGCTGAATTTGATGGAATTAGCATATGAATTTGTTATTAACAGAAGAACATCATTTTTTTTTCCATTTTGATGATTTTTAATGGGTTAGAAATGATAATTAAAGAAAAAGAAGAAAACTTTAAATTTTTTTTTAAAAAAAAAAAGGAAAAAAGAAGGAAATAACAAACACTAGACTAGTGTAAGGCTAAGGGACTTGATATTGGGTGGAGTGCACATTTGGGTGGGTCCAGTTGGTGACGTTGAAATCAATTGGCAAAGAGGAAAGAGAATCGTTTGACTTTTTTTTTTTTTTTAATTTTTTGTTTTGGGGCTAGTGGGGCCACCGATCAACATCATCATCATCACACACGGGGATGGTGGTGGCGGCGGTGGCGGCAGCGGCGGCTTCAAGGTCACCGGGTATGGGGGAAAGAAAGGAATCAAAATTATTCATAAAATGTCTCACAATGAGATTGCCAGCGTTCACTTTGCTTTGCCTTGTGTTTTGTTTTTTATAAATTACCCAAAATCCAACTTTGCGCCCAAAGCATAATTCCTGCCTTGGGATGCAAAACTTATTAGACAAGTGAAGAATAAACACGTCTCTCCTCTTTTATAATTTTTAACCAAAAAAAAAAAAAACTCACGTTCATATACATTCATATCTAAACAGCTATTTTTTATTTTTTATTTTGTATTTTTTTTTGGGGTAAAAACTTCAGCCGAAGATTGAAACATTGAAGAGCCAGTAAAGAGAAAGCACCTCAATAATGGCTGCCGTGTTTGATATAATAAAATGCAAAAGTCAAATTTGCCTTTGCCCTCTCCACTCTCCAGTTTCTTCACTCACTAGTTGACCATGTGTATTCCTGCGGGTACATACATACAATACAAACAATTGAGTGGCATAATCAACGCCGCATCACAAATCTATAAATTTGTTATGAAATTTTATTTTATTATTATAATATATATATATATAACAATTAAGACACTATTTGAGAGACTCAACTTTTTGAATTCTAAAGAGTGTGACATTTTGCTGGTTGTTTTTCATTTATTCTTGCACTACTGACTTTCTTCCTTTTAGCCAAAGAAAATCGAGACTTCGAGAAAGGCGCATTTATCAATTTTCTTTTTCCCAATACGACGTTCCGTATTCAATTTTGGCAAGCCCCGAAATTAGAGACCCCTGGCAAGGGCAATATTGGAAAACCAACAAAATAAACGAGGGTAGCGTCGGCAGAAAGTCGATGATAAATACATAGTGATGGATAGGGCTGTGAAGGACTCATCCAAACAAAGAGAAGATTTGGCTCTTGAGGAGGAGGCGCAGCGTGTGAGGGATTTGCGATCAGAGGTCCTGTAATCGGACGGTCAATAATCGTCGATATTGTGAAAGCCTTTGTGAAAATAACAAGACCAAAGAAGAAGAAGAAATCAAGAAGAAGGAGAAGATCGTAATTTTTTTTAGCGAGACTCGAAGATTTTGTTGAAATCTCCTGAAGCTTTTCGTTCGAATCGTGAAACTCGGCGGCGATTTTAAGTTAAAAGAAGCGGCAGGTATATAATAATAACAAAAAAAAAATTAGTAAGCTTTTTTGATTTTGTTTGTGGTTGTTTTTCTTCAAAACAGCGGAGAAGTTTCTCGCTTGAAAAGATCTAAATCGGCGTTGATTTGTATGTAATTCATCGGCTGCCGAAGATTAAAGTTAGGGTTTCTCTGTGAAGAGGATAATGTTTACACGCCGAAGCGACGATTTTTATGTATAGGGGTTCTTATATCGGCGAATCTGAGGAATCTCTTACACTAATATCGTGTCTTCATCGATGACCTCGGCTTGAATAAACTCTGGATGCTAATGGCGCCGATGAATTTTTATCTAAGTTTCTTTATAGGCAATTTGAACTCGTTATCTTTTGTTTACGTGATTGGATCTATTGGTTGCGGATGATATATGTATATCTTCAAATCTCAAAAGCTTTTGATGGATCTGAGGACTTTGCAAGGAGAATTGCGAAACAACAGATTCATAGATGCTGATTTTAGAACTTAGAAGCCACTGATTAGAAAGCGTCATCTGAACATTTCATCTTTTTTTGTCTGTTATTATATCCTTGTGCTCTGGTTCCTAGTGTTGGAACCCGCTTATTGAATTGAGGAATTCATGATCTGCCTTGCTTGTGGAGGCATATGCCGGCAGGCTTATAATTTGTTATCAGCGTTTGGGCTTGATAATATGTTATCTATTAGCTGGGCTAGCTGTTAATGTTATATATCATCTTCTACTTTAAGCTGGTTTCGTTGCTGATCTGTACTTTATATTATTACAGGTTGTGTAGTAGGTTGCAGATCTGAGAATTCTTGAGTCCGGCTGGTAATCACTGAGGAGAACCATCCCTATCAAAAATCTATCTGTCAAGATTGGGGGAATTAAATTTAAGTAAGTTGCTGAGGGAGTTCTTATTGTTCCATCTTGTACTTTTAAGCTTAAAAGATTGCTTTGAGGTGGTTAAGGGGCTGCTGGCTTGTGGGCTATTACTCACATGGTAATTAGGTGCCTGTTGATATTTATATTTTCAACTCAGTATGGTAGCTGAATACAGATCTTCACTCTACAAGGCTATTCTGATTTCTGATGCTTCTTGGGCTGGGATTGGAGCTTGAGCACCCAAAAGAAAATAAAGAATAAAGAATTGCTTCACTAATTATTATTAGTTGTGTTGCATTCAGTATACAAGTGGTGTTCCCCTAATTGAAATGTTTTGGTATATTAATTGAAGTTTTATGTTACCTTTCTCAGACGTGATCGTGTACTTGCTCTAGGGGATTTCCCTGGAAAGCAAGAAGCAACGGCTACCTGCAAGACTTGTTCTGTTGAACCATTAGTTGATGGGATAGGATCTATACCTAAAAGGATGATAAGCACAGCAGGTCTAGAACTTACAAATTTCATAAATCCTGATCTGACTTGGAAGACAGTAGCTAAAGGGAATAGGAGTGCAACCAGGCGTACTAGGAAACCAGGAGGTAGATTCTTGAATATGGGTGCGGACATAACTGATAATAATGTTTGCAAAAGGGCGGAGGATACAGCAGTTTCAGAATCTGAGAAGGTAACTATTGTGGCGTTGTTTGTTACTTTTTGACTTCATTCTTATCGTTGCATTCTGCTTCATGATTATGGTTTACTCTCTCTGGCAGCTTGGTGTGGCTGTTCTTGGACGACGTTTCAGTGATGAAATAGAGCATGTGCCTATTAAGAAAAGGAAATTTAACTTTCGGTCCTCGTCCCCATCACCTCCACTGCCTCGAACCCCATCATACATTGAAGTGGTTGAACATGCTTCAGGTCAAGGGGCGTGTTCAACTTCAAATGGAAAGAGACTTCTTATGGCGGCTTCTAGTGAACCTAGTCATGGTGGTGTTGATGAGAAAATTTCAGGTTCGCTGAAGGAGAAGCTTGGTTACAGAGAAGACTTCTCTGGTATTGAGATACTTGCAGCTGCTGCATGCGGTAATAGTTTTGATGCTGATGTTGACCGCCCAGAGGAAAAGCCAGCTGTGGAAGGCTCCGTACAAGACAATGGTTCTACAATGCTTATGGGAGAAGCTGTTGCACTAATGGAGGCAGCCGATTGCCCCTCAAGAGATACAGATGGAACAGAGGATTCTTCTGTTCAAGATACTAGTGCTGCTTTTGTGCAGAATTCTTCTAGTGAAAAGGAAGACAAAACTTTAGAAAGGTCTGTACCTTCAAGGCTACATTGGGATTTAAATGTAGTGATGGATGCATGGGAGGAACCTTGTGATGGTGTGAGTGTTGGTTCGCAAACAAAAGATGTAGAAGGTGCTTTGGTTGTTGGGAATGCAGAGCATCTCATTTTGAAAGGTTGTGGGACAGAAACTAAAATTCTCAAACATGATAAGATTTCAACTGAAGTATGTGAGAAGACCCACTTGTTTCCGGATTTGAGAGGCTTGGCTAAGGGATCGGATGGAGAGGACAATCAAATGGAAGCTAGTTCTGGCCTTGATCGTGGGCTTAATGAATGCGATGCTGATCCGAAAGACTCCACTCAGGTTTTAAGCATAAATTCACACACAGCTAGCGTTGCGTGCCCGAATGATGTGGCAAGCAATTCATCACTTCCCCGTTACCTTGAGGAGAAGACAGTATGTTGTGCTTCTAGTGTCGAAGAGGAAAAAAATGTGCCTGCTGAAACTGCACCGGTGTATGAATGTAATGTTGCTTTTCCTCCGGTATCAGCTTTAGATAGAGTTACTTGTGAGTCTGAGAGGACCACTCTAAATGAAAATGGTGAAGATTCTGGTAGAGCATCTTGCTTACCTAATGATGTACATACTGACAAGGAGATGATTAGTGTGGGCAATTGTGAACAAGCTGATCCTGTCATGGTAGAGCCTGCAAGTAAAGTGGAGGAAGTGGGTGTTGACCATCCTTCACCCAAGTATGAATATGTAGCATCTAGTGAATCTGCCAAGGAGGTCGTGCCTGTGGTAGCTGAGGAAGCAAAAGGGGAGACTGCTTCACTGCATGTTGAGTCTGAGGGACTGATACATACGTCTTCTGGAATTGTTACTGCTACATTAGATACAGGGTATGGACTAGCTAATGAGGAATCCGGAGGTAATGCTCCTTCAAACAGCTCATGTAAGATCAACTTTGAAGAATCCTGTGACGACATTTGTGTGTCAGACACTTCTCACGATGACAAGGTACAGACAGTTCTCATGGAAAGCTTTAGGGAGTTGCAGGATGGTTATGATTCTCAATTTGAAGATGGGGAATTGAGGGACACGGATGCACATTGCTGGGAGGAAAATAATTGTGAGGTTGAAGAAATTGATCAAGTGGACTACGAGTCTGAATGTGATGGAGAAAGATTATGTATTTTCGAAGCTGAAGATATTGACAATAAAAGAAAATTTGAGAGTGGGTCTAGTCTAGGATCGGGTGAGGTGACTGAAAAATCTGAACAAGGTGCTGTAGGTGATGCTTTTGGAGATTCTTTAATGAGCTCTGAGGCGAGAATTTCAGAAGCAGCTCATGGCAACAAAATAAAGAAAGATGCTGCTGATTGTGAAGAGTCCAGTGGCAAAGATTTTGCTTGTACAATGGTTGGAGCAAGGGCATCCAGAAGGGACTTGTTGTCTCGCTCTCAAGTATCTTTATCTTCCAATGTTCTACAGAGATGCGGGTAATTATATGGTTCCAATTAATTCTTTCTGATATACCTTCAATTTTCTCTTTGGCCGGTTGCTAACTAGTCTTTTGTTTCAGATCCAATAATTTTGATGATTTATGCCCCCGGTCAGAAAGGGAGTCAGATCCAAATGGCAGATTCATGGGACGGGATAGATTTTCTTTGCATATGCGTCGTAGAAGCCCAGGAGGTGGCCACATTGTCAATACCCGGCAGTCACCTCCTTGCCATGGCCCTTATGGATCTGGGCGCCCTAGGCCTAGAAGTGTTGTTGAGAGCCGTGGATTTTTAATGGCCTCAGACCGTACAATGTTTGAAGCAACCGGAGTTGAAGGATTCGACAGCCGTGTACGGAGGCAATATATGAGCTCTTCCTCAAACAGTGTGTATCGGCCCATTAATCGCAGACCACTGGGCTACAGAGATGATATTTATACCGGAACAGCTCCTATTAGAGATGATATTGGTGCTGATAGGACTAGGTTTAGGAGATATCCACAAGGCATCAGTAGAGGCTTCCGGGAGGACTATCGCAGGCCAATACCCAACTATCCTGCTGATGATCATATGCCACACCGGATGGCCAGGAGAGAGAGAAGCATTTCTCCACTTGGTGGAGAAAGACCCCATTATGTTCAACCTTATAAGAAACCCAGGTCGAGATCCAGAAGTCGGTCGCCGAGTTCATGGTTTTCAGTGAGGGATCGAAATGAGGGGTCCAGGCGACGCAGCAGGTCACCAGATTTTAGGTCTACCAGAATAAATAGGGTGAGGGCGCCATTTAAGAAGCGTTTTGAAGTGGAATATGAAGAAGGGTTCATGTCCCCACCAAGAAATCGGATCTCGCCACAGCGTAATCCTCCCAGGTTTGATGACCGGATCTCTGGTTTAGATAATTTCAGGGATAGGAAATCACCAGTTAGGATGTTCCGTCAGAGCCAAAGGTTTGATTCGTCACGTCCCTTTAGACCCATGATACCTCCCAGAAGATTTCCAGATATGGGCAGTGGTACTGGTAGGGGATATAAATATGAAGGTGCTGATCTTGATGATAGAAGAAAGCCAGGGAACAGATATGAGGTTATTCATCGAGTAAGGCGTTATGATAATGATGGTGATGGAGTTATGCGGCGGTTGAGGTATAATAACAACCCAGAGGACTCGTTTGTAGCTAATGAATCGTAAACTGTGGCAGTGTTTTCCCGCGCTGCAGCCTAAATTCTTTTTGAATAGAAACAGTGTATGGTGACTCCTCAACTATTAGTGTTTTATTTGCTGTTGAGGAGATGCTTCCGTCTCTAACCCGTTTCATCTCCTTTGTCAGAATTTTTATTTTCCTTCTGAATAGATAGGCTTAGTTTTTTCCATCTTTATGGCCTCCTGTTTATCCTTTTTTTTTTTCATCTTACCGTCCATTGTAAGTTCTATTTTCAATGTGGCCGTTAAAATATGACGACTGGTAAAAGTTTGTGATGTTTGCGTTCGAGGTTATATTATCAATGAAAATAACAGTAGTAGTCCCCTTTTATATTGTTAATTACATAGACGTGCAAAATCCTGTGATCTGATAAAACAAAGCCCGTGTTCAAGTGCTGCAAGCTTCTTTAGCGTTCACCAGCTAAAGCTCATGGATTCGAAATGGAGATTGTTTGCAAATCCAGATGCGCAGATTTCCCCCACTTCTTGCCTCATCTTGTTGGGCCCGCTAACAAGAACTCCAACACTTGCTGCTTCAATTTCCATTAGTATATCTGCAAAGAAAAAATTCCAAGTCATCCTTGTTAAGCAAGTAAACTCACTAATTATGATTTTGTAAGATTCGAAGGTGAAAGCTTACGTTTCAGGTTAGGTCTGTCACCGTAATGCACTCTGGTGGCCTGATCAAAAGACTGATGGGGAAGGCTCTCCAGCTCTCTCTCTGCAATGTAAAACCACGAGGCTGGGGATGCCATTGTGGTTGGTGTCTTGGTGTTTTGAACCTGTGTCATTTCCTTGGTATACTGCTCTTTGTTCCAAAGAAAAGCTGCCGTAGCTGTAATGACTATTGAGACACAGATGAACAACATGTTTAGACAGGCTTTCCATGAGGTAGCGTATATCTTATTAGAATTATGGTCAATTTGGTATACATAGTATCGGGTAAGAATGCCAATGAGCACTAGAAATATGATAAATGAAGATGAAATTATTGCAGCGAGCCAGAGCCAGGTTTTGGGGCCTAAAATTGCAGAAACTGGGGAGTCTTTTGCTTTGGGCTTGAACCATATGGTGTGAACAAGTTTGTGGTTGTTTTCGGCGGATTCTTTCTCCCTCGTTACATAGGCTTCAATTTGCAATTCCAAAGGAGAAACATCAAGGGTTGTGCCTGCATCTGGGAGAATGAGGTCTAGCATGGCAAGATCCTGAGATTTCTTGAAAGTAGATATAAGGAGAATCCGTGGAGTTTTCCCAGTTGAATTATTGGTCAAAGAGAGCAACTCGCGGATGATGGAGATGAAAGGAGTAATGCCACTTCCTCCACTTATCATCACTAGCATGTCATGCCTGCAGAATTGCTTCATGTTAATCAAATTATGTATTTTCATTACAGAATTTATGAAATTTTCTTGTAATGTTAGCTGATTATACATATATACATATATAAATACAGACCTTGTAAAATGGGTTGAAGCAGGTCCATATGGTCCTTCAATGGAGAACTCTAGGCGGTTGAGTGGGGAGGGAGAAGAAAGTTTTTGAAACAACTTGTGAGACCAACTTCCTTTACTTTTGATGACAACACTTAGCTTATCAGGATCCATGTTGACGCAAGAAGTAATTGTAAAAGGGTGCCATTGCAACTTGGAAATCTCGGGCACATTTACAAATACAATGCTGGTTGGATTGTAGCTTAACCCTGCATCAGAGCATCAGTGAACAGAATATCAGTAAATTGAGGACTTTCTGCACCAGAATCAACGATAGGCATCATATCAAGTGGTTGGTTGAATAGACTTGACCTGGGCTCTTGGAGAAGTTCAATTCAACAGTATCACAGGGTAAAATGCGAGCTGAAACCAAACGTATTCTTTGTTGGGATTGCAGGAATCTCAAGTATCGATCAATCAAGAAGAGATAGAAGCCGGGAAGCATGATGCAAGAATAGGAGAACCCCACGTGAAGCACAAAGAACACAACAAAAAGAATGTAGAGATGATGAGTGTAGAAGAAGAGCTCAAAAATTTTTCGCCTAATACGAGGAATACTTGTCATCCACATGGCTAATCCAGCAACCAAAGCTGTTTCTCCAGCCACATTTGACACAGCTATATTGTCCCATCTGAGCATCTGACATTCAGCAAATAGGTAATAAGTAATTTGGACCCAATTGAGAAGTCCGTGAAAAAATTGGAATAATTTTTTGTTACCTGAGCAATTTGATCTGTCTTGGCCCAGAAGATGATGTAACATAAACCATGTGCAGTCAAGATGGTCATGGCAAAGTGCCCGAGCCAAATATGATATTTGATGCTGGCTTCGGAGGTGAGGCCAATGAGCTGCAAGACTGATGATCCTCTAGTCACAGGAAAGAATAGAAAGGCTATGCAAATGTTCCCAACAAGGCCTAGCGTTAGCCCTGACATTTCCAATTTGGCTACCCACCTGCCAAATCTCTCAAACACCAAATTAGAATGAATTTTGTATCATTCAAAGTGAATCAGAAAAGCAAAATGTGTTGAGTCTTACGCTTGCTCTCCGTCATGTGCGGGTGCCCGTTGGCTAATTTGTGCAAACATTCCATGCAAGTAAGAGGAGAAAGACCAAACAAGTAGTGCAACGAACATTGCTAGAAATGATAGCTCTACCCAAGAAACAATCCCAAGAGGGCCTTTTACAAGCACTGGTCGTCGCCACGTGGCAAAACGAGAAATATTCTTCACCTCACTGCTGCTTCAGAGAGACCATTCATTACTTCATTTTTATAAATCAACTATACGAAAGCAAAACTGGGGAGTAATTAATAGAGAGAGAGGTTATTACCTTTTAGCATCGTTATCATTGCAATTCTTACCAAGATGAAGATATAAGCAGCTCAAAGCAGCAATGAAGAGGATGGGAGATGAGTAAATTAACATATACGCACCTACACCAATAGATAGAAACATGCGTTAGATTCTTTGATTTATTCAAAGCCTCAAAATAGTGATACGTTGAGAGTATTCGTAACTAGGAGGACAACAGAAGCAAAGAATTTGACTGTAACACAAACCTTGTACTCCAAAGTAAGTGGAGTTCGTTTTTGATTGGATTTGAGGCATCCAGTTTAAGTAAAATTTGTTAGTGGGCATCATGGTCCACGTCAGCATGTACCCAAGAAAGACCACCACTATCAGTAACAGCGTTATAGCTGATTTAATGGTCTCCATTTCACTTCACAAGAAGCAGGAGCAAAATCCGTTTCTTTAGTGAAAAGATTTCTTAATCATATAACTATAACTATATATATATAGCAATGACTTTGAATTAACTAATAAGTTAATAAAATCGCTTTGAAAGCCAAATTATCTGTCAATTATATCTGAACAAGAACAAGATATTATAATTTTTTTTTTAAAAAAAAAAAATCAATTAAAAGAGAGTTCAAACTTCCTTCGAATTTGACTAAGCAATAAATAATCTGCCAAAATGATTCTGTATCTTTTATTGCATTTTATTAACGTGTCAACACGGTCATTGGTCACTACATATACCTTGGGCTTTAGCGTTACTTCCAGTTCAAGTGTCAGACAATTTGTTCGACATTTTGACCAAAGTTTACTTTCATTCGTATACGGATGATAATAATTATAGTGGCCGGTTTGGAATAGACGCTAGATAATTATATTTTAAAAGTTATAATATTAAATTATTTAGTAAATATTATTATTATAATTTAAAAATTAAATAAATTTAATTTTATATTTATACGATGAAATATTAATTATATTTTTAATAATTTTATTAAAATTATTATTTAAAAATTATATTTATTATATATTATTAATTTTTATTTAATAATTATGATTTTTTTATACAGTAATTATAAATTTTTAAACTACAATATCTTAATATCAAATTAGGTTATAGTACAGTCCGAATTCTTTTTTTTTATTAAAACTGTAAATTCTCAATTACACTCTAAAATTTTTTATTTGATCCTCCTCTTATTATATATTATATAGATATATAAAAGAGTAATACTATATATCTTAAATTTTTTATCCCAAACAACTATCTTAAATAACGTGACGTTCATCAATTAGTTGGTGAGATAATATAATTAATTCAATTTAATTTTATTAACTAATTAATGAATACCATATTATTTAAAATAGTTATTTAGAATATGTAGCATTGTTAATATATAAAAATATGGGCCAAAAGTAAATATTTAGAAACATGGGTCAAAAATAAATACTTAAGGATGTAATAAAAAAGTTTGAGATTTCAAAGGGAGAGTGGGTGATTGACGATGTACCGGACATTGATTACACTGTAAAAAGGCTCTCGTATACCATATGTATAAAATTATGTGATATTATTATTGATGTTGCTGTGTGAAAAAAACAGGTAATTTTTATGTTGAATGCTAACGAAGACTCGAGTGGTTGATTTATCTTTCGCTGTACATCTTTATCACCAAAAGTGTCAAAAGGCAATTTTGGTTATTTACGTTATAATATTACATAAATTTACATGAGAAAGTATCTTAGGCAAAGACATTTGAAGTGTTTTTTTTTTTCTTGTTAAAACTTACGATCAAGGCCCTTCTAAAAAATTAATTCATTGAAGGTTAAATATTCAAAATATCAACTTTAAAGGTGATAGAGCCTTCAATTTTGGGCTGAAAATTGGCCCGTGACGAAATATTATGTTCTTTCTTAAAAAATTAATTCGAACTTTTTCTACCAAAACTCTCTCTGAGCCAACAAGAGGCCTCCCATACACTTGACTTTCACATCATTCTGAAAAGTTCTCTATTTCTTTTGAGATATTTGATTTTTTTTTAAAAAAAAAAATTCCGTAAAAATTACTGCAAACCTCGAAATCGAATTCTATTTTTTTCCTATAGCCTCGTTTTAGTAATACCAATGTGTATGCAAAAAATGAGCTCAAAATTTTGAAATCAACCTTTGTAGCCCAAAATTGTGTGTATAACCTTTGGTTCTAAGTCCAAAATACATTTAGAAAGAAAAACTGAATAATAACTAATTCAAATTTCTTCCATCAAAATCATTTTTGGGCCATAAAGAGGACTCTCAAATACTATCACAAAAGTTCTCCCAATTTCTTTTATTTAAAAAAAAATTCCGAAAATTTCATAAAAATTATTTTAGACCTCAAAATCGATTCCTGTTTTTCCTACTTTCTAGTTTCACTAATATTTATGTGCATGCAAAACATCAACTCAAAATTTTGGAATTGCCCTTTAGAAACCTAAAATCGTGTGGTACCTTTGGTTTTCAGCTTAAAATAAGCTCAGGAAGAAAATTGTGTTTTTCTTCACAAATTAATATGGTTTTTTTTTTCCACCAACAGCCTATTTGGGGGAAAAAAAAAAAAAAAAGAGACCTCCCAAAGATGTTTATATCGTTTCAAAATTTTCTTCTAATTTTTCAAGATTTTCTTTGATCTTCTAGAAAAAATTGAAAAATCCATAAAATTTTTTTGGGGCCTCAAAACCAACTTCCTTTTTTCTATGGTCTAATTTGACTAATATCAATGTGCATGCAAAAAATCAGCTTGAAAATTTTGAAATCACCTTTTAAGAGGCCTAGAAAATTGTGAGGCTTAAAAAGAAAATTTTAGTCTTTCTTAAAAGAACAATTCAACTTTTTACCGTCAAAACACTTTGTAGTCATAAAAATGACTCTTAAAAAGTTTCACATCATTACAAAAAGTTTTTCTAAATTTTTGAGGATTTTTTCTTTTTTTTTTAAAAAAAATCTATTAAAATAAATTCAAGTATCGAAATCAACTTCTGTTTTTCTTACAGTTTAGTTTCACCAATATCTATGCATGTGCAAACATTTAGCTTGAATTCTAAAACTGTTTCTTAAATACCTAAAATCGTGTGCTATAGCCTTCAAATCAAGAAATGGGTTGGAGAAGAAAATTTGAGTTTTTTTTTACCCCCAAAGATCAATTCGGTTTTCTTCCATCAAAACCTTCTTTGGGCTATAAAGACACCTTCCAAAGAGTTTCATATCATTGTAAAAAGTTCTCCTAAGTTTTCTAAGATTTTGTTAATTCTTCATAAAAGTACCAAAAATTACGTAAAAATGATTTCAGGCCTCAAAATCAACTACTTTTTTGTTTCTTATAGTATAATTTTGCCAATATATATGTGCTTACAAAATCAACTCAAAATTATAAAATTACCGTTTCAAAATTTAAAATCGTGTGTTATAGCCTTCAGTTCAAGAATAAAATTTGTATTTTTCTTTAAAAATCAATACGATTTTCTTCCACCAAAAACCTCTTGTGTTATAAAGAGGCCTCTTAAAAAGTTTTACATCATTCCAAAAATTTATATTAATTTTTTGTGATATTTTTTGAAAAAATATCAAAAATATTGTAAAAATTATGTTGGGCCTTGAAACTGACTCTCATTTTTCCTTTAGTTTAGTTTCATTAATATTTACATTTGTGAAAAAAAAACCAACTGGAGATTCGGATATCACATTTTAAAAACTCAAAAACATATATTTATTAAATACTATAAAGTTTTATTTAAAAAATTTATGACTTAAAAGTCACAATATCGCAGCACCAATCAAAGCTTAAGAGATTAACTTTTCTATTTTATAAGTATGATTAAAGATTGTACTGTACAACCCACATGATGCATCGTTCATTTACATCAAACAATGTTTATGCAAAAACAACACAAAACTCAGTACTTTCTTTCAAAATAATAATCAAGTTGGTATATTTATAGTTGAGGTGCTGTGACTTTTAATCTCTATATAGTATTGAGATATTGTTACTTTTACATTACAATTATTATATAAATAAAAATTAATAATGTTTGATAAATATGAATTTTAAATAATAATTTTAATAAAAATATTATAATTCTTATCCTATAATTAATAGATCAAAACAATTTAATTTATAAATTATAATAATTAATATTATTAAATACTTTATTATTATACTTTATAAAAATTATAATTATCTAAACCTAAATTTTAAACATAGCCTTAATTTTCGCAGTTGTGCTTCTTTTCAAACATAAGTAAAAGCATCAACAAATACAAGTAGCTGGCAAGTTAGTGGTTGTAAACCCACCCACCAAATACCGACCGACGTGGAACGTCAGTGTTGGTGGATCGGGATTTCATGGATAGCATTCTAAACATTCTGGAAGAACAGATGCCCCACAAGATATCTTCTCGTTTTGAAGATGACATGTCGTCTAAAATTATTAGTGATCAATCGAAATGTCGCTTATAAAATAAGTTAATAAATGACATGCCTTATACTGTCTTGTAGATAATACGTCAAACGATATATGCTCAAGCACAGCTACCCCAAACGAACTCATAATCTAATACATTCAGTATTAGACTAACATGTCTGCAATTAAAATTCAGTATCAAAATCATACTGGAAGTGCTTTTCAAATTAAATTGACAGCCGAACACAAATTGCTTTCTGATGAAAACGTAACTCTGTACCGCCCCCAAACCGACGCTAAGAGGATAGCTTCATATTTTACATCTTTATTTGAAAATACAGATCCGTACAACTCATGCATCACCAGCTGAAACTAATAGACTCAAAGTGAAGATTATCAGCCAACCCAGATGAACAAATCTTTGCAACCTCATGCCGCATCTTCCTTGGACCACATACTAAAACTCCCGCGTCTGTTCCTTTTACATCAAACAGTATTTCTGAAAAAAAAAAAAAACAATACAACCACTCAGTACTTTCTTTGAAAACACTAGTCACGTATATTTAAAATTGAGATGCCGTGACTTTTAATCCGCTACTCTGCGACTTACTATTGAGATTTGGTCTTTCACCAAAATGAAATTTGGTTGCTTTAACAAGGCGTTCATTTGGAAGGCTTTCGAGCTCTCTATCCGCACTATAAAACCGTGAACCTGGTGATGTTATTGGTGTTGGCATCTCCATGTTCTGAATTTGCTTCACTTCGATGGCATTCCGTTGTTTCTTACGCCACAAGAAAACAGCACTGGAAGCCAAGAAAACACAAACACAAACAAGAAACATATCCCAGAGACATTTGTAGGAATAATGGTAAACTCCAGTGCCATTTCGTTCAATTGGGTATATGTAGAAACGAGTGACAATGCCCAACAAGAGGAGAAACAACACAAATGATGATGCTATTATTACAGCAAGCCATAGCCAACTGTTACAGCCTAGAGCTCCGGAAACCGGTGAGTCTGAGGGATTTGGCTTGAACCAAATAGATTGAAGTTCTTTCTGGTTTTCTGTTTTAGGCTGGTCCGTGTCTCTGGTGACATACGCTTCGATTTGCAAATGTATTTTTGAAAGTTCTATAGGCGCATCCGAGATTGGCAACATGAAATCTAACATGGATAAGTCAGCAGAGTTCTTGAAGACACAAATTAGATGCAGATTTGGAGTTTTGTAGTCCGGGTTGTTATTGCTTTGAAATATAAACTCGCGGATTATGGAAATGAAAGGACAAATGCCACTGCCTCCGCTCACCATCACCAGTGATTCATGCCTGTGTAACACAAAATATTAATGGCATAAGACACTGCAAGTAATTTATAATCATATATAGAACTCAGATAACCGCCGATTAATTTATCTTAATTTCTTCAATTTACCTTAGAAAATGGGCTGAATTAGGACCATAGGGTCCTTCAACAGAGACCTCAAGACGGTCTACAGAAGAAGAAATTTGCTGGTAAAGCTTTTGAGTCCAACTTCCCTGAGTTTTGACTAAAATGCTGAGCTTGTCTTGCTCCATATTAAAATTGGAAGTTACAGTAAATGGGTGCCATTGCAGCTTGGAAATGCTTGGCACATTTACAAATAGTATGCTTGTGGGATTATAGTACAATTCTGTAAAACGAAAAAGGAAAAAAAATAATGTGGAATATGAAATTATTAGATGTCAAGTAAAAGCGTATAGTATAGGGAATGTTAACAATGAAGTAAAGTTGCGAGGGTAAACACTTTCAGAATTAAGTTGAAGCACAATGGTTAACAAAAGGCTCTTTATTAATCACCTGGACTTTTGTAGAAGTTCAATTCAACTACGCCACATGGCAAGGCGCGAGCGGAGAGTAATCTAGCCCGGTTTCGGGACTGTAGGAATCGCAAGTAACGATCTACGGCGAAGAGGAAGATCGCCGGAAGGATCATGCAAAAGTAGGCAGCGCCGACGTGCAATACGTAGAATATGATGTAAAGAATGTAGAGATGGTGAGTGTAGAAGAAAAGCTCAAACATCTTTCGTCTGAAGCGAGGTAAGCTCGTTACCCAAATCACTGTTGCAATTGCAATTGCTATTACTCCAGCTACATTTGACACATAAGTTTTGCTCCATTCTAGCACCTGCTTGTTCCAAATCAGATCCAATGTGAATAACAATTACAAGCAAGCGATAAATTCTGGAGTACATCAAAAGACATGCATGTGCCTTAACATTAGCTATGATGCGTTATTTATCAGTCCTATGATCAATGAGTTTTTAGATTATATGTATATTCATGTAAATAACATTAAAAAAATAATCAAAGGGGAGTTGACATATATAGTATAATTTTATAGATTGTGTTATGTATGCACTGTTGCCATCTATAACTTGGGCAATGTTTTTAGTTTATTATCATGTGCAGTTTAAAAAACGAAGACTTAATATACGACCATATATAGATATACAAACTCATGTGTCCGCAGAACAACTTCAATGACCATAATTCAAGATATAAAGGCCTATCAATCAAGTAACTTATTAGTGTAACTCGGAATTGTATGTACACTAACTCCAAATAAGTAAAGCTTAGGGACCTCTTATTTGTCCTACAATGATGGTGATTTTACTTGCATACTAGCTGCCCCATACATTGACAAAATCAATCACTGATTCTTTCTCCTTTTTTTTTTTTTTTCAACAAAAGAAGAAGAAAAGTGAGGAAGCAAAAGGAATCTAAATAAGCCCACTGTGTCCACCCTCACCTTTCACTTAAGTTTAAAAGAGAAAAGACAACGTAACTCGGATTCCAAAGAAGAAAAAGAAAAAGATACCAGCATCTTCGTAAGAGCAAAACTTATTGACTAATCAAAAAGCATTAATAAGGTATATACCTCAACCATCTGATTGGTCATGGCCCAGTAAATTAAAAATCCAACGGTGTGCAAAGCAAAAAGGGCGTTGGAGAGATGCCCTAGCCATATATGATACTTGATACTCGATTCCGAAGTGAGTCCAACCAGAGGCAAAATTGATGATCCTCGAGTTACTGGAAAGAAGAGAAATGCCCAGCATGTGTTTCCAATGTATCCAAGTCTTAATGATACACTTCGGAACTTGGCTTGCCATCTGAGTCAAAGCCAAATTCAAAGAAATAAGACATGCAAATAATGAGTTTCTTATAGTATATATGACACCTCATCTCTGTATCACTTCATTTTGACAACAATAAACAGTATAATTAATATCCCTGGACAGAGGATTAACTGTAGTGAAGTTATTCTAAACTTTTTCTGTTAAGAGTGTGATCATGATTTATGAAGAATTAGAATTCTCTTTTCATATATGCTGACTTGAGCTTCGAAGGATTGTTTTGATATTTATCTATATGTTTGCTCAAATAAAAGTTTAAATCAGAAGAGAATCATAGACCGTTCATGACATATTATATCTCCACATGGAATGAAAAATTAAAGTTCAAGGGACGAGACTTGATAATGCTTCTTACACTTTCTCTCCTGCTTTATGCATGTGGAGATGACCAAAGCTGATATACAAGTAATTAGCAAGAGACCATATCAAGAGCGCAACAAACATGACTGCAAATGTAAGCTCCATTGCTGTAACTATTCCCAAAGGAGCCATCACTAGCACCGGCCGCTGAGAGAAATTTAAACGAGGGCTCGTCACCTCACTGCAGGCAACAATAAGTTAATTCAACATATGTTGAAAATGAGAAGCTGCTGATGAAGAATAATAAATTATAGATATTCAAGAGAAAATTGTAACCGTTTGGATTGAAGCTTATTGGGTTTCTTCTGAAGATGAAGATGGATACAACCCAAAAGAGCTATAAGCATAATTGGGGACGAAAAAAGCAGAAGATTTGTGCCTGTAACAACAATATTATTTCAGCTTAGCTTACAGGGCCAAAAATAAAAAATAAAAAAGATATATATATATGACAAGAAGTAATTACCTTGTTCTCTAAAATATGTTGAGTTGAGCTTGTTGTTAAGCTTAGGAGTCCATGTATTTTTGTAAACCTTAGTTGGTATCAGAGCCCAAACCAGAAGCCAGGCAAGAAACACAGCAAAGCAAATAGTCCTAATTAAGACTACGCTGCTTCCCATCTTCTTTTGGCTCCTCCTTTGCAATTTCTGCAGATGCATGTGATGAGTATTCAGTAGTAATAAACGAAAACTGGTGTTATTTTATGCAGTGACAAGAATTTATGTAAGATGCATGCCATTGACTTTTTATTTTTAATTATTATTATCATTGACTTTTATTTTAGTGAGTTATTTAACATTCAAGTTTCAGATTATTTCTTGATTTAACCTCTTTTAAAAATTTTTATGACCAGTGTTCACTGATAGAAGTATGTAGTTACAATTTAATTATTTTTTTATATATTTATAAATCCGATAACCACCAATAACAACTTATTTTTGCTATAAACAAACTCATACGGAATGGAGGTCCCTAAGTAATATAAATATATGTATGTAGGAGTAAGCAAAATAAACGTTGCCTATTAAAGTGGTCCATTTTCCACAAATTGTCTTTGTCTCTATGTTCCGGTAGTTGTTACAGAGCCTAGACGTTGATTTTGATATTTTGCATCACAAAATTGAAGGGAATTATCACTGGGAACATAATGACACTAGCTGGCTAAACATCATGCAGAATATTTTGATATCTTTCCAAAATTAAAATATAAAAGGCATGCATGAAAATGAAAGAAAGAATAATGAACGAAAGACTGACAGCACATTAAAAATAACTTTGATATATCAGTTTCACCTTTTGTAAGGATAATGTTATGCTATGAATGAACAAAAAGAAAACAAAATGATCAATTTTCATGTTTATAGAACATTAAGTGTCAGCTAGAAAAAAAAAAAAAACTTGGGCGACTAACAAAAGGAAAATAAAGTTTTTCTTTTAATAAAAAGTGGGGTTTCATTCCAAATAAACTTGTAATGTAACCCTAAACATAAAAATACAAGGGTTATTAGGCTTCAAATTGTCACCTTGCAAAGGTTTGGCTTCGGCTCCGACGTCTTTTTCCACCCTTTGTGAAAATAATTTTTTTTTTTTTAAGTTTAAAAATATTGGACACAGGATTCTTTCATCTGTAAATAAACACATAAATACAACCGTGAGTACTGTTTTCAATTGCAATTTTGAAAGTACAAGTTGACTTGCTAATTATGGTGTATTATGTATGAATTGTAGTACATTTGCCTCCTGGGTAAAAGCTTTGCTATGTAGTACGAGAGTACGTACTACTCACAGATTTTGGAGGGTTGAAATTTGCTATTAAATATGCTTAATTTTTTATTATCAATCTGTTAATATGCGGACGAATGCACTATCAATTTACTTTTGGAAAAAAAATGGCAGCCACGTACCCTCAGCCAGTAATAGAAGTTCTGCTAGATTTCGTTTTACATCATCTCAGTCGTTGACTCTAATAAAACCAAACCAAAATTAAATCATCCAAATAGCCTTGTATTAACTGCTAACTCCATTGACTTGCAGCAACAAGGAATTACACATAATTTTTGTTGGTCGATTTTTAATAATGCATGTGTAGCTGTAGGTGCTGGTAACATAGAAGTGAGTTCAAAACAACGAATAGAAGAGACTCATCAAAGAGGAAAGTCTTTTACTGTAATCACTAGAAGATGAAGGACTCAACTACTTCAATAGCTAATGTCACTTCATGAAACAGTTTCAGACCAAAAAACTGAGACCTGATTTTATTGAGAATCATCAGCAAGGTAAATGTAGTCACAAGGTTTCAGCTGTGCAGATGTGCTGCTACCGTCGAAAATAAATTTTACAAACGTTTAAGGACCATCGTTCCAAATCCAAGCCCAAGAAACGGGGCGATGGAAATTCCAAAAATGCCTGCAAGAATCCCGGGAACAATTAGAGAACCCCATCCTTTTGTTATGGCCATTCCACAAGCTATTGTAGGGCCTCCGACGTTGGCAGTTGATGCAATAAGTAACAGCTTTAAATCAAAGCGAAAAACTTTCCCAATCGGAGGACTACGGCAAGATGGACAGTTACTTGAACTAGAGCAAACAAGAAAATACTAGGTGCTGTGTTGATGACATTCCGGATACTTCCACTGGCACCCACCACAGAAAAAAAAAACCTGTGACAAAAAACATTATAGATGGCATACACTTGTTTCCTCATCAAGAAAAGACGCATTTTTATTAGATCTATTGAAGAAGAGCTATTTTTATTACCTGCATGAGGACCAGCGCGATAGTATCACCTGCGGGTGCAAGATAACTAAACTGTTTCGGGAACAGGGTAGCTAAAATGACAACAATAGCTGTCACTCCTGGAAGGCTGCCCCTTGAATTCCGAACAAATTTGAGAGGTAAGTGCCAGTCTTACATATCACGAAGGCTATAGCAAGGGCCGTAGCCGTCTGTAGTACCGGTGTCTTGTCTCCAGAATTGGACTCCTTGTCCAATTCAGTACCTGCGATGAATTTCAATTCAGGTCTTAATAGAGGTTTACATAATACAACCAACAACAGTTGATCTCCTAAGGTGGATGTCAAGACAATGATATCGGAGTTGAATGGCACATACCATAGGCTGTTGAAGCCTCAGGAGGTATTTTAGATGCCAAAGTAAATAATATCATAAAGTATATGGCAGTAATAACATTGTCTGCAGCCACTGCTGCAGCCAAAATCGATGGAGAAACACCAAGAACCTCTGAAATTGCAACATAATTAATAGCTACAACAACGGAATGGAAACAGGAAAAGTAAAAAAAATTAATCAATTACATTACTGAAAATGATGACGGAAATGCATCTTTGAGAAAGGCATTCAAGTAACCAAAAAGCACCAAATTGAGACATTGGATGGTCATAAAGCATGTCCTTGTTATCTCTTGGCCGTAGGTCAATATACAGAGCCACTGCATATACGACTTACCACATTATTATTTAGACATGTTATCAAACATATTCAGCCATCCTGAAAATCAAAATTTAAGCATAATTAGCTCCAAATAACACGGATTGTGGACTACATCATTGGACCACACCACAAGTTAAACTTTGGCCTTATGGTACAGCTGCACAACATTAAGCTAACTTGTGAGTTATCATTAACTAACGGGAAACTTATATAGGCAGGACAAACTGATTCGGCACGTAACGAAATTTGGTTGAATTAGGAATTATTACAAAATTCTTTTAAGTCATTGATCATATCATAAAATTCCTTCCTCAAAGAATTTCCATTACATAGGAATTGTCCTCCAGAACAAAAGAACTTAACTACAGAGTTCGTTCCATATATATACTATAAAAACAGCAACGCAGATTTGCTGCCATAAATGAGCGAACTCCTAAGTCTTAATTGGTGAAGAATGCTGTTAGTAATGGCACAAAAGTTTAAAAAAATATATATATCACATTAAAGAGGGAGGTATCACTCCAAAAATAAGAAGCCACAAAGTTTATGGCAACTTACATCCACCAATATAACTACCCATGAAAGCAGAAGCTATTTTCCAACTATTTGTTCCAAGAGATCGCATTGGCACCAACAGAAAATCCACTAGTGTTCCAACCGTAGTTGCAACTGTTAGAACAAAAGGTAAATACAAGTTATGAGGATCAGAAAATGGTTAAATTCGGTTGACAGTATAAAAGAAAGTGCAGTACAGCCAATTCTACCCAAGACCAACTTGT
Organism: Murraya koenigii; assembly: GCA_025617385.1. NCBI lineage: Eukaryota > Viridiplantae > Streptophyta > Magnoliopsida > Sapindales > Rutaceae > Murraya > Murraya koenigii. The sequence goes on from CM046818.1 coordinate 26,284,125, forward strand.
TTACTTGCCTATTACAGGCACTCAAATCAAATGGTACCAGCTGAACACGAAATGCCAAAACTGAGTATAATTGGGTACAATCCATGTGTTACCATATAGCTGTCTTGAGTACCTCTAATATCGAAACAAAAGCTTAATATAAAGGATTTAGTAAATAATGATAAGATAATCTAATATGGGATTGCTGCAACAAGTAATGTTGCCTGATCCAAGCAAGAATGCGAGGAGCAATGTGCCAGTTGACTGTACAATCCGGCGCAAGTCAGCTCTAAACAGCAGCAATGGAATTGATAATGGAAGCAAAAACTCCAAAAACACTGCATATGCTTTTGCTTCATATGGAATTATGCCCAAATTACTCGCTGCTAGCCCAACCAATGTGCTCACTAGAGCTGCACTCACCATGCTCCCAAGCTTCGTCTCCTCTGACCTTAAAAAAAATTCCAGTAAAATTTTCACTTTTTTTTCTTAATTCCAACCAAAAATAAAAATTGAAAATTAAAAAAAAAATAGCCGAAAGTTAAATACCAGAGTCCAAAAGTGCCGGTGACGAGGAGAGCAGTCCACGTGCCCCAATGGTCATTGGGAGAAATGATGGGGTTACTCAGCTGTGATCGAACCAACACCACAGATCGATTCCGGTGACCCTTTTTATATATTATGGACGGTGGAAGAGGTGGGTTGTTCATGATATGAAATGAAGGTGAGCATTTCGGGTTGTGGCGGGAAGAGAATAGTGGTAACACGTGGATAAAGGGGATTGGTAAGGAGGGAGAGAGGGACCTGGGACGTGGCAGGGGCAGGGGCAGGGTATACGGTGATGCAATGGAAGCCATTAATGGCTGAGAGTCTGATACCGGCATACTGCGAGATATAGAGTATGTGCCACTGACACTGGTTATCTATTTGCTTATTGTTCTATTTTTATTTTCCTTTTCAACCGAACTTTCAGAACAACACGTGGCAGCATTTGCGAGTTCCGGAAGTTAAAGAAACGGACAAGACAAGTAGCACGTTTTAGATTCTCTTCTGACGAGCTCGTTTACTAGGAATCTTATTGACTTATTGAAATGATTTCAGTTTTCTTATCATTTATTTTGTGAATAAAATAAAATGTATTAATTCAGAAAAACTGAGAAAAAAAAAAAACCCTTTAAAGTTGGTTAATTCATCAGAATTCTTAAAAAGATCCTATACAGAAGGAGACTTTGCAAATTCACCAATCACTTATTAAAACATCGGTTACAAATTATTCAAAAGAATTTGAAGGTGTACTACATATATTTGAGTACAGTGACTCCAAAGACAATGCCAAGAAAAGTTGCAATGGCAATTCCAAAAATGCCGGCGAGAATACCGGGAACAATCAAAGAATTCCAGCCTTTAGCCGTGGCCATTCCACATGCAGTTGTAGGGCCTCCAACATTAGCATTGGATGCTATAAGCAGTAGCTTTTGATCAAAGCGAAATAGCTTTCCTAATCCGAGGATCACTGCAAGATGAATGGCAATCTGGACAAGAGCAAACATGAAAATGCTGGGTGCTGTGTTTATGACACTCCATATGTTACCGCTTGCTCCCACCACAGTGAAAAATACCTGATGCAGAGAAAATGTCATTATACACAACCTTGAACTCCCACAAGATGTATCAGAGACGAATTTTGTAAACTACATAACCAAGATTTTAACAGCAGAAGATCATAACAAGAAACATCATGTATAACACACGGTCAGGATAAATCTAATCAACTCACCTGCATGAGAATTAGAGCCATAGCCTCACCAGCTGGGGCAAGTTTATTGAACTGCTTTGGAAACGTAGTTGCTAAAATAACAACAATTGCTGTTATGGCTGGAAGGCTACCTCCCTGAATACCAAAATATTTTGCGACAAAAGTGCCAGCCTTGCAGATAGCGAAGGCTACAGCCAAGGATGTTGCAAACTGTAGCACAGGAGGTTTGTCACCACGGACAGAACCCTCATCCATTGAAACAGCTGTCAAAATCCCAGCTTTGAATTAGAGGTTACAAATTGGAGTAAGAGACACAATTAAACATTTCAGATAAACCCAAGGTGAGAGCAGGGAAAAACTTCTGGAGTGGAATCACTCATCTTGATTAAACAATCACAATGAGACACAGAATTGATATTTTGTGAAATAAACCATTTAATGGCGTAGAAGGCTCTCATTGGTAAAAAATGCATCTGTTGAATGTAAGAAAGCCAAATCAAAAGTGCATTCACCACTGAGTAAATTAAACAAATAACAAAAAGGTAAAATGAATTTCTTGCACCATCAGCTGAGGTTGAAGACTCTGCAGGTATATTTGAAGCCAAAGCAAACAATGTTGTAAAATATACCGCACAGATGACATTATCTGCAGCTAATCCAGCGGCTAAAACTGATGAAGAAACGCCAAGAGCATCAGAAATAGCGACATAATTGACAGCTACACAAATCCAATGAGGAAAAATTCATTAGTCATGATAACTAAACAGAACTGTAATTACAAGAATAGATGATACCAATATAAACAGCTTCCAAATTTCTACATAGCTCTAGAAAGTTAAAAGCAAATAACCTCCACCAATGTGTCTGCCCATGAGCGCAGCCGCAATTTTCCAACTATCTTGACCAAGTGATCTCATTGGCACTAACAGATATGCAAATACTGTTCCAACCGTTGTTGCAACTGCCGTGCAACAACATAAAGAGAACATCAAAATAAAAAACATCCTCTAAGCAAACAAAAGCATATCAAGAATTTGCGTCTAAACTCCATGGTAAACCTACTAATATCAGTAATTCATCTCATATAACATTTCCCAAATCACAGCTTTATCCAAGTCATTTTCCAAAGACCATCAATTTACACTAAAAAAATCAATATTTTCTCCTCGACAATTGGGGTTGTGACTTTTACTCCACAGCGACTGTACAATGAAATCTCTACCTGATCCGATCAAGAAAGCCAGTAAAAGAGTCCCGGTGGACTCGATCACGCGGCGCAAGTCAGCTCTAAACAGCAACAAAGGAACAGCAAGAGGAAGCAAGAACTCCAAAACAATTGAATATGCCTGAGATTCACAAGAAATAACCCCCAAATTGCTCGCCGCAAGCCCTATCAAAGTGCTAACTAACGCCCCGCTCAATGCACTCCCGATCTTGGTCCGCTCTGACCTTCAATCCAAAATTTCCATTGCAACAAACAAATTCAAGCGAATCCCAAGTGATATTTGCTTACAAAAGAGAAGAAGGGTGGGTGGGGAATTACCAGATACCGAAAGCGCCGGTAGCGAAGAGGGCAGTCCAGGTGCCCCATTTGTCGTGGGGAGAAATGAGAGGGAAACTAGGCAGCTGGGATCTGGCTGTTACAGATCGGGTCCGGTTGGATGGCTGGGGGAATTGAGGAGAGAGAAAGGTGTTGGTTCTGCTGTGAGACAAATATGATGATGATGACTGATGTTGAGGGATTGAGTTAATTCTGATTCTGGGTTTTGTAGAGATGAGCAGGAGATTTTGGCGGGAACGTGAAGAATGCGACCGTTGGGATTCGAACGGTGATGATGTGTGAATTGGCTGTAAAAATGTTAGTTTCGATGACATCGCCATTGATGCTAAGTCTCTGGCGAGCTCTCAGCTGACTGGAAGAAAGAGTGAGAGAATACTGTTTCCTCGACAGTCGACTTCAGTTTGTGCAGTGGTCTAAAGACAGTCCAGAATTATTAATTGGATTTTTTTTGTTTTTTTTTTTTACCAAATTCTGAAACAGCACAGCAAAATAAATATATTTGATGCTAAAATTTAGCTTCTTGTAATAAAAATCTATAATACGTATATATTTTTCTAAATTTTGGTACGGAGACTCCAAGGTCGAAAAATGTTTTATTTTTATTAAATTGAGATATCATTATTTTTTCACCTCATATTTTTTAACAAACCAATTCATCACTTAAGTTTTCTGAGAATACTTTTTTTTTTTTAATGTTTCAATTTTTATTATTTTACTAACAATTCATTAAAGTTAATAAAATGTTTAACAAAAATTATAATAGAAATCTATATTACCCATAAATTGTGCAAGTGTAATTAAACCCTCAAATTAAAAAATATATATAAAAAATTAATTATACAGAAAGAAATAATATGTTTATCAATAATTATTTTATATATCTAAAATATTAATTAATAAAACTATACTTTATTAAAATTATTAAAATACTTCTATAATATATCAATTTATAATTTATTAATGGAGTTAATAATTTAGTGATAGAACGATAAAAATTGAAATATTCATTGATTCCAAAAATTAAAATTAAACTCAATTTTTCAATAATTATATTAATTAATGATAAGATTATAAATATTACACTTTATGAAATTCCTAAAAAACTCCAATAACATCAATAATTTATTAATAAAATGATAAAAATTAAAATATTAAGTAAAAAAATAATTGTTAAAAAATTTTAATAATAAAATGACATGTCTTAGGTGATAAAATATAAAATAATAAAATTAATTGATTTCTAAAGTTCAAACTCTTTTTCTTCCAGCATCATCAAAAAGTGATCCGCATCAGAAGAAACCACACGGATACTGACATGTTAAGAACCGGAAAAAGATTTGTGCAAATGCAGAAGAAAGTTACATTGTTGCATTAACAAAAAGATTTCATGCCACTGAAGGTTAATGTGTGATTACACTGTTAATTTCACCATACAATTGGTTCTTATCCGACATGTTACAATCTTGAAATTGCAGCTAATTCTTAACATATCAGTTCTGCAAGTTGTTTTATCCATCTTTGCCGGATAACCGGTTAAGAATACTGTTACAAGAGTTGTTGTCAGCTTGCTTCTGCTTCTTTGCGCTCGAACTCTCTTCTTCCAGTGCCTTCAATTTGTTCTTAATTGCTGCTATTTTAGCACTCTGGTTCGTCTGTCCCGAAGTTCCTCCAACAAAGCCTGTTTTATTTGCCTCACCTACTGCTCTCGAAGAATTTTGAGCAGCTTCCTCCAGGTACTTCTCACTGGCCAGGCGAACAACTAAAGGGCGACCACAAGCGAGCCTCCCGTGCATCTTCTCCTTGGCCAATGTAGCTTCCTGCGTGCTCACTTTAAATGTGGAAATCAGGAATTGCTTAAAAACCAGGAGACTAAAGCAGATTAACTTACCTCTTTGGTGCTATATTGGATAAAAGCAAAGCCTCGTGGCTCTCCACGCTTTGGCCCTCGTGTGTGCCAAAGGAAGTCTTCTGATACAATCTTCCCATAAGGAGAGAACATCTTAATCAAAGCAGCCCTAAAGAAAGAACGCTAAATGTGAATAAAGCAACAAATATGATCAAATCAAGACTTCCAATAAGTACTTCAGCAATAAAAAACTCTTTTTTTTTTTTAATTACAGCCAGGACAAAGAGCATCAAACTCAATTTCAAAAATTATCCTTACTCTGTTATTTTCAGATCAAGGTTACCAATATAAAGTCTGCTCTCACACTTCTCATCAATGTAGCTAGTATCCTGCATATAATCAACATGCAATTCAAAACCATTAGATGCCTCGATATATCATGTAAGAGATGAAATCTTCTATGAAGCCCATTTAATCCGAACTTCTTCTAAATTTAACCTCCATTGAATAATATCTTCTAAAACAACTAGCAGATTTAGGTTGCAACTAAAAGACCAAAAGAATGAGTAAAAAGTAACATAAAGAGTGTTCCCCACCTGATAGAGGATAATGAATATGATTATACGAGTTACATAAGAGAACAAATTTCAGCAAAGTGCCGGAGGATTTGACACAGACAATCACCAAACACCCAATGGGAACAATATAATTGATCCAACAAAAATAAAGGCAAAAGATTTCCGCAAAGCTACTAAATCCTCAACTTATGACCATCAGTTTAACGTCATTCTATAACATGGAATAAAAAGGAAGAAGAACGATCCGGTGAAACATGATCGTATGATCAAAGACACTATGACCCAACAATCAGCACAAAATACGAAGTTAGATTAAATATGAACATAAAACAGGCATCCAATACATACACATAACAAAAATTAAACATTCTCTAATATGATTTAGGGTTTAACTTTACCATGATACCACCACAAGCGGGGATTAGACAAATATTTTATCACAAACGATCGGGAACCCTCCTGCAATTACTGTTTCTTCTGTAATTATTGTAATTACAAATTTTTAAAAACGTAAATTAATCATCATTGATATTTAAAGAACTTAAAATACAAATTGAAGCTTCTCAGTAAGCTCACGTGGGCGGCAACGAGCGAACTCGCAGAACGAGATTCTGAGTTCCAACCACCAGAATCTTGCGAGCAAGACAACGCCACAGGGGAAAAGGAAAAAGGTAACTCGACGCTTGCGTCGAGATTGAAACGGCAACGTAGAAGCTGTTTGACCTGATGGTATCAATTAGTCATGGACTTGATTTGGGCTCCCGTAGCTTTGGGCCTTTAAACCATCCTTATAGTCGGGCTCGATTACCCATGAAGAAACCTTTTATATAAATTTTCTTATATATATTAGAACGTATAGGATGATGTCAAAATTATGTCATATTTGATCATTCTACATTTTGAAAGTGACACCCACGTACCCACTTAAAAAAAATAAAAATCAAATAAAATTGGCCCACCACCATAATAGGATGTGAATGGCCAGTGCCGGTCTATCTTAAATAAAGAAATTAAAAGCATTAACATAATGACCCTACAAATTGAATCATTTTTAGTGTATCCAAACCCACCGCGAGGGTAAGTTAATTGTTTTATTTTTTTTGTAAGGAGAGGGGGTGGGCAAGCTCAAAGATATTTGAATCTCTTTCTTACCTCTAAAGAATCGAACTTGGACTGCCACAGCTCTAGAACCAAGCATTGCGACTAACCCGACCACGGTCTTGAGGCCACGAGAGTAAGTTAATTGTTTAATTAAAGGACAAAACAGTTGGCTAGAGTTGGTGATTTGGTACAAGTTTCATAGTGGATAGAACGTGCTCTCCAACAGCACCAAAATTGTTGTTGCCAACCATTTTATTAGCCTAATGCTACTAGTTATTGCGTTTTATAAATAATTAATTGTAAAAAAATTAGTTATTTATTTAATAAAATTTATTTTTAAAAGTGTTATTAATTTTAAAAATAATTATATGTGTTTGATAAATATTATTATTAAATATTATACGAAAGTAAATAATTGAATTGAATATAATATTGAATAAATTTATGTACATATTTATAATCATGTATGTGGAATATGTTTGCTCTTGTATATATAACAATTAATAACTAAAATAAATATCTTATATTTTTAAATTTATTTTTTTTCAATATAATTGATAATAATGATAATCTATTTAAAGTTAATGATTTTATATGTATATACCAGTAAGGAAATAAGATCGAATAATGATAATGTAAATAGAAAGAGATAATACAAGAGAGATAAGTGAAATTAGAAATATGAGAAGTCTAAGTCTTCTTTCAAATTAAATACAAAAAATTTTTAACTGTAGACTATATATATATATATATTAAGTATAATACTAATTATTAAAATGATAATATCAAACGTTTAATTAATTTACTTTATACACTTCGTAGCTGATTATTTCTATAACAAAATTATTTAACTAATAATAATTATTTTAAAACCTATAATATTACTAAATTGGCTCTAAAAACATGAAATTTTAAAATTAAATTTCTTATAATAAAATTAGGATATGGTTTAAATTGCATTTAGGAAGTAGAGCCAAAAAAAAAAAAAAAAAAAGGTTGGATAGAGTATCAAATATAGTCAATGAAATTATCTACATAACACGGCAGTGCGTTCCCCCATTCGTTGTTCCAAAAAAAAAAAAAAGAGTGGTGCAAAGTTGTAATCCATTAAACTTCACTATATATGGTAAGTAGCACAGAAAGTGGATGCCAGCTATCTTTACTTATATATAATAGACGCCAACGGTCCATGAGAGTTGATATTAAAGAAAATTAATTTTTATTTTACAAAAAATAGTTAGTCAAAAGATTATGCAACATAATCCCGAATTAATCATGGATTAAGAAGTGTTTAGAATTTTGTGTCACGTGAAAATAGAAGGATTATAATTTGATTTTCAAAGGCAGTTGTGAAAATGCATGTACCTATGTTGTGGACCAAAGACAGCGGTCCAAAATATATTGAATTAAAATGGTGCATATTGAAAAAAAGCTTTTTGTTAAGTTATTTTAAGAATAATTTATAATTCATCTATTTATAATTGTTGGTCTCAATTACTAATTTTTACATGAATTTGATAGATTATAAATTATTGATATCGTAACTAATTTTTACATGAATTTGATAGATTATAAATTATTCATATTGTAACATCCATTAAAAAATAATAATAATAACCTATAATTTCCACATCCCAACAACAATGTGTCTTCAAGTCAAAATTATCAAGTGAAAAATAAATGTGGCAGTGATAAACTCATTTATGTTATTATGATGTCATGTTTTCCTTTAATAATACATATATAATATTATAATATTATTATATTTTTTAAATTTTTTATCTTAAATAATTATCTCAAATATTATGTTATTTATTAATTGGTGGATAAAATTAATATAAATTAATTATATTATCTTACTAACTAATTGATAAATATTACGTCATTTAAAATATTTATTTAAAATATATAGTATTATTTTTAATATTAATACAATAGTAAAAATTAAATTGTTATTTTCACTCATTTATTTTGCCTTTTGCTATAGTGTTAACTCTTCCTATGGATATAACACATTTTATGCAATGATGACCTTTTTACATGCATAATATACCAAAATAAGTAAAATTCGGATCTAAATTCTTGTACCATCCAAATTACATTTAACCAATTAATACACATCACTTTATTTTTATCATTGTACTAATAAAGTTGCAATACAAAAATTGTATCTTAACTAATGCAATCTCTATAAATGAATTCTCGTTATTTGTTACATTACAAGAAACACAATCGATATATCTTATTTCAATGGACAACGATAATTTTGTATACACAATATTTTTTTTGAAACTTGAATGTGTAAAGAAAATACTTAAATTTAACAAAATATAAGTAATTTGCTATTATGACCATTGTTCAGTTTGGTAACACACGCACTCTTCTCCCATTTTATCAAAATGAGAGTTTCCTTGGCTTTGCAAGTTTGAAATGTCACTTTTATTGGACTTGATTTTATTACTCTTTCTTAATTCGTTCTTTTTTTTTTTTTTTTTTGTTTTAGGGTACGTTTGTTTTGTAGATTTTTTAAATAAAATATTCTTGTATATTTGAGTACGGATTGAACTTTTGATTTAATCGAAGAATAATCTTATTTTTAAATTATTTCTTATTATTAAAAAAGATAATTAAGATAAAATATAAATTTATATCATAACAATAATAATTAATCATTATTTTTTTAAAATCAATTTATTCATCCGTCTAAATAATATTTGTCCTTATTGACTAAGAAATCGATTAGTTAAATTCATTGAATTGTCAAGCTGTGCGCTTGGGCACGAACGACTTTTTGAGTTCTTGGTTCAAAATTTCAAAATAAATTTGAAATGTAACACTCATGCTTACATTCGATGGATTTTACCGTAACAGTCAAAACTCTTTCAATCCAGACAATCACTGTACTTAAATTAAAAACATAAATAAATAAAAACCTCATACTGTCTTCTACAGTGGCCGTTTTGTACGTACATAGAGTTAGCATTCTACTTCTATATTAAAACGCTTTTACAAGCATTGCACAATTGCAAACTCCCAAAAAAAAAAAAAAAAACAGAACCTCCTTTTCTATGGAGGCTCATCAAAAGGCCCTTCTCTCTGCAACTGTAACTCTCCTCTGTTCCCTCTTTCACTTCCCATCACCATCATCAGCTTCTTTCATTCCCGCAGACAACTATCTCATCAACTGCGGATCACCCACAAACGCTTCACTATATAATCGAGTCTTTGTTCCTGATGCTTCTTCAAAATCAGTTTCATTGTCAGCAGACAAGTCCATTTCACTAAAAAGCGAAAACCCATCTCAAAATTCCCCTCCTCTATACGACACGGCAAGAGTTTTCTCCAGTGATGGCAGCTACAAGCTTAACATTAAGAGAAACGGGACTCACTTAGTACGTTTTCATTTCTCTCCATTTGAAAGTGATAATTTTAAGTTAGCATCTGCCAAGTTTAGTGTTTTGGTTAATGACTTGTTGTTACTTCAAGATTTTAGTACTCAAGTTTTGGTGCTTAAGGAGTTTATTGTCAAAGTTGATGGTGATGTGATGGAGATAGAGTTTCGGCCTGTTGGTGATAAGAATTTTGGGTTTGTTAATGCAATTGAGGTCTTTTCGGCTCCGTGGGATTTTATTATTGATGATGGGGCTAGGGTCATTAGTGGAAGTGGGGGAATTGAGGAGTTTAAGAATCTTAGTTCAGAGATTTTGGAGACTATTCATAGGATTAATGTTGGAGGTTCAAAGTTGACACCTTTTAATGATACTTTGTGGAGGACTTGGGTTCCTGATGATGAGTTTCTTGTTTTGAAGTCTGCTGCTAAGCGTGTAGCCACCACTCATCCACCAAATTACCAAAAAGGTGGTGCGTCTCAGGAGATTGCACCTGATAATGTTTATACGACTGCACAAGAGATGAATAGGGATAATGCAACTTTAGGTGCGAGATTTAACATCACTTGGGCTTTTCCCGTGGGGTTGCACGGTGCCAGACACCTGGTTCGGTTGCATTTTTGTGATATTGTCAGTTCTTCGCTTAATCAGTTGTATTTTAATGTGTTTATTAATGATTATTCTGCATACAAGGATCTTGATTTGTCCTCAATTACGATCCATTCGCTTGCATCTCCTGTTTACATAGATTTTGTGGCGGATTCAGATGACTCTGGCATTGTGCGCGTAAGTGTTGGGCCTTCGGAATTGAGTGGTTCTTTGAAAGTTAATGCTATTTTGAATGGAGTGGAGATCATGAAAATGGTACATTTAACGGGTTCAGAAGCTGGAGAGAAGAATAAAAAAATTTGGATTGTGGTGTGCTCAGTTGTTGGAGGCTTTGTTTTATTGTGTTTGGTTGCACTTGCAGTTCTGGTCTTATTTAAATGCAGGAAGAAGAAGCCCAAACCGAGGCCTGCAGACAGTGTGGGTTGGACACCTTTGCGTGCATATGGAGCCAGCTCCCACAGTCGAATGTCTGAAGGGACTGTCAATGCTTCTCCTGGTCCAAATGGATATCATAGCTTGAAGATCCCTTTCACTGATCTCCAAATGGCCACCAACAACTTTGACAAGAGTCTGATTATTGGTTCTGGTGGATTTGGTATGGTCTACAAAGGGGTTCTTAGAGACAATACAAAAGTTGCTGTTAAAAGAGGTGTTCCAGGATCTAGGCAGGGACTTCCTGAATTCCAGACTGAAATAACCGTATTGTCCAAAATCCGTCACCGCCATCTTGTTTCTCTTGTCGGATACTGTGAGGAACAGTCTGAAATGATATTGGTGTATGAGTACATGGAAAAGGGGCCACTGAAGAAGCATTTGTATGGCCCAGAATGTACCCCTTTCTCTTGGAAACAAAGGCTTGAAATATGCATTGGTGCAGCTAGGGGTCTTCACTACCTCCACACAGGTTCAGCAGAAGGAATTATCCACCGTGACATTAAGTCGACGAATATCTTGCTTGATGAAAATTATGTGTCCAAGGTTGCTGATTTTGGTCTTTCAAGATCTGGTCCATGTCTCGATGAAACCCATGTAAGTACAGGTGTCAAAGGTAGTTTTGGGTATCTTGATCCGGAGTATTTCCGAAGGCAACAACTTACAGATAAATCGGATGTTTATTCATTTGGGGTTGTGCTTTTTGAAGTTCTGTGTGCCAGACCTGCTGTGGATCCACTGCTGGCTAGAGAACAAGTGAATTTAGCAGAATGGGCAATGCAATGGCAGAAGAACAGCATGCTTGAGCATATTATTGACCGTCAACTTATAGGAAAGATCAACCCTGACTCTTTAAAGAAATTTGGAGAAACAGCAGAGAAATGTTTGGCCGATTATGGGGTTGATAGGCCAACTATGGGTGACGTGTTGTGGAATTTGGAATATGCACTTCAGCTTCAAGAATCTGGATCTGGACTGCCGAGAGAACAACATGAAGACAGCAATACTAATCCACCGGCACCACCAACACCTACAATTGTTCCCCAAGCTCCAGCTAGCTATGTAAGAGAGGAGGAAGTTGATGGTAATGCTAGCTCAGACTTAAGAACAAGTCAAGTTTTTTCCCAGTTGATGACCAACGAAGGCAGATAATTCTTAAAAGCATGCTTAATATCGCAGTCCACACCGTACTGACATTTTCAATATGTCCCAAGAGTTCCGCTGCGGGTACTTTATTTTATTTTTCCAACTTTTTTTTCCTAATTAAATGGCATATTGGCTGTATTTTATCATGATTTCGATATAGACCATGATAACAGATGGCTCAAATGGATTTAGGTGAGCTGTAGTTAGGAATTAAAGATGCTCTTTACTTGTTGCTATTCTTTTGCTGTATTCCACTAAATGCCATTGCATCAATAATAGTAAAACCTGTAATTGTATAGAAAGCACAAATATTTGCTTGAGCCATAATTAATCCAATATTCTGATAGAGGCAAAGTTCAATTCTTTCTATTACTATCTTTTTTAGCTTGAGGGATTCTTGATTCATGAATGTTGGGTGGAGTGGAGTCAATACGTGCTTTGAATTATTTAACTTGTTATCATTAGCATTTGAAATCAACCCAGCGTTCTCAATCGAAAAGTTAACACAGGAAATAAGTAGAAAAATGTTAAAAATAGGCATCACAAGAAATGATGATGTGATGTTTGAACAAGAACTCTGCAATAGTTTCAGAAACATTAGATATATTTAAGATTCAGTTGGTTGTTTCTTGCATATGCATTCAAATAATGCATGTTAGACTAGGACTCTTAAGAGGTATGCACTATGCAACAGCACTGTAATACTTGAAAGAGAATTTTCATTTTTGTCCCACTTAGGTAAACAATTTTGTGTTCTCAGAAATTATTTTAAGATAGAATCAAAATGTTGGCAGCATGTTGAAGTCTTCTTTATCTTTAATTTTTTTTTCCTTGCTGGGGCCAACCAACAACCGTCGTCTTGGATATTTTCGTACGAAGTTGTTTTAACACGTATCTGCTAGTCTGCTATCTAGAGAATTCTTCAAGATGAGTCTCTTAACTCGTGAGTCATCATCTTCTATTTAGTAATTGGGTCATCTCGGTCAACGATGCAGCCAAGATTTATCATTTCTTCCCCATTGTTACATCAGTGTTGTGTGACTGCACAGCACCATAGACAATGCATGGCTATGGTTATGCTTAGCCAAAAGAGGGAAAAAAAATTGAAGAAAGAAGGTATCTTCAATTTGTGCCCCTCTCATATTATGTATCAGAGGCTTCTTCACACCATAGACAATGCATGGCTCAAGCTATAACTGTCGCTTATGCTTGTTTTAGGGAGAGCGGGAGACGGACTCCATGATAATTGTAATTCTATTGCCTAGTCTTGAAATCTATGAACTTTTATTGTTCTAATATTTGATTTAACATTATCTTAATGCTTTTTGGATGAAAAAAAATGTTCTTTAAGTTATGACCCTTCAGCATTTTATATGATCTCTGTTAATTTTCCTTGGCTCTAATATCAGAAAATCTCGCATTCCCAGAAAATATAATGTGGTATATGTCTACAATGCAGCCTGTATGGTAAGGCACGACGCCCCCCTGCTCTACGTTTCGTTACCTCTTAAATGAATAAATTTTACATCCCAAATTTTGCAGTAAACGTTTCGTTACGTCTTAAATTAATAAATTTTAGATCCCAAATTTTGCACGAATGTATGTACATATGTATATCATAAGTCCGAAAACAAGAACAAAACGTCGGGAAGCCATTAACAAAAAAAAAAAAAAACTTCCCGGGGCCGGAGATTTTTTCAATATAGAGTCGGAGTGAGAGCGATGTACCAAGATGGCCCTGTCTTGTGGCTTTTAATTTCATACTCCCATGTTTTGGCTGCTGCTGTGATTAAAGGTGACCAAGAAGCACAAAATAAAATAATCATTAAATTCATGAATAAGTGGACGAAAATCATAATCCCTCACGACCTTATAATAATAACTAATTTTAATTTCCTTTTTGCGACCATGCGTTATACATTAACCACCTAATCAGAGGCTAAGAGATATAGAGTGGAGCATTCAAGTCAAAATATTTTATGTAAATGAGGATCTAAAGTAGCAATCCAACTTTTATGTTCAAATTTAATTTAATTAATTCATAATGATAATAATTTATATTTAAATAGGTAATAAACAAAGACAAAGGAGGATGAAATGGTAAATTACAAAAAAAAAATTCATATTATTTATATCAAAGGTGTCGGTGTCTGGCAAATCGCAGGTTAATTAATACTTGCAATTGCATGCTGGGGGCCACATCATCCTTCCGACTAAGTGCTACTCATCATATCCGTTTGTGCCTGACAGCTGTAAAGAGAACCACCTATATCATTTTCGTAATTTTCCCAAACTGCAGGGTCCATTTCATAACCTTCACTTTAAATTTATTATTATTTTTTAAATATACAATAAATTCAGCAGCTCAAAACATTTTGTTCTTAAAGAATTCAGAAAGTTGAGACTCCCCTCACCTCAGTAACGGATTATATATAATTCAAGAAAAACCAAAAAAGGAGAATAAATAAATAAATAAAATTTTGAGTAAAACGAGGCGAAGGATATTCAAATTTATCGAAAGTGAAAGTAGAATTGACGTTGAATTGAATCAATCGATTGATTTGATTTTCGGTTGCTTTTACATAGACAGAGAAAGCGAGAGAGTGAAGAAACTGTATGTAAAACGGTTACGGCCAAAATTGGGGTTTAAGAAGCGACGATGATGACGGATGTGAGACTTCACATTTACGATGTGACGAATAGTGGATCGGAGAAAACGAACAATACTATTTTGAATATTAACAAGATCTTTAAAGACGGCATCGGCGTCGGCGGCATCTTTCACAGCGCCGTTCAGGTAACTCTCTTTCTCTCTCTCTATCTCTCTATTTGCTTGCTTTTAAGTCTTTACGTATTAATTGATTGATGTTAATACTCTCTGTGAATGAGATCCTGGATTAGTTTGGAAATCTAGTTTTTTTTTTCCTAGTTACGGATTAAAATGTGAGTGATTGTTTTAATTTAGTGTTTTTAATGGGGAGTGTTGTGATTGAGGATGAGATCTGGTAAAAATTGATACTTTTTGTTGGTTCGTTTGGTGTTTTGTTGTGTCAGTATGTGTGTGTGTTTTAATTGCATTGATGTTATACTGTGGAAGTCAATAACAATGACAAATGGACCACACCTGAAGTTTGGTGAAGTGTAAATTGTTTTAGTTGAGTGGTTTTCTTGGTCCATATCTTGACTTTGGTAAATCAAATAACTAAATTCGAGTATTCATTTCTATTGTTAATACTTGTCCAAACCTGTGTCTTGAATTGATTCAGCAACTAGCTAATAAATGCATTTGTGCAAGTAGTAGTTTTGAATCATTATGGATTGTTAGATCAAGGGTTACTGACACCATTCATGCAAAGAGAAGAACAGTTATTTTATCCTATGTTTTTTGTGGTCAATTGGCTGAGAATTGGGAGGACTTGGATTTGCCGTCAGGATATATTTGGAGTTTAATCTTGGAAGTCTCCTTTCTTTTCTTTTCTTTTTTTTTTTCTTTTTTAACTAGAGGAATTGGCATGTTAAAAAGCTTTGGGTTGAAAGAATGGAATTTTTCTGGAACACAAGTACGGCTTTTCCTCTGTGAGAAATGAATGGAAAGAGATTCAAATACAGAAATACAAAAGTTGTATAGATTTATGCTGTTTGTAACTGGCCGATCGAGGTTGTTTGTGGTTCATCTTCATAAAATCATTCCCATAAGCCTGCTCATAGGGGCTTCAAACTCGTAATTGTCCATTAGGTTCAGGTTTAGTGCCAAAAAGGGTAGGTTGGCTTTCTTGAAGAGGTGAACCATTCCTTTTGTTTCCTGCAGTTTATCTTTGGGGAACTGGCCTGTTCATTCTTGGTTGAATCCCTTTCATGTAGTGGATTGGAAGAATTAGTGCTAGGATGTCATGCTTCAAGTTTGATTATCTTATTCTAATTTGCTTTAATGAAGCAAT
The DNA here is from genome assembly GCA_025617385.1 of Murraya koenigii. Taxonomy (NCBI): domain Eukaryota; kingdom Viridiplantae; phylum Streptophyta; class Magnoliopsida; order Sapindales; family Rutaceae; genus Murraya; species Murraya koenigii. The sequence goes on from CM046818.1 coordinate 26,300,460, forward strand.
AAATGTTTAAGAAACTTTAAAAAAAGACTGGAAGAGCTCTTTCTCCATAGTTGATGGGATGATGACTAAGTTCTTTCTATTTTCTTTTCTTGCTACTTAAGACTGTATGTTTGATAGTGGTATGAGTCAAGTATGAATCATACAAATGATTCATATAAAGGATTATTTGCAGTTGAATAAATTTGTAGTCTTTCTTGTTTGGAAACCAGGTTTATACATAAGTGGAAGCTTGCCAATGTCCTATGCAGCTAAGTAAAAGTGTTGTGTATTTTGTCTGGATTTAGACAGAATGTTCTCTAAAGAGTGAAGCATTTCCTTTGTCTTACATTTATTTTCTCATCCACTTTCAGATGTCTCCTTCAAACCCTTGCTGATTTCCCCCCAAAAAAAACAAACCCTTGTTGATTTACCCCCAAAAAATAAAAAATTCATGTATTGGTAATTAGTTTTTTTAGCTACCTTAAGTACATGTTGGTTCTTCTTAGGATTTCATGCAATGCTTCTTTTAGCAACAATGTTCAATTGTCTTTAGATATTTTAGTCCATATGGTTTTAACTGCAGGAGTATAATACCTCTGTCCTTTACTCAACAGGTATATGGAGATGAAGAATGGTCTTTTGGGTTTTGTGAGCAAGGATCTGGGGTATTTAGTTGTCCATCTGGAAGGAATCCAATGTATACGTATCGTGAGTCCATTATCCTTGGAAAAACAAACTTTTCAATCTTCAAGGTAAATCAAATAATACGGGAACTTAGTAGGGAGTGGCCTGGAAATTCGTATGACTTGTTGGGCAGAAACTGCAACCACTTTTGTGATGAGTTTTGTGATAGACTTGGTGTTCCAAAGCTTCCAGGTATTCATTATGTGAAATTATGTAACCTAATACAATCTTATGTCTTCCTTGGTGCTACATTCTTAAATTCTTATTTAATGTTATATAGGGATGAATTGGCTGATATATAGGTGCCTCATTTACTGTTGAGGCTTTACGAATGTCAGTACAACATCAAGATAAACACAACTAAAAGATAATGTCACTTCATTTAGCAAGCTGGCATATTGTTAAGCAAGTTGATTATGAATGTTAGTACAACGTCTAGATAAACACAACTAGAAAATGTCATTTCATTTAGCAAGCAGGCATATTGGAATGCAAGTTGATTTCTTTTGATAACATATTTTAACAATTCTGAGAGGTAGTTTTCTACTGAGAATGAATTTACAAATCTGAAGAAGTGGACTTATATTCTGAAAAAGGTGTTTGTTCTCCAACCATGTGTTCATATCTTTGGGTGGCCACAGGCCAGGAGCCTAGTGGCCTGCCCAGCTCAGCCTAAAGAAAACAGGTTAGGTTGCTTGGAAAACAAAGTTGATGCCTGTGTGGCTTATTATGCATATTTATTACATAATCAACAAAGGACTAACCTAGGAGCTAAAATTACTATTTGGGGTGAGACCTTTGCGCTGGTGCAGTTTTAAGTGCCAAGCTCAGTCCACTGCTAGTCAATGCTGTAAAATATGACAGTTGAGCTTTACTTTGTTATTGCCGGTATTGTCCAGTGAAATAATTATGTGCCATTTATCTTTTGGTTTAGTGTTCTGTGATTTTACATTTTGTTCAAAGAAGCCTGTGCTGTATGAGATGATGCTTTGCCAAAATAGTTCTCTGTTTTAAGTGCCAAGCTCAGCCACTGCTGGTTATTGCTGTAAAAATGACAGTTGAGCTTTACTTTGTTATTGCCGGTATTGGCCCGAGAAATAATTATGTCCCATTTATCTTTTGTTAAGTGATCTGTGATTTTACTTTTCATTCAAAGAAGTCTGCGCTGTATGAGATGATGCTTTATCAAAATAGTTTTCTCTGTTTGAAAAAGGATCCGCAACGTTATCTTTTTTTTTTTTTTTAACATTTTACTAAACTTATTACTAAGGGAGGCTTCATGCTGTAATTTTTGTTTTAGGTTGGGTTAATCGTTTTGCCAATGCCGGTGATGCTGCAATGGAAGTAGCAGGAACCACAGCATTACGGGTAATATCCTATTCTGCATTTTTGGTGTTTCTGCATTTACCAAAGCCGTCAGCCACCACAAGTAACTTGTGAAGTGATCTGTGTTATGGTGTGGGAGTCCCAGTAATGTAACCTTGTCATTAGCATTGCTCTTACTGATCTACTGTGTTTACCGCAGTTGAGGCAAGCCAAGACAGAGATAGTCTCAGCTAGCAAAGTGGCATATCGGTTTCTCGTAGGCGTTGCTTCAAACGTCAATGGAACCAATGGGGTTAATGGTACTAATGGGGCAGTTCCAGATTCCCCTAGCTATTCAAATAGAGGAACTCCTAGATTCCAAGGGACTTGGTTTAAAAACCTTATTACCACTGGGGCCAAACCTTCCAGTAGTTCAGATATCGAGAATCATGAAGAGGATGCATCATCTGCTACAGGATCAATGTCCAGAAGAAGTTCCACAGCAACAGAATCAACAACATGATATTCAAAGAAACATCTTAAGAAGTAGCTATGCTGGTAGATGAAACCTTGCAAAAGAACACATGGCAAGAAATTCAATTGTGTATCAATGTAAAGTGTCTAATTGTTACTTCAAATGGAAATTTATCCATTGTGAATTCAAGGGACCAAAGTACCATGATCACGGAATTTGAAGCTATTCTTTCCCCTTTACAGTATCTCGTTCTTGTTCTTCCTGGAGTGTCCATGAACTGTGGTGTTGTGCTTGAGGCAATTGTGTATTTCTGAGTAGATTTTTAGACCTTTTACTGTTGAAGTCAGAATTTTGCCTTTCTTTTATGTTTCTTTCTATTATTTGGTGGATAGCTAGTGCCTGTTAATTGCCTAGCTAGTTTTTTTTCTAAATTACTGTATTACAGATGTATTATATCCACCGAGTCTGCGCTTCACCCGTAGAATTGGACAACTTTTATTGGGCACCCTCCAAACAGTCACAGGCTTATCGATGCAGCATGCTTATCGATAGATTATGCTGCATCGCTTATGCTTATTGATCTTACGGAGTCTGCTCATGTGTGGCATGCTTAACGGACCATTTCTTCTTAAGTGCCATTCCAGGATTTCATTTCCAAGTACCTTGACCAAAATAAATTTCTGCTTTCATAATCTCTTCCAAAGAAAAAGGCACATTGATATGCCTATCTTAATTCCCCATCCCCAAATCAGCCCTTCCAATTCCCAGTTAGCCTTTCGGGACTTCTACTCTTCACATAAATTCTTGTTTTGTCAATTCAAAGATAGGAGATGGCTTTTTACTAATGAATCTAAGACTCCTTAAGCAACAACCTTTTAAGCTTTCTGCTCAGAATAACAAATTACAAGACTACAAAATTAATAATAACAAATTACATGAGATTATAAATTAGTTAATAATTCATTACTCAATACATTATTAAGTCAGAAAACCCCTGCTTTAATACAGTGAATCAACATGTGAATCTATTGACACCTCAAGACTCGCAGAAATCACTCAATAACGGCAACATCAAAAAGGACAGAATTCAAGGAAACGAAATCAAAAACACAAGCATGCTAGTTCAACATTGTTCTTAAAAGAAGCAACACACAGATAACAGCAGACCGTGAGGACAAATTCATAATTAAATATATACAAAACCATTATTTTAGACTTTGAACCAAGGCTCCTCACTCTTTAGCATTCCATTAAGGACAATAGTGTCGACTTGTGCATCCTCTGCAATCTGGAGTGATGAAACAGCCTCTGCTGCAATAAGACCAGCTGAGAATTCTGAATGCCCCCAACCTCCATCGTCAAGATATGGCACAGTCAAATTTCTTCCAAAAGGCCCATAAGTGAATGACCAGTCACCATTTCCAAATTCATCCCACTTGCATCCAGAACCGTAATTGTTAGAGAGCCACCCAATCTCTTCAAGTGTACAATTTGGAGGGTTGTGATGAGGGAGGGATACTCTCTTCCCACTTGTGAAGAGATCAAAGTTGCCATCACAATCCCAAGGGTTGAACCCACCTTTTGGGTTCAGAACAAGCTTACATGAATCATCAGAATCTTCACCAAGTACATGCAGAGCAACAGCCTCAGCAATTGCAGCACCTTCTTCATCAAGCCTTTGCTGTTCTTCTTTCTTTTTCTGTTTCTTCTTTTCTAGTTCTGATCGGATGGCTGCAGAGGTGGCAAGGGCTTTCTCCAGACGCCTCTTCTTCTTCTCAGCCTGTTTGATGCGATCCAATTCATCCTTAACCTGCTTCTTCTTGGCTTTCCGCACAACGGGTTGCACTTTATTACAAGCCATGTTATCCATTACTGATAATAAAATCCTATAGACTCAAACCTTTACAAACTCAGGCCTGTTTGTTCAGATTCTTTCCTTATGGAGAATTCCTCTAAATTGTATACATTTCCCTATAACTATATTTCCACCTTTACTTTTCCTGTAACCCTAATTAATGTCTAGTTCAATCTTGTATTGAGAATTAATATAGCGCTATACTCACAACCACTACACCCACTCAGGTCTGTAGGAATACCTCATTTTGCGAACAATACAATCCCAGACTGAAACAACAGGAGACAACAAAAGAGAAAAATGGTAAGAACTCACAGACCCATCCCTACGCTCCATTCTTCCTAATTTCCCACAGCCCTTGCATTTACCCATTCTGTGAACACCAGGAGAATCAGTACAGTGATGAAAATTGCAGAAGCTACAATTCAGTCAGGTTCAGACAGCTCACATGGCCTTGCCAATTCCCAACTGCACTAGAAGTAAAAGAGTTCAGCTATTAGCCATTAGATTGAAAAAAAGAAAGCACATACAGAGAGAAGCTGCTTTCCACCAAATAACATGAACAGAAAATAGTATTCACATATAGTTCATGCAAAAAAAAAACAGATCTAGTTTCTGGCCATTAGTGCGACGCAGCATGAGTGCGATGCAGCAAGACTAACAGAGACAGAGAAACTCACTTAAAGGTGTTCATAGCATCTATCAAGGTACTAAATAAAACTCTCCCAAATACTACAACTGATCTGGTGAGAGAACAACACACCACAATCTAGGAATATGAACTCCAAGAAGACCTGCTTGGCTCAAATCAAATATTTTTTACCAAAAAAAAGTAAAACCACATGCATGAGCAAACAGAGACATAAACACGTGGAAATATTACAACTCATCTGGTGATCTACAGACCATATTACAAATAAACATAATCATACTCAAATAGCAAAATATCTGATCTGAAAGCTAATATGAGAAAATCATATTCAAGGAGATGGAAGTTTTATTTTCATACTCCAGATCACTGAAGAACTGCATGAGTCCAATTGTGTAACCTAAGAAACCTGAAATGGAACACCTGATTAATTCCTTAATTGAAAATCCACAATAACTATATAAGCCAACAAAAATTCTACAGATACTTGACTGCTATGGAACTGTATATAAGCAATTAAAGCTAAAAACGTGACTTCATAGCCCTAACATAATTCTAGCTACTGAATCCATAGCCAATTGAGTTGGTTAAGATTTTCGTATTTTTTCAAACACAAAATTAACAGAAACATCAAATTAAATTTCTTAATAACTAGTCAAAGGCTATCAGAGTATACTATCAGATTATAGTTAATCCTACAAATCAATCAAAAATTCTTAGAACAATATCTGTTACAGAGCTTCAATTGAGAAAAGCCAATACAATTGAAATTCACACGTACCCATTATTTTAAGCACGAGATCTAAATCGACCCAGATGAAAAAATATCAAATTTAATCGATATAAATCAATAAAAAAAAAATATACACATGAATCAGATCCAAATACCCATCAAGCCAAAACAAACAAACAAATCCCAATAAAAATAATAATAATAAATCAATTTTTAAAAATATATATATATAAAGGATAGAAAATCAAACCTGGCTAAAAATTTGCACCTTGGAGATCGTGCAAACCAAGATAGCGAGAGAGAAAATTAATTACAGCTGAAATAAATTAAATTTTGCGTGCGTTTCGCTTTGGATCCACAGAACAGAAGAAGCTGAAGAGATAAAGAAGGGAGTGATAAAAATTAACTGATCACGTGCCGTTAACGAATGGGAACAGAGCACGTGTCAGACGGTAGGGGTGTGGTCGATGTTAAAGCGTAAAATTTATTCTAGAATATCTCTGACTTTTGTTTATAGGGGGACAGGCATAAGGGAATACAGAGGAGTGTTGTGTGTGTCACGGCTTTTGTTTCGACACTTGCCGGCTTCACTTTATTTGGAACTGGAATCGTGATGATCAAGTTTTGAGTCCCACTTCAACTAGGTAATGGCCTCCGTCAGATTGGATCCTTTTTCCACTTTTGGAAGTTTCATTGATGATCAAAAGTGTTCGACTTTTGTGGGTCCCAGATTTATATCTCCATCGGAGAGCCGTGGGAGAGTGAAAAAACATGACCCTGCAGATTCTTTCTTCCCCTTAAGGGTCGTACAAGGAATAAACGAATTCGATTAGGGGTATTGTTATGTTACATTACCTGTAACATACAATATCCCAAAAATAAATTTTTTGTACCTCTAGGTTGTTGCCACTCAAACAATATGGAGGTTGTGAAAAACTAATTTTAGGTCAACTGTAAGTTACAATTAATGCAACTTGGCAGCTGCTTTCGATTAGAATGGGGTAGTAAATGAATTGGTTCAAAATATTAAGATTTATATTGGATTCGTTTATTAATTAAATGAATATTCGATTTAATTCGTTTAATATAATTAATAAATAAATTGAATTGAATATAAATTAATTTGCTATTTATTTATCTTATAACAAATTGAACTGAATATAAATTTGTTTACAAAATATAATTAATAAACAGAACATAAGTAAAATAAAATATAAAAATACCATAAATTTAAAATTTATTATCATTTACAATTATTATATTAGTTTTCAAACTTTAAAATTTTTTCATGCATGTTTAAAGATAAATAAATAATTTAATTAAACAAATAAAAAAATATATATTCAATTCGTTTATTACTCTTTTATTAAGTGAATTTTAAACGAATAAATAATTTAATATTTTTAAATTCATATTCGATTCATTTAATTAACGAATCGAATCTATTTTACTAATTTTATTAAATAAATTAATTTTTTTCAAATCTAAACTCATTTAATTTGCATAAAAAAAATTTAAATCGAATAAAAGAATCATAATCCAAATTACTTGGCCCGATACATTTAGACACATTTGAGTTGATTGATTATAGCAAAATTTTCCTTCCATAAGTTCTTATTAAGCTCGAGTACTCGAACTCAATTCGCACAATTACCATTCACCAACCACTTTGCGCATTAGGCTTACAGGGGCCTGTATTCAAATTTTGTATAGTGTTGAGTGAATGTCGTATTCTCAGTCATTGAAAAAGAAAAGTGTAAATATTATATTACTACTCATAAAGAAAAATCAACATTTTTAATATGGTACTTTTGTCGTGCTGAGTTGGATCTTAGAAACTTTTTAATTAAATTACACAATATTCATCAATTTGGTTGCTATGCAACTATTAAAGAGCTTTTACTATGGTCTCACCAAGGTATATTTTATTTAAAAATTTAATTTTTTATGTCTAATATTGTATCGAATCTTAAACTGGTGTATAAAGTGCAATCACGAGTTTGTGTTCTTATACTAGTATTTATACTTCACTCATACCCTTTTTGGACTAACAAAAGGCGTCGGTTGGGTTGGGCTCCAGAAAAAAATTTGAGCCAAGCCCAATAAAATTTAGGCTGAACTGAAGCTGGTTGGGCCCAAAAAAATTTTGCGAGCCTAAAGGTAAATATTTCACACTCCCAAGTTGCAAATCTTCAGATCTTCTCCTTCCAACCAAATGGTCGCATTTTCAATTTCATTCAATCGACGAAACCCTAAAAATCCTAATTCACTAAGCAATGCTTTCTCTCATTCCCTCCCCAACAATCCAATTCAAATCCCTATTCCCTTCCAAAACCCTGAAACCCCTTAAACCCTTTTCTTCAAAATCCAGCATCCAATCCGTTCTTCAATGGAACCGGAAGCCCGAGCTCGCCGGCGAGACTCCGCGCGTGGTCGTCATCACCTCCGGTAAAGGCGGCGTCGGAAAGACTACCTCCACTGCCAACGTTGGCCTCTCCCTAGCCCGTTTCGGCTTCTCCGTCGTCACTATCGACGCCGATGTCGGCCTCCGCAACCTTGACCTCCTCCTCGGCCTCGAAAACCGCGTCAATTACACCGTCGTCGAGGTCCTTAACGGCGACTGCCGCCTCGACCAAGCTTTGGTTCGGGACAAACGGTGGTCGAATTTCGAATTGCTCTGCATATCGAAGCCAAGATCGAAACTTCCGCTAGGGTTTGGCGGGAAAGCCCTCACGTGGGTCGTTGAAGCTTTGAAATCGCGACAAGAAGGTAGCCCTGATTTTATTTTGATTGATTGTCCGGCTGGCATTGACGCTGGTTTTATAACGGCGATAACGCCGGCTAATGAGGCTTTGTTAGTTACAACGCCTGATATAACTAGCTTAAGAGATGCTGATAGAGTTACAGGGCTGTTAGAATGTGATGGGATTAGGGATATAAAGATGCTTGTGAATAGAGTGAGGACTGATATGATCAAAGGAGAGGATATGATGTCGGTTTTAGACATTCAAGAGATGTTGGGTTTGGCTTTGTTAGGTGTAATTCCCGAGGATTCAGAAGTTATAAGGAGTACGAATAGAGGGTATCCTTTGGTTTTGAATAAGCCACCTACGCTTGCTGGGTTAGCGTTTGAGCAAGCTGCGTGGCGCCTTGTTGAGCAAGATAGTATGAAGGCTGTTATGGTTGAAGAGGAACCGAAGAGACGTGGATTTTTCTCCTTTTTTGGTGGGTAAAATGATTTTGATCAGTTGATGGTCCTTTTTGTTATCGGTTTTGGGAAGGTGCTGAATGATGTGTACTGTGTACAGTCGGTAAGTAAAGTCTGCATTCTTTGTAGTGATTTTATGAGTTTTGGTGTTTAGGTTTAGGGGTGTTGGCTGTAACCGTTGGATTAGAGGTGGGTCAGTTGCGTTTCCAATTTTGTTGATACGATGATGTAGTGGTCGGTTCAAGTTCCAATTTTGTATTTTTGAAAGCCAGAGTGAAAATTGCTGTCTACTGAATGTGTTGAATTGTAATCATGCAATCTTTCAGGAGTTCAATGAGCTTTATCTCTTTTACATTGGAACTCATTTGCCTTTTATTTTTTAGCTTGTTTTATGATGGATTATGTAATATAAGACGATAACTCATTGCACGTCGGGCAAAAATGATGCTTATTAATTGATTGCTGAATATATGATGTTTATTAATTGATTGCTGGGTATGAATTAAAATTTCACACGTAGGCGGAGAAATAGAAAGAGTGAATGTGGTTTGAACTGACAATGAACGGATAATGTATGTCTTGTGTATTCTTTGAAGCAACTGCAGAGATCTGGTGCATGTTTATGCTCAGATCATTTAGGTTACTTCAAGTCCTCCTATTTTGATAGTTAATTGAGAGACAAAAACAAAAGAAAGAGTGGAGATATGAGCTTTATTAGCATGAAATGTATGTATAAGGAGGAACCGTTTTCTCTTTCTATTTCATTTTTGGTGCAAAAAATATGCACAAGACAGTTCTCTTCCCCTCAAGACAGTTGCCCCAAAGGACAAACTTTCATTTCTGTTTATCCCCTTTCATTGATTTCCCTCTCCTTGGTTGGATGGCTAAAGGTCCAAATCCAAGTATTCAATTGATTTTGTCAATACGATATGTGATTTTAAAGTTTCTTTGACATCTATGTAGATCCGAGTCTCTGTACTGGATTGAGCAATGAGCAATTCAAATGTAGCAGCAGCAGAGTTAATGCCTTGCATCTTGGAATCTATTTTGCAATTTATGGAGCAATTTGGGGCCAACAGTGGTAATATCACCTGATCATTCAAAATAGTTACCACTTTCAGACGATTTATCTTGCCCTTGAAGATCCAACTTATAAAATATTGCAGTAAACATTTACTACCTGCTCCAAGTGTTAAGATGACAATTTCATGATGCGGATCCCTGAATATCTGAAGCGCTAGTTTATCAACCACATTCCCCTGTACGAAAAAAAAGGAACATAAGAGAGAATCAAGCCGCCAAAACAAAATGAAGCACAACTCTCCAGTGTGAATACCAAAGAAGGGATGTACTCAGATGGCGGGCCAGTTATTGAAGCAGCTAAGTCCCTTCCACTGATATTCCAATCATTTGTTTCTCTGGCAGCATAGACCTGATAATACAAATCACACTGTTAATAGCCATTATCAGCTGGAAAGTGGAAACTGCAACGATGATTAACCAAAATACTAGTACCGCTGAAACCACAACTTGATCTGCCTCAGAAAGTGCAGTGGCAAAGTCATCCTTCAATGCTACCAGACGACTGAGAAAATTATCGAGATTAAGTTGTAGACAATATAATAAGATAAAGAGAAAAGACACCGCTGCGAAGAAATTTTGTGGTGAACACCTGTAAGTATGAGGCTGGAATACCACAAGAAGAGCCTTATTCGGAAATCTCTGACGAGCTGCTTGAAGAACTGCACGAACTTCTGTTGGATGGTGAGCATAATCGTCATATATATGGCATCCATATATTGTTCCAATCAAATCGAAACGTCTAGAAACACCCATGAACTTGCTTAAGGGCAACTTTAAACAAGCAATTGATTCACGTGATTTTCTTTTGTCACCAATCAAAGTTAGCACTGTAGCAATTACCTGAAGAAGAATTATAACGTTAATACATGAGATATTATTTTTTATTAAGTCTGGAAGAAGCAATTATAAGAACTCAAATAATCTGAGGCACGACTGGCCTCTAAAACTTCCAAAGTTAAAAACAAAAAGAAAAGTGGCTCACTGCTAATGAATTCAAGACATTATGAACTCCTGGAGTTTGTAGACTGATCTCAGCCAATGGACACCCTCTCTCACACTACAAGCATAAGGAAAGATTAAGATAGATCCAATGAGGCCACCATTTTCTTATAAACTTATAAAAAAAAAAAAAATCTAAGCAGAAAATCAGATGTCATAATGGATGTATGTGCATACTGACCATAAAAGGTAAACATAAAAAGTCTGAAAGTATGTATCAAGACTCACAACCTATTTCAACTCAATTATTGTATTCTGAAAGCACAAGAGACAAAAAGCAATATCTTAAAGTTAAAACACACTGACAGCAGTATGAACTCCGCTTATGAGCAGAAGCTCATAACTCTTGTTAAATCTTGCCATTGTTACTCATAATTTGGTATTTGACAGAATGCCCCAGAAAGCAGTTATGCCCCCCCAACCCCCCCCAAAAAAAACAAAAGCAAGCAGATGAATGTTTGAGGCCAGGTATAAGCCTCTCTTAAAATAAACTGTGCCTCAAACTACCGGTTTAAGGTCTCAAAATAAGTTATAGAATCTAAAAATTATTGTCAATGCTTGTATTTCTTTTCATACAATTCTAAGAAAATTGGAATAAATTTCCAAAATTGCAAGCTTGCTTTGCAAAGAAACAATAATACTTACCAAAATATAATCACTACCACCCTGCACGTTTGGACAAACTGATTCAGCATACAAATCATTAAAACTCGAAAAACCATATGTCATTATTTTGTAACCATGTCCCCATAGATCTGAACTTTGATTAGAAACCACACCACTAGAACACATCAATCCAGTCTCTTGTTTTATTTGATCCAGCAAGGACCGAGCACCTTGACTGCACTTACCTTCCAAAGGAATTTCATAAATTAGAATCCATGAACAGTATAAGCCTGTAATATGTATTACTTGTAGACTTCCAAATGACGGAATCAATCAAAGAATCCCACAGATTGAGCACTAAGAGCAAATACCAAGAGCTATTTTCTGTAAGCTAATTTCTCCATACCTGTCCCCGCATATGACAAGATGTCCACCCACCCTGATCTGCTTCAAGAATCTCCTAAAAATACTTTTAACAGCCTCTTAAGTGGCAAGGAAATAAGTATCAGTATAAACCATAAACCAGTTTTCATTCTCAACTTTCCAAGCAAAAAAGCACATCAATCACCAAACCTCGTCGTGAAAGATATCAACGTGCTCCCAATCCAGATTTGTCACTACAGCTACGGATGGTGATAATCCCAGGAAGCAACCATCGTATTCATCAGCCTATCTCCAACAGAAGTATATGAGTGCTAGATGTGATTCTAAATATAAACGAGAAAGTAATGTTAACGAGCAAAACAATTATTTGCATCACTCTCTCTATATGTTTCAATAGCCACAAAACCATTAACTGTTGTTTAATTATTCAAGAAAATAATGTTTCAAGTTTCCATTGAATAATTTTGAAGACATATACAGTAGAACAAGCATCTTTTCATGTTTGAATACTCATGAAAGAAAAGAAATCATATTAGAGCTTCTAGAGAAAATTCATCCTCATATGTAATGTAAATCTTCTTGCCATGTGTCACACCATATAAATTCTATCAGAAAAATTTGGAAACAAATGTAAGCACACCTCCAGCACAAAGTTTTTGCCACCTCCATAAAATATGCTTCTGTCTGGAAACTGCAAAATAAAAATTTATGTCACCTCCAACTTCCGTTGACAGACTCAACAATGATTGATTGATTATGGAACGTACTTAGTTCACTGGAAAGATAAAGTATCAAAGGCATCAATGAGGTAAATGGTTGAAGAAAAGGGAGCAATACGAAATTCTGGCTGTTAAAATACAGAATAAGTGATGAACAAGAATTCATTGAAAAAATTCTTCTTTTATTAGATAAGATATTACCTGTGGCACATGTGCTCCAACTATAGCGGTGAGATCATCCCCCATTGCCTTCATAACATAGGCAAGCATACTTGCTGTCGTACTCTTCCCTGCATATGTTAATATTAAATTGCAAGAAAAGATTAGAGTCAGCTCAATTATAAATATCAGTACAACTAACTGTATCAGCAGCATCAGTATTGTATATCTTGTGATGAAATGTAGCATTGATCAGAGTAGTTGTGTTTACAAGATAAAATTGGCAACAATAATAGCTAGTAATAATGTTACCATGACTGCCACTGATGGCAATAAGATTGTAGTTCTCCGTTAGCTTTGCCAACCAATAATCTCGTTTATAGCTGTGATCAGTGACAACAACCACTAATCAATGTATTACGATAACCCTTAACTTAGAAATAGTCCAATTGAAATAACTTCCTTAGCATTCAAAAGGAAAAGCAAGCAGTGTCAAAATTATAGCCATGCATGCCTAATTTGATACACATTGAGGTACTCACATTGGTACTCCAACAGATTTGGAATGTAAAATCTCCACATTATCCTGTGGAATAGCACTTGAAGCAACAACAGCATTAGGAAATCTTGAGCCATCATTGCTCTGGATATTTGAGACAGAGTGACCAATATGCAAATTTGCCCCAGCTTCCATCAGTCCTTCCATGTAGCTGCTCCACACTATATCTGAGCCACTAACCTCAAAACCCTTAAACCAAATAAAACTTTCTTAAAACTTCACCCAATTTACAATTTAGTTCACCAAGTTTCTATTTCGATCACTCAAAAGATTTATGTAAAGAAAGCCAATCAACATTCATAATCAATTTTTTAAAGAACAGAGCTAATAGCAAAAGCGAATAACAGAAGAATCAATCTAGTTAGGCCTTTAGCCGGAATAGCGCCCTTGGTCTCTCGGTCCAGAGCCCATATTAGGTGAGGGAGAATGGATGGGAAAGCTAACGAAGGGAAGTAGTGTGGAGATCAACCCAGACACAAAACCTCTAGTGACTGCCAAGGTGAAGGCGGCGATGGCTCCATACCAGGGAATCTGTGGATTCTTAAGAAGGGAAGCTAAGATTGACCTTTATGAACCGGTTAGGAATTGGCACAACTATCCCAGCCTGGATCCAGCCAGGTTCTATGGATCATGTCCCCTTCCCAACAGTTGTACCTTGTCTTGGGGTATATTATCACAACAATACTGAATAACTCATTTAGTGTGATGAATTGAGTTCTTCACAATGGACTTAACAGAGTTAAATTTAAAATCTAAGACCGCCCTTTTCATATTCTTAACAAATGAAGTCAATAGTGAGCTAAAAATAAAATATTTCTTTATTTTACTTAAGATTTTCTCCTTCTCATCCACTTTCTCAGCAATCAAACAGAAAATCAAGTCAGTGTCCTGACCCCCCCACTCCCCCCAAAAAAACAAAAAAAAAGAGCTTACTTGTTTGAGAGCGAGCTTGGCGAGAGCAGATAACCCAGAACCACCAACTCCCACAAAATGAATCCACCCCTTTCGATTTTTGAAATCGACAATGCATTCTTCATTTCTTTTAAATGTGCAATTTGTTAAACCTGAAACGCTATTTTTCTTCTTTATAAATAATAATGCAGAAGGTGCGGTTCGATTCGATTTGAACGAGAAAGGAATGTCTCCGTAAAAATAGGTTTCACTTTTCTCCAGAAAACTGCCTGGAGAATGAAGTGCGTTGGAAACTGATGCCGCCAATTTCCCCATTGTGTATAATTTTCCCGGGAAACTGACTAGAATAGTTTTAACTTGAGACTTCGAAGTGGGCTTATCAGTGAAGCAGAAAACGGCCCCGTGAGAACATTCTGAATACAACATACGCGAAACGACATTGTTTGCTTCACACAAGTCCATATTAGCAAAAATTGAGGCCCACGCCCAAGAAAAAGCCCAAAAGACTACATATGAGCCCACGAATTATTCAGCTAAATCTGATGGACCTGATTCTAAGTTAAAGTCCAGTGCAAGAACCCAAACGAGCAGTGGAATCAGTTCGTCGGAGAACAAGAGTGGCAATGATACGAATACTATCCTCATTAATTATTCTTTAATTATGTTGTGCATGAAGTGTGAGTTACCCAAACGACAATAAACCATAAAGAAAATAATAGAAATGAGAAGAAGCCAAAGGAGCTCAGTGATAATAGCCAAAGAAAATAAAAGGCAAGTTTGAAGAGCTTCGCATTGATGTGGCAATAAGTTTTGGTAGCTATTTTATTTATATAAAGCAATTAATCAGCCGCTAGGTGGAAGTATTTGTGAGTTTGCCATTTTGCATCAAACTTCTTAAATACGTTAGTGCGATGATTTTAAGATATGTTTAGAATTAAAGAATTATAACTTTTAAACTACAGTTGTTATGAAAAAAAAAGTTGTAATTATAAAATATAATTTTTAGATAATAATTTTAACAAAATTATTAAAAACATAATAGATTTTACATCAAACAAGTAAAAAAATCATATTAACATAGTTAATATACCTTAAAAGTTACAATTGTTAGTGTTTACCAAATACTTTAATGCTACAGCTTAAAAGTTACAACTGTCCAACCCCAATCCCAAACATACTCTTGAACGATGTTGCAAACTGAATTATCCTATTAATGGTGGGATTTATCATTATTATTAGGATCTCAAGAATTAAATTTTAACTTGAATTTCAATATTATGTAATAATAGAATTTATTAAAATTATTAAGAATCTTAATAATTAAGTTTTAATTTGAGTCTCAATACTATGTATTACTCATTTATTAAATAATAAAATTAAAGTTAGTAAAATTTTTTAATAACGATTAAATAAATAAATACCACATCAATTGATACTTAAATTAGGACAAAGATACCTATAATTGATAGGAATTTATTATGGGCCATTTGATTTGAAAGGAAACATCACTACCCTAATATATTTTTAATGGATAGTTATTAGATACCCAAGTCACAGGCAATTTCTTAATTTAATTTAGCTCTAGCTTCTATCCTATTCTGACAAATAATTTTTGTTTATATTAGTAATAAATAAATATTTTTATTAGATCCATTTGCTACCCAACTTTTTGATTTCATTGTAATTCTTTCTTCCTCTCTTTTAATCTTACTAAATTTTATAGAATTTCTAAAAATAAATAAATAAATAAAGAATATAAATACTCAAATCTATGTGAATAAGTATCAAACTTTAGATTCTTATGACCTTTTAATTGGTGTGTTTGAATTAATTTATTTTTCTTTCTAATTTGTTAATCAAATGAAAAAAGAGCGACTGAAAAAAAAAAAAACCACTTAGTTGTCAGATAATTGTATGGCATGGCATGAAGAGAATTGTTTATAGTGAGAAGCAAACAGTTCAAGTTGTTTAACTGGTAAAGATCTACTTAAATGATAAATTTTAATATTCTTATTTATTCATTCAATTATTCTAACTGTTCATAAAAATCATACTATTAATATTATAATTTTTATCTCAACATTGTAGAACAACCTTAGTATGACATATAAAAATCAATTATATGTATTATAACTAATTCGTAAAATTATTAGATTGAAATACATATTTTTTTATGAAGGGTGGATAAACAAACATACTTATAAGATTTTAATTTATGAGTAAATTATTAGTTAATTTGCCGTCCTAAATAGTAAATTATTGATCCACGAATGAGCAAGAAAAAAAAAATCAAATGTTATATGCTTAGTACGTACACGTCTCTGTCTTTGTAATTGTGGACTCTACTCTCTAGGCATACACGTGGCTTGCTAAACTAGCATGCCCATTTTTTAATTTTGACTTGTAAGGAAGAAAGTGGAAGACCAACGAACTAACACCAACGTACCCACAAAGTGCCCCCACTTCGGTGGGTTGCGTCGGTCTCCATTTTTTATTCGGCGGTCGAAGAAATTCGCTAGAAATTGGTCACCTTTTTTTTTATTTTTAAAAGAATCAATAATAATATAAAAAAGCTGTCCCTGTAGAGTTTTGGTGAATCTTAAAACATTTGCGTTGCATTATAATTAATTTATTTAAGTTTGATTGAATAATTTTTAAGTAATTTTATTGAATTAATTATTTAAATTTAAATTTTAAAAAATAATATTTATTATTGAATTTAAATTTAACATACCATTTACTTTTAAAAAATACAAATAAAAACGATTACATAAAAGGATAAGTCGCATTTAAACATACTTTCTTCAGTCTCAGGTCAAGTCAATGTCAATTAAAAAAAATTTTACACAATCACCGACACTTTGGGTGTCGGAGCCAATCCAATTTCGAATAATCTTATCAAAAAAAATATAAATTTATATAACCAAATGAAACGCAATATGGGCACGTTCGTTATTTGACTTTAATCATAATCACAATTACGTGGCATGCTCTCTCGACACTCTGACATGCATGCCTTGATTGTAATGCAATCCCCACTGAACAAAGTAATTGCTCAGATCAAATAATTCAATATTGGGCCAAAAAGCGAGTGCATGAACCACTAAAAGTTGCGTTTTTGCACAGACAATTTGGGTCCCCAAGGTTGGTTTCTTGTAGAATTTACACGTTGCCCAGTACCAAATAAAAAAAAAATTATTAAAAGTTCGTGATCATATAATGCATTTTGTCGACAAACTAATGGGATTTTTTATTTGAATGGGGGATTATGTTTTTGGATATCTGTCGATATTCCCCCGTTTCATCGAGTTTGAGTTTTTAGCCTATGTTTCTTCAAAGATGGTACGAGAGGATAAGAATGAAAAGAAAAGAAAAAGGGAAAAAATTATTGGAAAAATAATTAATTTTATTTTTATTATTTAATTAAAAAATTATATATATATATATATATATATTTTATTTTCACTCCACTCTTTTCCTTATATTTTTTTTAAATCAAACTCTTTATTATTTTTCATTCACTGCATAAGGTTGCCTTTTTGAGGATCTAAAATTGACAAGATACCCGATTCATTGATGCGATTTCATTGCCAATTGTACTATTGTGGGAAGATATGCTTTGAATTTGTAATCTTAAATAGTTGATGCAATTTCATTTCCGATCGTTAAAAGTTTGATGTTTAAAATCACAAATTTTTTGAGTCATAGATTATGGATCAGTTTGAGATTACAGTGATTAATTAAATAAGTTATTTATATTATGTAAATAAAATAAATTATTTATTAAAAGAATAAGTTTGTGTTTAATAAATTATGTTGTTGTAGTTAATGTGAGTTTAAAAAATTGAGTACATAAATTTATTAAATTTTATTATTAAAATATTTTTTATTATATAATAACCAAAATATACATGGATTTAAATTACTTTTTATTTTTAAAGTATGTTTAATAAAATGTTTAGATTTTTTAAAATATGTAAAATTACATAAAGTAAAAAAAACTCAATTACATAAAATATAATAAACTTAATTGTTATAAAACATATGATAAAAATTTATACTTATACATAATCTAAATAAAAATTAATATTTATTATATTTATATTAAATTGATACTGAATATAACATATAATAATTGTGATAGTACTATGATATCTAATAATTTATATATTATTTTAAATCCTGAAAATAAAGAAGTTGCTCTAAATTTTTTTGGAAAAAATGAGGACTAAGAATCCATTGAGACAACTCGAGCTCTCTGTTATAGTTCAATAAACTTCTTCCAACTGCCTTGAACTAAACCTAAAACTTGCTGATTTCACAGATCTACTACCTTGAACTAGCAACAGCTTCATTATCACCACCACCACCACCACCGTGTGCAAGACCTCAACGCTACCACAACTGCTCTTATTGACCTCAGAGTCTTCAAATCTACTCATTCGATTGACTTATTCTAGTCACCGTTGCCATAATATAATTTTTAGTCATAATAGGTAATAGTCAACAACTAATGCTCTCCAGCAACCGTCCTATAAATCAAACAAAAAGTTCACGACCAATGTTACTTTATTTTTATTATTTTGTTTTTTTTTTGTTTTAATACTGTATTTTTCTTTTTTTTTTATTTGATGTATTTCTTATTGCATTTTCTTTTTTGATTTTTTTATATTTTGTGATGGAATGCGTATGTTTGCCTCTCTAGAGGTTTTTTGTGTCGATTATAGTGTTGTTTTAGGTTCGTTATTGGGATCGTGTTACTATTCGGATGGAGATGATATACATGTACTTGAGTTGTTGAATGGCTCTAGTAGTTGGTGCATTGATAACTTAAAGACTAGAGACGAGTAAACGATAACCTGTACAGATGTCCATCTAGAGGCTTTAGAGAATTACTCCAAGTGAGATGGTTCAATTAGTTGTTTATATTTTATTTTAGTATTATGTTGTGCTGTATTGTTTTGTATTATTAGATTGAAAGAGATTTCATTTGCATTAGTTGAGATGGGGTAGGTTAGCCCGTAAAATTTCTTCGATTTTTAAGTATTTTTAAAAGGTAAAATTTATTTCTTTTTGATTTTGTGATTGTGTAATGGTTTATAGGGACTGCAGTCATTTTAAGATTAGTCTTAAGTCTTGTCTTATGTACAGTACTTAAATTGAATGTAATCCTGGATTTAGGCTTTTATAGCATTGTATTATTGGTCATTATTGGTCTTTGAATAAAATTCATTCCTTAAAAAAAATAATTTATATATTAGAGTTTCTGAAAAATAAAATATAATTATTTTTTAAAAATATTAAATTTTTAATAAAAATTTTAAAAAATATGATAACTTATTTAATAAATTTCTTATAAAAAGAAATCATCCTTGTACTTTTAAAAGCCGTATTTAAAATGATAAAAATTATGAATTCGTTGTTTTTATAAAATATATCAAATATTATTTTTATAAAAAATAATGAAATAAATAACTTGATGACAGTTATAGTGTCTTAAGTTCAAGAATTGACCGACATATATAATAATTTTTTGAGAGATATACATATTATATGACTATTATAGTATTTGAATGCAAAGAAATTTGATGACCCGGATCGATTAGAATTAATTCAGAATTCACTTGACTGGTCGGACACATGCACACTTTGATTATACTCAAGGGAACTGTTAAGTTACAATTTATTATCACTTATCTTTCTTACATGAATAATATCATAATAGTAAGATTCATACTGTTTATATTAGAGGGATAAATTATAATAAATTGTAACTTAAGCAAATCCTATACTCAATTATATAGTAAATAAAAATATCTTGTTCGTTTAAACGAAGTGTGCCACTGCCACCTATCCCCGTCTTTATCGTTTAAAAAGTTACGGTTGGCCACCGATTAAAAGTGGCCACGCGGCGAATACAGCGGTAACCTACCTTCTTCAGTCATGAGTCATGACGTGAGTTACTCGTATCAACAGAGGATGTGACAGGCAAATTCATGGAATCGCTTATTGGTTAAAATTTGATGCGTTGACATCTGACCTTTCCACGTAACGTAGCCAATATTCCGTGTCGTTGTGATCCTTATTGGTGTTTGAAAATCGTAGATAATCTAGTTTATGTAAATGGATTTTAGGTAGGTTTGATTAAATCATGCCCTTTTTAAAAGAAATCGGCGGACTCAAAAGCTTAATTTGATAAATAATAGTTCAATAAATAGTACTGAAGATAAGTTTTAACATGCTTTCGGTTTCCCCGCGTGAGATGTCTATTTGAAGTTAAGGTACTGGAGATACCAAGAAATCAACAACACATCGTGTCGATCTCGATAGACCAAACAAAGACATGAAAATAGATTTGATTGAAACAAATGGCCTAACACGAGATAAGATATGAGACTGGCAATAATTGAAATACTATTTAACCAACACAAAATAATCCTCTTTTTGGTATTAAAATTAGAATAAAGTATATCTTAAAAATTATAATATTAAAATATTTAATAACTATAAGTCATTGTAATTTAAAAATTGAATTGATTTTATTCACTTATTAAATGATAAAAGTTTTATAATATATTTATTATTTTTATAAAAATTATATTTATTTTATATTATTAATTTTTATTTTATAATTTAATTCTAATACTTGCTATCTACATAAATTAAAAACTTACTAGGCTTAAAAGTTTATTTAATGTGTTAGATAAGTACTTAACCATACTATTGAAGAAAAGATTTCAACTATGACAATTAGATAGTTATGCTTGTACAAGCATGAGCCTTATTACCGTGATAAATTCATGTTGCAATCACATTATTTGTGAGCATCATTATCGCTGGATGTCCTTCAGCTACTTTAAAGATTTATATGTTTAAAATGACACGTCAATTCAAAAGTTGCTGCCCCTAAAAAGAAAAAGAAATTAAAAGCATCATTAAAAAATTATGCACATAAAATTTTATTTTTTATTTAAAAAGTCAGGTTAACATTAAATCTTACAAAAAATTTTAATTATGACTTTTAAAATAAAATATTTTTTCTTTTTAATATTACTGAGTGAATTTTTTATTTCTTATTAATATTTTTATTAGAAAGAAAAAATAATAATTATTAATTACACACACACATATATATAACAATATTATTTTACCTTATTAAATATTATTAAACTCATAACAAATATTTTTTCTTCAAATTATTGTATGTTTTCAAGTAGTTTTATAAATAATATTATATATTTAATTTATTAATTACTAGTTTTTTTAATTAGCATGCATTAAATTAAATTGAGCAAACATAATAGAAAATAATACATTAAGAGCACATCTACACAAATATTAAAGAATAATAATAATATTTAAAATCAACACAAAATTGCTTAACAATACAAATTTAACTAAAATAGTTGAAATGATAAAATAAAGAATAATTAAATTTAATAAAAAATTAATTAAAATATTATTAACTTATTTATTTTATTTTTTTTTAAAAATTATTTTTTACCCTTCTATATATCACATAAATAAATAAATATAAATTTAAAGAGTAAAATATAAAAAACATTTTAATAACTAAAGTCTCATTCCTTAAACAAACTTAATTTATACAAACACACATTCTAAAAAGGTTTAGGTACTGCAGATTGTGTCATAAAAGTGGGATAACATCGCCGGCCCCACTCAAACAATACTAGTATATCCCCTTTTGTTTTCTTTGATTGATTATATGTTATTAACATCATAAACTTTACAACGGTAACCAACCCACAATCATTTATAATTATATTTTTTTTTCATTAATAACACTATTGTTGCTCTAAACTGACAAATTGATCCAAAATTGGTCCTCCCATTAAATTGATTATTTTGAACCCCTGTTGTATGATTTGATTCTCTTACTGATCTCCTTCTCCAATTCTTCTAGCCCCCCTACTTGTTCGAGTTCCTGCACCACAAAACCAAATAACAAAAATCACCAAAATTTGACAAACACAATTAAATATAAAATAGCAAAATTAATGAAAAATACCTAAAACTAAGATCAATTTATAAAATTAGCCTGCTTATTGTTCCTCAAGACTTTTAGTAACAAATATAGCATTTTCAAAATAAAAGCCGTCTTAAGTAAAATCTGTTATAACTTAAGACATTTAAAAAATAAATAATACTACACATTCTAAATTCTTTATATCAAATAATAATTTTAAATAATATAATACTTATTAATTAATAAAATTAAAATAAATTAATTATATAATTAATTAATTAATATTATATTATTTTAAATAATTATTTGAAATAAAAAATTTGAGATAACCAGTATTATATTGTTAAAAAAAATAAAAGCACATTTTTACATTTTTTTTACTCATTCAGTAATAAAAATGATTGGTGGCCGGTGGCCTGGCCACATTTCCAAATTGATCCCATTTTAAAATTTAATTCTATAAAGTTTATCTCTAAAATACAAAAGTTAGAGGGGCCCACCTTAGGTCCCAGAAACAGCCCATATGGAACACCGTGGAATTTATCGGAGTGGTGAAGCTGGAGCCAAGCAGCAATATCAAACAAAATATTGGTCGTTAGATCCCGTAAAGAAAGATATTAATTTTAATTCTGTTAAAAATATAATAAAAAATTGTTTATTAGTGCGAAATTAATTCATAATTTGGTATTTTACCTGGTGAGCAGCAGCGACTCTCCGGAAATAAGGCACGTCGGCAATGGGGCCCACAGGGAACCTTTTGTGAACGAGACCATCGTGGACGAACATGTAGGCCATCCCAAACACGGTAATGCCGAGTCCCTGATTCCCCAATAATCATGTGCCAATCAATTAACCAACCAACTAATTAATTAAATAATCCCGCCGCTAATCCGGCGGATTAATTTTGTCCTTTGAATTATGGGATTATTGAGAACTTACAGCGCCAAAACAGAGACCAGGAACAAGGCCTTTGTGGAAGAGGCCATAAGAAAGAAGGGCTATGGCTGGAACTGCGTTGATTATGGCAAACACATCGTTTAGCTCAAAAGGACCTTCTCTTGGTCGATGGTGAGACTGCAATCAGATTGCCAAAATAACTTTCTTTTTAATTTCAATTACATACATTACGTGTTATAATTTCTGGAAAAAATAAAAATGATAAAAGAGTAAAAATTTAAGCCATGGAGGCCTAGTAGGCTAGTAGTACCTCGTGCATATGCCATAAAGAAGCATGCCACAGAGCTTTATGAGCCCATCGTGCCCAAAACTCCATGCCCACCTGCAACAGTACGAATCATCAACACATAATTTGCTAGAAACATAGTTCAGCAAAAATAGAAGGCCTGGCCTTCACATTGAAAATTCACACAAGCCCCTCAGTTTTGCAGTTTTCATGTTAATTAAAGACCTATCGAGTTTGTAATCTCCCCGCTGCGGCTCCTATTAAAACCAAAATTCTAGTCTTGTTTTCAAATCATTACAAGGAAGAAGACGATTGAACTTACAGCAGCACCAACAGAGAGAGCAAATGTGCCGAACATTTCAGCCAAAGGCACCTCTCCACCCTGTACGAATACACAACATGTAAGCATCCTCAAAAGAGGGGCAAAATCTTCTGTTCATACAACCAACCAATAACATTACGGCATGTGCAATTTGTCTGAAGTACCTCCATTTGCCACGAGAACCTGTAATAAACAGCCATGACAGCCATGGAAGTGATACCAAAACTAGACATGACAGCAGCAACGAGATAAGTGAACCTCTCTGATCTCTTTCTAGCCAATTTCTCGGCCACACGAGCAGCAGTCGAGATCTGGGTACCCGGCTCCTCCTCCGTGAAAGTCTCGATCTGGGTGCTTTGTTTTTTCTCCTCTAGAACAAAACATAAGCTGAAAGAGTTCATTTTTCTTCGGCTTTTGCCATTGGAGAAGCTGTGGTGGGCACCGAGGGGGGCAAAAAAGGGGGTGGGTTTTGTTGTGAGGAGTGTAGAGGGTTGAGGCTGGAGGAGACGGAAGGGCTTGGGGGCTATGGCGGCCAATAGTCCGACCGCCATGGTAGGGTTTTGATTGGTTACGTCAGAGGCTGAGAAGCTGCTGCTGCTGCTGCTAGGACTATGAGGTTTTGGCTTTTAGAGAAAAAGCCCTTCAAAGAAGAAGAGTTGATGTGAAGTACTGAAGTGGGCTGTGGTGTTCAACGGCGTGAAGCTGTGGACTTGTCCTGTGGAAGTTAAATGGATGCAGACCACAATCTCCCTGCCCTCTAAAACTTTTGGGAATAAAAATACATACGTTTGGAGTAAGTGGGGAGGCGCTGGACAAATACATGCCATTGTTTTTCTTCTAAATTACAATATTACCATTGCCTAGAAGGATTTTCCAAGTTTTTTTGGTCCAATTACACTGCGTACAATTTTCGTTGGACCTAAAAGTTTGATTCACAGTGTCTACTTTTGTATCCACATGTGTGGATAATTATGTAAATCGACATCAGATCCACATCAACGATACATTGGTTATAATAGAAATTTAGTGGATGTGACATTATTGTTTACTATTTTGTATTTACAATAATTTCATATTTTGTAATGTCTTTAAATACCAACTTAAAAAAAAAAATTCAATGATACATAGATATTCGTTACGGTCCCGATTGCTTCTTTTTTTTTTTTTGAATTGTGTAAATTTTTTTATTTTTTATTACTTAATAATTTTAAGGCATAAGTTGTGACCATTCACAATTTTTTTAAAAAAATATAATAAATAATTTATGATCATTTAAAAAATTATTTTTTAAAAAAATAACAGCTGTTCGGTAATTTTACTTTTATGTTAAACCAAATGAATAACTATAACTATAATTACACCAATAAACTTATAGCCTAATGAAAAAATTATTACACTCATAATATTGAGAGTAAGGATTCGAACCACTATAAAAATATTTATAGAGGTTATCTTTAAAAAAAAAAACTTATAACTATAATTGTAACATGAAAATAATACATTAGTTAAATAATATAAATCGTCAAGAATGAACATCTATAACTATAATTATAACTTAAAATAGACCAAGCCCTCCATGTGGGAAAGACACCGTAAACGTGGTCAAGTGGCTCCTATAATTTGTCACGTTTATTCAACCTGCTTGAGATGAAAGGGACTTGCATATAAAAATCCAAAATAAAAGGGTTGATTTTAAACTAGGGTCCAATTACGGTATCAAGTATCAATTTTAAAAATATTTTCTAAATTATTATAAATTTTAATTTATCTCTATTTTTGTTTAAAAAATAAGAATGCATTGATAATTTTTTTTTGGAATAAAAATAAGCTATAAATTAATATTTTTAATAATTTAAGAGATATTTTGAAATTACATTTCATCGAGATAAAATCCCTTGAAAGCCGGTAGGGTATATATTCATGCAATTTTGATAAAAGATCAAGGGCAAAAATGGAAAATTAGATGTTGTGTGGCGACGAGTAAGAAAGAGGACAGATGCGCCGCCCGAAGGATTGCGTAGGATTCGACAGCGAATCGAGTTTCAGGTTTTGGTCTTGGGAACTGACAGCTTAAACTCAACCTTTGGATTTTAGCGCATTTAATCAAGCGTTTGAGATACTGCCACGTAGCTTCGACCACAATCGCTAAGCTTATTATCCGTACATTTTCCAAGAAAATATCGGATGTGATTGTGTGCCATATTATTGGTCAACTTCAGATATTATGAGCACAAGTATCAAAAGGATAGCCTTCGGAGTTGACACGTTGCTCTTCTTAGTATCCCTCGTATCTTGAAAGCAAAATGTCGAGCCGGGCTTGTCCTCTGCGTGGGTCAGGTTTTTTGGGCCGGATCTAAAAATCTGAATTTTATATTTAAAAAAACTATATTTATTAAATTAAACTTTAAAAATTGAGTTTAAAGTATTTTAAACTTTAAATATAAGTTATGAGTGGGTTAAATAAATATATTCAAATTAAAATAAAACATATTTTCTTTTAATTTTTTTATGTATTTATTAAATTTTTGGGCTCCATTAGGTTTTTTACATGAAGCCCGAGTGCAACTCAAGTGGTAAAGAAAGCAAATCCGCTTGAAACACGCAGGCTCAGGTTGGGCCGGGCGGCATTTTTATCATTCGAATTCATTTAGTATTTTTAACTTTCAATCACCACCACTTTGTACATTTGGGCTAGCTAGCCAGTACAACTACACACCTTTAAAATCTTATAAAACTAATTGTTGCAGTTATAATTCTATTGCTAGAGAAAATTACATTAAAGGACAATTATGAATATAACTAAACAAAAATATCTTTATACCTGCAAATTATTTAACCTCAAATCTTTAAATCCTAATTTATGATATAATTAATGTTTTTATAAAATCAAAATAATTTTGAGACAATGAAGAAATAAATTACCTAATGATAAGAATTTTTTATAAAAAAGTATATTTAAAATTTAATTAACTCCATTATAATATTTTGTCCTTTCTGCAATTTTCATAAAAATAAGTGCTATAAATAAGTTGATAAGAGTTTTAATAGGGTGTTAGGAGGTCAACTCAAATCCATAATCAAATAGACTCAGCTCAGTCAAAACTATAGCAGGGTGTGGTTCGCTCTCGTCCAGTGAAAATGTGAAAAGACTAGGCCTTTTAACACCCCTCAAAATCTCTGTTAAAACCCTTTTTAGTTAAAATTGCTCAGATAACCCAACACAAATTAATTAATTTATTTTTTTAATGAAAATTCAATTAAACACTTAAATAAATTATTCTTTCAACATATTTTTTTTTACACCCACCCTATTTCATAATTTATATTTATATTTTAAATTTTAATTTAATTTATTTTTGAAAAAATTATAAGATTTCAAAATTATGAAGATAGAAATTATATAACAAGAAGTAAAAAATTTAATATTTTAGGATTGCATGTTATTTAAAAATATTTTTTTAATAAAATTTATGAAAAAATGGTTAATTTTAATAGATGAATTTATATTTTATCAATTAAACTGACCGTATTTTAAGAAATAATATAAAAAAGTGGTGTTATAAGGATTTTAGATAGGAGTTAAAGGCTCCACTCATGTGAAAATAATAGGGGGCTCTGTAATCAAAAGGCTTTAAGGCTCAACTTATCAAGTTACTAGTTTTTAGTAACACTACAATACAATTTGAAAGATCACAAGTATTTGTGAATGTCACAAATATTACAGTACAATTTAAAGTTCTTCAATGTAATTTCATTTGAAACCAATTTTCCCAAATTTTAAATTACAGCAACTGCAAACAAAAGTTGTTTCATCGATTAAGAATGATATAATATAATGTTGTTTGGTACAATACTTTTCTCAACTCTCAGTTGAAAAATTTTAAGATTTTTAAATTTAATTGAATTTACGATATAATAATATATTTCCGCTCTAGAACTTGAGGTAATATCCATGAAAAAATTGAGATTATAATAGAGAGTTTAAGAGTTAAGAATAAAACTTGAATATCAAAAACAAAAACTTTGACATTTTATGTTCAACAAAGAGAGGGAATAAAATGTAGTATATCTAGAGATATGCATTCGGTTTGGCTCGGGCAGTGAGAAACGATTGGTTCAAAAACTTCAAACCATTAATTCAATGTTAGAATTATTTTGTATGGATATTTTTTGTATAAAGCATGAATGGTTAGTGGTTCCAATTGAATTGGATTAAAAAAATGATCAAAATTTAGGTAAAAAGTCTAAATTAAAAAAAAAACATATTAAATTTCTTAAACCAAAGACTATAAAATCAATCTGAAATAAATTATTTTGGTTCGATTTACATTTGATTTTAATTTTGAAAAATCAATCAGTTTCAATTCGGTTCGATTGTGGACCAAACTAAATCGTGCCCAGCCCTAAGCCCTGAGTATATGATGCAACGATGCAATATGGAAATATGTTCTCATATAACATCTATGTTTTGACAACTAAAATGAAATGATTTTTTGAAGCTAGGAATTAATAATGCATATCTATACCTAGCTAAGAGATATTCTTATGCTAGAAGTGCTTTTGTGGGTGCGATTTCATTGGCTTTAATGAAACATTTTGCTAACCCTAAGCTAGATGCTCTTTGATTGACCTATTCCTACTCCAACTTTTTCATTCTGTTACAAAATAATACAATACAAGACACTTGAGGTGTCCGATATTGATGTATTTAGGTCAATCAAGCCTCTCTTTCTCCCAACACCTTAAGATAACGATGCTCATTCTTTTGGATGATTATTAATGTAATGGTTTTGATCTGGTGGGTGAGTAGCTCAGAGACCACACGCATTGTATATTTGTATCGGCTCTCTATAACGTAGTTAAAGCAAACTAACTAATGATGTAAAAAACAATTGAGGTACCAAAATTATAAATAATATATTCTGTTATTGATAAAAGTTGTGTAATCCAATTAAGGCTTTGCATCCCCTCTATATATAAAGTAAACATGACTATAGAAACTCAAGAAAATGGAAGTCAAAACAAAATTTCTTGAAAAAGATTAAAATTTAATTACGTTAGATCTTTCCTAATAGTACAGAAATGATTTTAAATGCCAATTTTGAGTCCCCAAACAAAGGAATTTAACCGAAAATATATGCTATAGATCTTATGGTTTAAGGCTACAAAAATTTCATTTTCTTATTTCAAGTTTTTAAATGTAAGTCATATGCCCAAATGTGATATCTGTAGTCAAGTTACACACTTACACCACATCAAAGTTGTACAACATTACAACTTAATCATATGTTGTCTGAATACTGTTACATGATTAAAGGTATAGCCGTAGATAAGGTCCATATGGATATTTGAAAAGAGGCAGGTTTAAGCTAAAGAACTACATGGCATATATTGTAATCACAAAATCGAAATGTATCTCTAATTTACTTAAGAGCTTTGGTTAGGTTTACGCATCAATCATATATGTGTGCATGTGGGGTTACGTATCTGTTCATGTATGTATATATAACGATTTGAGAAGTGCTTGTTGAATATTGAAGTGAGGCATGCAATCAATTATAAGGTTTACATCATGGGCTATATATGTTGATTTAATTACTTCCTAGTCATTTCCTCAAATTATAGACACCCAAAATTCTTAGATTTTTATGTTTGTAAGTTACGTATGTTGCATCTATATCATCTATGTGAATGCTTTTATATAGACGGGATGCATTTTCATGTAAAATACGACTATTAATTCATGGGATTTGAGTTTCATACTGACATGATCTTGTACTCAACAAAATACAAAAGTTGTGGACGATAGTTATTGAGTAAAAATAAATAAGTAATTTATATCAATAATCAATATACGTTATAACAAATGATCAAATGAAACAAAGTCTTTGAAAGCTCCCAACGTACATACGGTGAAATGATGAAAGTGCATGCTGATTGATTATAAACATGGCTTTTCCTGCTTAATACACATGCAGATTATCAAAACTTCTACTTTAACGCACATTCACTGTGAATTCTTGTATAACATGCACTTACTTTTACATGATTAGTCAAGAAGTCTGCGAGCGCCACACCCAAGTCTTTCTCATAATTAACATAAATATATGAGTCTCTTCCTTTGAGCTCATTGCATAAGAACAAGCTAAGAAGCTCTAGCAGAGTAACAATGAAAAGAGGCGAAAGCACTGGCGGCGGGCATAGTTCACTTGGTTACTTGTTTGGTTCTGATCAAGAGCCAAGCCAGCCTCCAGCTTCCCCGGCAGCGATCAAAGCACCATGGGACGATGATAACACCACGAATAAACCTCCAAGTAACTCATCATCATCAAAGAAACTGATTGTCTCCAACAATTATCACAGAGCCGAAGGCCCAAACTCCGGCAACTTCATTACTGTGAGTACTGAAATAAATTCCATTTCTATATATGTATGTTAATTTTTCATTTAATTTAATTAACACCTCATTTTTATTATGGCTCTTCCAGTTTTGTAATTCATTGATAACTTTTGTAACTTCTAAATTTTAATTAAGTTTCTCTGTTGTTACGATTATTAGGACCGTCCTACAACAAAGGTTCAGTCAGCTCCGGGTGGAGACTCATCTCTTGGGTACTTGTTTGGACACAACAAGAAGTGATATACATACATATTTATATATGTTAATTAGTTAATTTGTTGGCTTCATCTCCAACTTATTGTCTTTTCAGAAGCTAGTATGTACGTCTGTCTGTTAAGTTTTTTTCCTCGTAAATCTTGAAATGATGGCTTTATTTTGTTCCCATAAGGCAGATGTGAATCTTGAACTATGGTTATTACCCATGCTTTAGGGTCTGGAGGAAATTTGAAATAACATCATATCAATAACCTCTGGTTTGTACTTTGATGATCAATCATATACATATGTCATATGCTAATCTAGCTATATATATATATATATATATATGGATGCTTTACGAAATCTAGCTACAACGTGAGCAGTAGTAATTGCTAGGCTCTTGGTGTATTAGTTTAATATTAAACTCTTTTACTATAGCATTTTTTCATAATATTTGTTGAGATTGAGATACCGTAACTTTAAATAGTATAAAATATATAAAATTATTAATTTCTTAAGTAGATAAGTGATGAACAGTAAACATTAGAAAAATAAAAGAGTTTGTTTATCAAACATGTTAATGGCTGTGATTTAAAAAATAAGTTCCACAAAAATGACAAAATATTGTTAGTCATGATTCATGAAGATCGACCTTTTGTCCAAAGCAAATCCATTTCAGTGAGGGCATTTGATATGTTTGCAATCACATGTATATGCATTTATGTAAATCTTGGTTGCACAATGTTTTAATGGTAAACAAACTCATAATATTAAGGCATTTTGTATTCTTTTAATGAAACTTTCATATATATAGTTCTTTGTATATATATATATTGTTTAAAAATGGAAGTTGGCCATTTGATTAGGATATATAAGAGTTGTACTTACAAAATATGTGCTCAAATGAGATATGAAAATTAAAAATAAATTAAAAGGAAAAAAATCCAGGTCTCAGATTGTGCTGCTATATATGAAAATAGTCATTTACTCTAATAAGGATAAAGTAAAACGAACATTTTGATATTGAAAGAATAAAGCGCAATGTAATATTAATTAGGATCGGTGATAATTTTTACACTTTATTCTATTCTTTCAATATTAAAAGGAATATATTCGGTTTTCACAAGAAAAGGTCAAATAACTAGTTTTTTTTTTTAGTAAAAATAATTGAACAACTCCACCGTCGTTCGTATAAAAAAAGTCAGAATAAAACTGACATAACACAACTCAATTGTCACCGAAATTGTGATAAATGCGATAGAGGTTACAAATAAACTTAGATACCAGGATTTGTGGGGCCCACTCAGAACACTTTTTTTAAATCTCTGTTAGTTTAACGGCCATAGGTTTCATGCCACGTGGATAAGTCATGGCCAGTGGGATCCACAATCCCAGCAGATGTGAGACTGTCGTCCACTTGATTGGTAATAGGAGGAAAGGAAAGGAAACACGCCCGTTACATTTGAATTGTTTCTCCGTACCAAATCCCAAAATTCCACTGGGATTTTCTTATTAATGACAATTTAATTCCTTTCCATATGCACAATTTTCCCCTTTCATTTATGCTAAATCATAGTCATTAGAACTCACTCAACTTAATTTTTCAGAAAAAGAAATGGAGTTTTGTCTAAAATCAAGAAATAATCCCCTTTCCCATGTAAATTTTCTCATACTTTCTCTTCCCCCGCTCTGCTTACCTAATTACCTTCTTGACTGAATATCATCAAAGTGAACGCTTATGGCAGTTTTTGAAATGGGATTTTCTTGCGAACTTGTGTTTTTGAAAATGATTATTACTATTATTTTTATTCAAAGCATGGTTCTGTGGCCTAGATTTTATTAGTTGTAGGCGTGTTTAAAGAAATAATCCCGTAAATTTTAATTTGTTCAAAATATGATTGTATTGCTTAAACTTTACTGGGTGCAGTTGTCCGAATTACCTGTATATTATTGTTGGCAATTCGGAGACATTAAAGAAAATGGATTTTTCTGTTGTGTCTCATTCATTATTTCTCCGATATTTAATTGTTTATTCAGGTTATTAAAATTCTCTCAACGTTATTGACATTGGGATTGCTTAGTCCGCAAGTAGCAGAATGCACACCAACCAAGAATTCATACACCATTGAATTTCAGGCACTAAAATGCCGGAAACACAGCGCATTTTTGACTGATTTCGGAGGCGTCGGCGACGGCAAAACCTCCAACACAAAGGCTTTCAATACTGCAATTTCTAATCTAAGCAAATATGCAGCAGATGGTGGAGCTCAGCTTATTGTACCACCTGGGAAATGGTTAACCGGGAGCTTTAATCTCACTAGCCATTTCACTCTTTATATTCACAAAGATGCTCTTCTTCTCGCATCCCAGGTAAAATTTTCTTTCAGTTTCTACTCCCGCAACTACTGGTGTCAACTAAATGTTAGTAATAAAAATTGACTAGCAGTTTCTTGACACAAGGCTCTTGCTATACTGATGTTTTGTCCCCATATTCTAATAAAAAGTTTCTAAGAGTTTTTTTTTTTTTTCTTTCAAAACTTAACTTATTTTCTGTTCTGCTAGTTTTGACGATCACAATGTTTTTTAATTGCATGTTCAAATGGACAGGATGAATCAGAGTGGCCTCTTCTCCCTCCATTGCCTTCCTATGGAAGAGGAAGAGATGAACCTGGAGGAAGATTCAGCAGTCTCATTTTTGGCACAAACTTAACAGATGTTGTTGTTACTGGTAATTATAATTTAAAATTCCAATTTAAGCTGGTGTATATGGTCTTACGTCTAATTGTAAAAGTGCTTCTTAATAAGCACTTATCATGTTCATTTTGCTGAATTTAGGTGGCAACGCCACGATCAATGGCCAGGGTGAACCTTGGTGGATCAAATATAGGAAGAAGCAATTCAATGTGACTCGTCCTTATCTTATTGAGATCATGTTCTCTGATAAGGTTCAGATTTCGAACCTAACTTTAATTGACTCTCCATCATGGAACGTGCATCCTGCATACTCCAGGTTTGACTCATCATGTGGCCCATGATAATTTTTCACTCTCCTTTTTTTCTTTTTCCTGTGTTTTCTGAAGATCATATGAAATTTGCAGCAATGTATTGATACAAGGGCTGACAATTCGTGCACCTATTGATTCTCCTAATACAGATGGGATTAACCCAGGTTTGTTTTTGCCTTAGGGTCTTGCCCCTACTTCTCTTTTTGCTTATCATAATTGAAAATTTTTGTGAAATGATAATGCTATGTATATATAGAAAGTTGTATCCCATGTGACGTATGTTGGGGGTTTCATCATTCATAAACTATCGAGTATCACATGGTTGTCACATCTTTGTATCCCCCCAACACTTTGTAATAGAATAATGCCACTTTATGGTACAAAGTATCCCAACTTTTTTTAGGATTGATGTGTCAAATCTGTGATTAAGGCCACTCTATCAAACACTTCAGTTGTTACACTTTTAAAATTAAGCTACCATAGCTAACTTTTCTATTCTATCACAAGAATCTATATTCTCTCTTTTATTTGCAGATTCTTGCACAAATACGCGAATTGAAGATAACTACATAGTCTCAGGAGACGATTGCATTGCAGTTAAAAGTGGCTGGGATGAATATGGGATCAAAGTTGGAATGCCAGCACAACATCTAATCATAAGAAGGCTAATTTGCATTTCACCAGATAGTGCTGCCATTGCTCTTGGCAGTGAAATGTCCGGAGGAATCAAAGATGTGAGAGCTGAAGACATAACAGCAATCAACACTCAATCTGGTATTAGAATCAAAACAGCTGTTGGAAGAGGAGCATATGTGAAAGAAATTTATGTAAGAAGAATGACAATGAAAACAATGAAGTATGTGTTTTGGATGACTGGTGATTATGGCTCACACCCAGATCCTGGTTTTGATCCAAAAGCACTTCCGATAGTTACAGGAATAAATTACAGAGATATGGTGGCTGATAATGTTACTCAATCCGCAAAGCTTGATGGAATTCACAACGACCCATTTACAGGAATCTGCATTTCTAATGTGACTATTAAGTTGACAGAGAAACCGAAGGAGTTGCAATGGAATTGTACTAATATTCAAGGAATTACAAGCCGTGTGACACCTCCAGCTTGTGACTGGTTGCCTAAGAAAGAGCCTACTGATTGCTTTTTCCCGGATGATAAGCTGCCAATTGATGATGTTAGGTTGAACACTTGTACTGCCAGTATCGGCAATGCTTGATAGTGTAATGTAATGCATTTGATCAAGTCTTGTATTAATAATATGATAATTGCTAGATTTACTGTTGTTCGTGTGAGAGGAATAAACAAATATTAAGATTTGGCTAGTACTAAGTTATTCTTTAGCTTATGTTTGGGTAAAAAATGACATTTATTTAAGCCACGTAGTTGATGACCATTTAATAGGCTTTAAAACTTCTTCCAAGGTGGATTTTCATGATCTGACTAATGAGCTCTATTTTCTCCATCATGTGTACTAATATCAGCACTGCACAAAACAGCGGTCTTGTTCGTTTGCGGATAATTGTGATAAGAAGCTACCCTTTTAATCCCGCACTCCTGCATTATTGAAGCAAATGGAATTTGAATATGTAGAACAGTGTATCAGATAAATCTACATGATCAGCTTCAGGGAGAGTGAGAAATCATTGTCCTTACTTCTTTAAGAAGCAAGTCCCTAGGCTCAAGCATGTGAAGAACATCCCCCATTGTAGGCCTATGTTTTATATCAGGATCAACACATTTCAGAGCAATTAAAATGATCCGTTTGAGTTCTTTTGTAGAAGGCATTTCTGGCAATTTAGGATCCAACACATATGCAATCTTCTGCTGTGCAACCATGGATTTTAACCAGTCGATCAAAAACACCTGCAATTACAGTTCATTTTCTGTACATAAATAATCAAGAATCAAGTTGAATAATAAAAGGGTTAAAACAAAGGAATCTGTACTTGGGGCTGGCTGTAATCTACAGGTAATATCCCGGATACAATCTCCATGATAAGTATTCCGAAGGTATAAACATCACTCTTCTCATTGAAGATACCGGTAGGGTTAGATTCTTCTGC
This sequence comes from Murraya koenigii, assembly GCA_025617385.1. Taxonomy (NCBI): domain Eukaryota; kingdom Viridiplantae; phylum Streptophyta; class Magnoliopsida; order Sapindales; family Rutaceae; genus Murraya; species Murraya koenigii. Next base: position 26,335,946 of record CM046818.1, read on the forward strand.
TAGATAGCTACAAAAGCATTCAAAATCTCAATATGGTCAATGAAAACATAAAAAATGCTCATAAGCTAACTGTTTATGCATCTGTGCTAACCCGGAATTTCTCAATTCACATGACGTAGAGATACTCCATTCGGGACCATAAAGCTTGGCAAGACCAAAATCTGAGATCTTAGGATTCCAATGGTGATCAAGCAGTATGTTACTTGATTTCAGATTTTGATGGACTATCTTCGGTTCAATATCCTCGTGAAGGTAGGCCAGTCTGCGTAAACAAATTCTCCCCACAATCAGACTCGATTCTCCCCTGATCTGAACTCTGTTTAAGTTTGATTTAATTTCCGTGAAGTGATTGGTAATCCAAAAAATGAAAAATGAAAATCACCCTTTTGCTGTTCCTTGAATGATCTTCATCCTTGCATCCCAAGTTAAAGGTTTGGCTTTGCCTAGAGATCCATGAAGCCAATGTTGCAAATTACCATTGTCTATGTATTCATACACAAGTATCCTAATCAAAAGTGAATATCCATCAAGAGTTTGAGTTATAAAGTTTCACATTACCCAAGAGATTTGCGTAAAAAGATCAAAATTGATACCTGTTTTGTCCTTCAACACAGTATCCAAATAGCTTCACTAGATTCTTGTGTCTAACTTGCCCAATCGCCTCCACATTTTCGATGAAGTCCTCCTCTTCGCTAATACTAATCAATCACAAAGCATTAATAAATCAACCGTGCGTGATTAATTCAAATGAACCTACACAGAGCTAATACTTACCGGCTACTCATTAGCAGCTTGACAGCAGCTCGCATATTGTCCAACAAAACAGCACGATATACGACACCATTATCGCCGCTTGCAATCACATTCTGTTCAGCAAAGCCATTTGTAACGACCTCAATCTCCTTGAGACTGATCCTGATACCTGGCCGCATCTCCGAAACACTACGTCTAATACTTCTATTTGCTTGTGCCCTTGTACAACGATTAGTACTAGTACCACTAGACCATCGATCAGAGAACATAAACTGAAGGTCTGGCTTGGCAAGATTCATCTCAATCTCCGACATTGTATTGCAAGACAGAAGCCTCCTGTCAAAAGATGAAGTGCAAAAAGTATTGTGAGGATGAATATGATTCCTTGGAGAAATGGGATTTTTCGGGAAGCGAAAATGAGCATTGATGTTGGACTTTTTGCGACGGTGGAAGATGAAGATGTAAAGGAAGAGGATGGCTATGAATACGAGTAAAGAGAGTAGAGTCAAAGTGACAATTAATATCCATAATGGGATGCCAAAGAAGGAGGTGTGTTTCGAGAGCTTGTGCTTGAGAGATGATGACATGTTCGAGGGAGGCAGGCGAGGTTAGGGTTTGTTGTGAGTGATCAAGTGACATGGTTTGATTTGTGTTTTTAGTAGGAGGAAGAAGAGATTAGCTAAAACTCTTTGGAATAGTTCAAACTCTTGAAGTTACAACAACTAAACAGCTAAAGGAAGCGGGAAATCTGCCTGTGGATTTGGTGGGGGTGACCCAAAATAATCTTCAATTGATTATAGCAAACCAAGGGGTTGCAACGCTTCTAGAAAGACAGTACGTCGTACTATCCCAAATTCCCCATGTTAAAGTATTTATGTCTTACAAAAATTAATTAGTTTGATAGCAAAGAAGATGTGTGGCCACCTATGACTGAAGGCACCAATTCGAGTCTCTGACAAGTACACATAATACCTCTGACTGAAGGCATCACCCATATCATTGATCAAGTACATTGCTCTATTGTGGTGAAGAAAAATGTCTTTTGAGTTTTACACTCGACTAATTCCTGCAATATATTATAAGTTGTATGGACTGCCGTAGATCTCCCCAATTATGTTGGTATAAATTTAGAGTTCTTTAGTATTAGTCATTTAGTTGCAACGTCCGCAGACTCTAGTATAATTTAAGAAAAATATTGGTGCGTAGAAGACCCCTTGACGGTTTGGGTTTGTAAACCAATCTTAAATGTGATTCTACACCATTCAAAACTTAGGAGATCGCTACAAGTTTTTTTTTTTTCAATCAAATCATCAGATTAATAATGTTGAAGGTTTCCAATTGCAATTGTGAAGACCAACAATGCCTTTCCAGATAAGGAAGCATTGTAGCCATCGGAGTGCCACTGATTGAGCTCAAATTCGATAAAAAGCAGCCGCTAGGTCTACAATAACTTCTTTTAACTCATTTTTAATTTTCAGGTAGGTGGCTTCTCATTCCTTTTTGCATGGTTCTTTACATCACTGCAGCTATACGATTCAAGTTTTACACAACACAAAATATACAAATTGACTCCAATGATCACAAAGGCATTTCTCCATCTGAGGCTCACAATAACAGAAATAAATTGGATGTACAAGAGGAATATATTGATAAAAACTAAAATCTCTATAATCTCCCATCCAATAGACAAAGCTGCTCAATAATGGTGTCAACATTGAAACCATCATCACGTTCTCTCTTCATTACACGCAGGTTGATTTCATAAAGCTTCGGCCATAATTTACCCGTCACTGCCAGAGAAGTTGAGTTATCAGGTGCCAATTCACCATGCAAAAACATCAATTCAGGGGACATTTACTGCAAAATCTGATTATGAAATCATTTTTGCCTATTAAAAAAAAAAAAAAAAAACATTGCCAGGCTTGAGCAAATAGAAATTAAATTGAAGCTCTAATGCTCTATACTAGATTACAGCAAGACAATATTAACCGAGGATTCATTAAGCTTCCCTTGAAACTAATTCACTTAAAAGTACCCTGAAAACCTAAAATGAATGATGATAATATTAACTGGGGAGAGGAGTGCCAAAGCTTGGAGCTTACCAAAAATGCGGCTTCTATTGCTATCCCATGCTATGCCATTTAAAACATCAATACCCTACAAGGTAATGCAATCTCAAGTTAAATCTTCACCAAAATAAATAAATAAAAATAAATTGTGCACATCTGGTTTAATTAAAATGCTTACATTATACCCAGCCGCTACCAGCCTCTCCCTACAAGAAAGAAAGAAAATGGAAAAGTTAAAAGGCAACTAACAATCAAAATGATAAAAATAAGTTATTAAATCCAGGATAACTACCAGATAATCTAATAAAAAGAAAAAGGAAATTCAAGGAAAAACCTTAAATTTGGAAGTAGAATCCATCCAAGCACCGCACCATCTTCATGTGAGATTCTAGCAATGCAGTCTGTCTATACAGTGAGAATAGTAAATGTTAGATAATTGCTGGCAAATAACACCCAAAATAGCTTATATGTCTAATATTTAGAATTTCATTGCTGATTAATGTATCTCAGTAATCGTCAAAATCCAGCTTATCATGCTGTTACATGTATGAGTAAACTACCAAAAGCTTGTAAATATGCATATGGTATGCAAGGACATACCTGCCAAACATTCGCCCAAACTTCACCTTCTATAAATTCTAGTTCATTGAGATTCCGTACTTCATGACCTTTATATTTGACAATATTTTTTCTGGTGACTGCAATTAAGGCAACTCAAATTCAACAATAAGACAAACAAATAAACAAAAGTATCATCATAAAACAAAGATCAATTTACAAACCATCACCATATCGTGGAACTAAATAGATAATTGTAAAATGGTGAAGGCTACTACCGTGCTAGAAGATGAAGCTTAGAATATTATTTTAAGCCGCATCATTCATGCCAAAGAGCCAAAAAAATATAAGACAGAAATGGAATTGGCACTAACTGTAGTACATGAGAGAAACCTTTCAATGTTTGGGGATCAATCTGATACAACGTGGAACTTCCATCGCTTCCAAACAATACTTTTCCATCAGTAGTCAGACCCCAACCATCTTTCATCTGATGTGTAAATTCCTCCAACTGCAATGTTTTTCAACAAAATAAAATTATTACAGGTCGGGCATTCCAACAAAAGTGCACCTCATTGCAAAAAGCATTTCAAGGTGAAGCAAAATGAAACCATCAACTACAGCACCGGATTAAGAGAACAATTTCACTAACAGCTAACAGCTGGATGTCACACTTAAAAAAATCCATTAAAGAAGAATACAAATAGTAATAGTAAAATATTATTGAAGTTTAAAATTGCAATTGAATCATGAAGACGAAAGCAGGAATTAATTCAGATATTACATTGGAGAAACATTAAAGAAATAACAGCAAAGCATCTCAGAACACATTAAATATTTTCATAATTTACAGGTTCTCTCATAGGCATTACCAAAATTTGGTATCAAATTCGTTTTCTCAATCCACGTAGGCTCAATTAGATTGAAACACCCCCACCCCTCCAAGAAATTTAAAGCTCACTGATTTTTCCTCCAGACAAACAAACAGATTATTTTTATCGTTATTAATGTTAGGAAGCCACTCCATCTCCGGTGTTCTATTAAAACATGATATTGAGCCATATTTGTGGGTTAACATTGCTTATAACAGTGTCCAAATTTTAGATTGTTTTAGGTCCAAACTAAGAAGTCAGCCACTGCAGAAGTCCAATTTAAACAAAAAAGATGAAGCCAATTCAGAATCTTAAAATAAAAGATACATGCATAATCCCAAAATTTCACCAAACCCAATAGAGGAACAAATACATAATTTATGGAAGTTACAAGGTTATATAAACATTGACCTCGCTTTCATTCAGAAAATGCTTTCTACTTATTAACCCAAGAAAGTAACAACTAAACAATCATAAGAAAGAACAGATTAGAGCAGAAAAAAAAGGTGAAGCACAAACTTTGCTTAAATTATTTTGGTCATATATGAAACCAGTTTTCTGCAACCAAGTCACTTGGAACAGCCTACAAAAGAAAATGAAAAATTACTGGATTAGCTTAATCGCACTTTAGATGATACCATGATATTACTGACTGAAGAAACTTGTTTGAATAACAGTCATGAGAAAGGCTAAATCACTGATTTATAGAATCAACAAGACAAGCAAATTGCAACTGAACATTCTTCCATACTTTTCCCCAAGAAGAGTTAAACCCTCCCCAAAATATGAACCATCCATCTGGTTAATAGCTTCAACCTGCACATAGCAAAGACAATGAACTTCATTAAAGTCTGCTGAGTTGCAATATTACAACTCAGCATGGACAAATAACTAAAGTGGTTCATCCCGTGGAGAAATTCTATAATATATTCAGAGGTATTATGTTGGCCATACAACAAACTAATGATATTATGACATGTGGACATTTATTTTGATAAACCACAATGCAAGTGGTGGGTAAATTAAATTCAGTTACCATGGCATATACGCATTAGTTAGTTATATTACCTCATATATTCTAAAATTCCTCCACCGGGTGATGAAGAAAATAGAATAGCTCAACTAAAACTAATTACTGCATTCAATTAATATGGCGCAAACAAAAAGAAAATGTAAATTTGAAAATTTGGGATCTGCACCTTCCCTGTCTCGAGTGCTACTCTCCGAACTGAAGACTGTAATCATAAAAGAATGAAAAAAAAAAAAAAAAGAAGAAGAAGATCAAGCAAAGAATTACAAAGAAAAGGTAGTTCAAACAAAAGAATCAGCAATTTAAGAAAAAGTAACGATCTTACACGCCCATAAAGTCCAGTTGACTCAAACAAGGTATCATTTTCAGCATAAAGAAGTCCCTGATATCAATAAAAAATTAAAAAAAAAGCACTGTCAATAATTCTCAAATAACAATCAAACAACAAGAGAACAAACACAAGAATTATCTATTTTAATTGGTCCAATTTTTCCGTTAACGCATTAACATGTAGATTCCCACGGCTATGGTTAACTAATATCCAGTTTAAGAATTCTCAGATGCGATCGGCATTTTTTTGTTAAAATCCCAACCTCGAATTCTCCGTACAAATTTGTCTTTTACCCACGTCAAATTTACAATATAATTATATAAAATTTTTAACGTAACTAATATAATTTATAATTTTTTTTGGAAGGCGCATGGTTAAGTTACCTGAGTGAATGCTTTGGGATCATGGGGAAACTCATTTACGACTTGAATGGTGTAAATACTGGGGGATTGGCCAGCGCCGGGGAACCTGAGCCACATGTTCGACGAAATGCGCAAGAGAACGAAGCCACATAGGATGAAAAAAATTAACATGACTGCTGGGATTCGTTTGTTGTAGTAACGGAATCGAGAGAAATGATTAGAAGCCATGCATGAAGAAGATGGTGATGGTGCGGGCCGATCCGATTGAGAAATCGAACGTTTGCTGGGTTTTTTCTTTAGCGATCTGCTCGCCATGATATACTCTATTGCAGATATGATCAAATGCTTTTCATTTCATTTCAGTAACTGTTACGGGCGTCGCGACTTCGCCGGTTACCTACTTAAAACGCTCGAGTCAAGCCAGATGTCACCTTTTTGGATATTGTTGTTCATATTTATGGATTTTTTTTTTTGTTTGGAAGGTTGAATTTTGTAATTTTCTTTTTTTTTTTTTGGGATTATTACAAAATTTACTTTTATTGAAAATTTATGATGCAGTCCCATGAACATGCAGGCTGGCTTGATATCAAAGCCGGATTTCCTTTCATTTATTAGAAAATCAACCTCATTTGTACATATAAATTTGATCCATTTTATGTTTAAGTATGAGCCTAAAACTACTCAATTCTATTTCTACATAATGATAAAATCAACACCATCCACACTCGTATGAATAAATTGAATCAATTTCAAATGTACTTTTTTAAAATCCATCTGTAGAAAAATATTAATCGACCTTAAATTTTAACCTAATTTTTTTTATCAAACTTAAAATTTTGACAATGGTGATATTTTAACTCACAATATCCAATAACTCAAATATCAATTGCCGCCAAACACCCCAAAAAAAAATTTGGCTTTTTTATATTTACAGTATGAACAATGTTATTTATTTTAAATTTTTTATTTTAAATAATTATTTCAAATAATATAATATAATTTATTTATTTACATTTTATAAAAAAATAATCAATTAATAAATATTAAATTATTTAATATAAATATTTAAGATATGAAATTCTTTTTCCTTTTCCTTTTCGCAAGGACAAGGAGATTATATTTAACTATAAGAATAATGCTTGACTGATAAATAACTTATTTCTTGGTCTTCGACCCCTTTAGTCACTACGAACGCCCCCGAGCGGTGCAATAAAATGTGTCTATTTATCTATTTCTTGACTCGAAATGGGAGTAGGTTTGAAAAAGGATCTTAGAGTGTCTTAGGCCAATTTTTTACGGGTCAATGGAATCTTTATGCGCAAAATCTCGATTCAAGTAGTCATTTATTTGGTACCTCCTAAGGATCAGGAACTGCCATTTTAACCCTTCTCGGGAGATTTCATCCACAAACATAAAGCTTATGGTTGATCGATATTGCTCATCATCATTTAGCTATTGCATTTATTTTTCTCGTTGCTGGTCATATGTATAGAACAAATTTTGAGATTGGGCACAGTATAAAAGATATTTTAGAAGCACATATTCCTCAAGGAGGACACTTAGGGCGCGGGCATAAGAGTCTTTATGACACAATCAATAATTCGCTTCATTTTCAATTAGGCCTTGCTCTAGCCTCTTTAGGGGTTATTATTTGTTGACACCTCAGTGTTTAAAAAAGGAATATGTTTTCATAAACATAAGTCATAAACAAAAAATATTCATACATTGAGAATATAATCAAAATCGATTGAATTTCGAAGATTCAAATTCTAAATTCGAAACTAAAATTCTAATTTTATTCCCGGAGAAGAAGTAATAACTGTATTTGGGGAATAAGTATCGGCTAACTCTATACTAGCAGTCGCAGTAATACAGAAGATGCAAGCGTTATCCGAAATAATTGGGTGTAAAGCATCTGTAGGTGGCTTTTTAAGTTCGCCGTCAAATCCCAGGGCTCGAGCATGTTATCCCATTTTAAAATTGGTTTATTCTGCAGCAGCAAATGGTATTCACAATCTGAATTTCAACGAAGGAAGTTTATAGTTGTTTCTAACTATAGGCGAGCGACGGGAATTGAACCCGTGTATGGTGGATTCACAATCCACTGTCTTGATCCACTTGGCTACATCCGCCCCTCAGCTATTTACACAATTTAATTATTTACCGGCCCAGATGCTAAATCCGCACAATTCCCTCTTCATGTATGGTTACCCGATGTCATGGAAGGGCTTACTCCTATTTCGGCTCTTATACATGCTGCTACTATGTAGCAGCGGGAATTTTTCTTGTAACTCAACTTCTTTTGCTTTTGATAGTCATTCCATACGTAATAAATCTAATATCTTTGATAAATATAATAATAATATTTTTAAGAACTACTTTAGCTGTTGCTCAACAAGATATTAAGAGAAGTTTAGCGTATTCTACAATATCTCAATTGTGTTATTTGATATTACCTCTAGGTATGGAGTTTTATCGGCCGCTTTATTTCATTTGATTACTCCTGCCTATATTCCAAAGATTACTCCTGCCTATATTCCAAAGCCTTGTTGGTTTTAGGATATGGATCGTAATATAAATGGCACCGTTGTATCTCCGACATAATTTTTTTTTTTTAATTCGGGTCAATGTCACGCGTGTGAAATAAAGAGTTTAACTGTACATTTGGTATATATCCAAATAAATGAAAAGCCCTGTTGATTAGAAAAATCTATTGGTGCGCATGAGTCGGGCCCAAGATACAGAAGGCCCAAAATAGGATATCAATTACAAGGCTTCAAGCGGCCTCACATAGCAGCAAAAATCCTGAAATTCCAATAATAATAATTTTATTTATTTTTAAGATTATCGGAACACACAGCATTGTTTTCTAATGAATCACAGAACTTAATGGGCCACTTTGTTGTTATGTTTCAAAGAGAATTAATAAAAAGATAAAATCAAAACAAAATATTAAATTCGAGTTAAGATACTCTTCTTATTTGAATTTCTCACGAATAAAAAATTCATGTGTTGATTGGTGACTAACAAATTTAAAATATACAAAAATTAAATGTTATTCATATACTATTAGTACATAATAAATGACAACAGATAGTTAAAAGCTCATACATGATCAAATAAGGAGAAAATCTCAATCCATGAAACATAACTTAATTAAGGAGAGCTGACTGGGTCTTTCATATTTTGCTTGCTAGTGCACCGGTGCTTGTTGCTAAGAGTAATTGATAATAGTTTTGGCTAATTATATAGAAATCAACACAGAGATAGTAATTAGGGGTGAGCAAATTCAATTTCAAGCCGGATTTAGGTCGATCTGATCGGATTCCGGATTAATTGGGTTAGGAGAAATTCAACCCGAACATGTAATTAGGTTAGATCGAATTCGGGTTTGGCAAAATTGACCCAATCGAGTTAAAAACTTCATCCGAATCCAAATTTTTAAGGTCGGTCGTGTCAAATGTCAATTCCTAATAGTAACTAATGACTAATTGGTGCTTAACGACGTCGAATAATCGAAGTCAATTAATTTTTTTTTGTGACAGATAATACAAGTGATTGCTAAGTTCTATAACTAATAATTCAGTTTTATTATGATTGTAATTATATATTTGATTCTATTTTCATTTGCAATTATAAATTCTTAATGGAAATGATATTTATTGGGTAGAAATGAAGAATTTAAAAAAAAAAGATCACAAAGTCGAAGAGTGGTACAAATAGCGTAAAAATTGTTGTTCAAACACTATGTAATATGTATAGACCTTTTACACAACAAGAGAATAATAAAACTTTGGAGGATGGATACTATAGTGTTAGACTAAGAGATGAGAATATGTTTTCAAGATTTACAAGTGATTCCGAATTTTAAATTACCTTCTATATTTCGGTTTGCATTTTCGATCGGTAATGAAAGGTTAGGAAATCACTAATACGACGCATCGATTGGGATGTATAAAATTAGTCAATTTACTTTTTAGTGATACAAAAATATAATAATTTTTAATTTTATTATTTCATTCTCTTACTCTCCTATTGATCCAATACTCTATAAACCTAAAAAAAAAAAAAGAATTTTTCTCCATCTAATTATTGTTATTATTAATAATAATATTACGTATTATAAATTTTGTATCTCAAATAATTATTATAAATAATATAATAAAATTAAAATAAATTAATTAATAAATATTATATTATTTAAAATATATATCGCCACTTAATTATTGATCATTCGGTGATGGTCGCAAACGATCGGTCAGCCAATAAGAAAGAACATTCGAGACCCTGATAGCTGTGCGAACATTCTCGAATCGCAATTTTGACGAACCATCATAAAAAAAAAACGGTAAAACCTTCTCTCCCGCTTAAACGCCCAACCGAAACCGAAGAGGAAACGGCACCGTTTAATGGAACACTCCAGAACCTGACTCTTCCGCTTTTCCCTCGTCAACTTCGGGGACCATACGCTCTGTATAAATACACACAGATTTTCTCTCCTCAATCGCCTTTCGCTTTATCAAAATCTCTTTCTGCGCAAGCAAACGCAAAAGCAAAAACAAAGCTATTCTCTTCAGTTTTCTTCCTTTCAAGTGTATTTTTTATTTTTCTGTGTTGTGAAGAGGAGCAATGGCGGACGCCGAGACATTCGCATTCCAGGCAGAGATCAACCAGCTGTTGAGTTTGATCATCAATACTTTCTACAGCAACAAGGAGATTTTCCTTCGCGAACTCATCAGCAACTGCTCCGATGTGAGTATTTTTTTTTATCTTTTCATAATTCGTCGTCGTCGTTTTATCGTGCTTATTATTGTTGATGAATTACTTTAATTAATTAATGTTTATGGTGCATTTTCAGGCTTTGGACAAGATTCGATTCGAGAGCTTGACGGACAAGAGCAAGCTGGATGGACAACCAGAGCTGTTCATCAGAATCCTGCCTGACAAGGCTAACAACACACTCACTATTGTTGATAGCGGTATCGGCATGACCAAAGCAGGTATAATATTATTATATGTACAAAGAAATTGTGCTATGTGCGATTAGTGTCTGGTTACTTCAGAATTGCATATTGGACTACAAATTTTAAATATAACTTAATGCGGGTGGTTTAATAAGTGTTTCGAATGTATGTTGATTTTGGAATTGTGTAGATTTGGTGAATAACTTGGGTACAATTGCGAGATCTGGGACCAAGGAGTTTATGGAAGCTTTGCAGGCTGGGGCTGATGTGTCAATGATTGGTCAATTTGGTGTTGGTTTCTATTCGGCGTACCTTGTTGCTGATAAGGTTGTTGTGACTACAAAGCACAATGATGATGAGCAATACATCTGGGAATCACAAGCTGGTGGTTCTTTCACTGTTACCAGGGATGTTAGTGGAGAGCCTCTTGGTAGAGGTACCAAGATGACTTTGTACCTCAAGGAGGATCAGGTAAAATTATCAAAGCAATTTGCTGTTGGTAACTATCCAACCTGTTTTGTTTGTTTTTCAACTATGTTATTGATGTTAATGTGTTGGTGTAATCTTTTTGCAGCTTGAGTACTTGGAGGAGAGGAGAATTAAGGACCTTGTGAAGAAACACTCTGAATTCATCAGCTACCCTATTTATCTCTGGACTGAGAAGACTACTGAGAAAGAAATTAGCGACGATGAAGATGATGAGCCTAATAAGGAGGAGGAAGGCGATGTGGAGGATGTTGATGAGGAGAAGGAGAAGGAGGGCAAGAAGAAGAAGAAGATTAAGGAGGTTTCTCACGAGTGGCAACTAATCAACAAGCAGAAACCCATCTGGTTGCGTAAGCCTGAGGAGATCACCAAGGAGGAATATGCATCGTTCTATAAGAGCCTGACCAATGACTGGGAGGATCACCTTGCTGTCAAGCATTTCTCTGTCGAGGGTCAGCTTGAATTTAAGGCTATTCTCTTTGTTCCAAAGAGGGCTCCATTTGATTTGTTTGACACCCGCAAGAAGATGAACAACATTAAGCTTTATGTTAGGCGGGTGTTCATTATGGATAACTGTGAGGAGCTCATGCCAGAGTACCTTGGATTTGTTAAGGGTGTTGTTGATTCAGATGACTTGCCACTCAACATTTCTCGTGAGATGTTGCAGCAGAACAAGATTCTGAAGGTGATCAGGAAGAACCTTGTGAAGAAATGCATTGAGATGTTCAATGAGATTGCTGAGAACAAGGAGGACTATAACAAGTTCTATGAGGCTTTCTCTAAGAACTTGAAGTTGGGTATCCATGAGGACAGCCAGAACAGAGCTAAATTGGCTGACCTGCTCCGTTACCATTCCACCAAGAGTGGTGAGGAGGTCACAAGCTTGAAGGACTATGTCACCAGAATGAAAGAGGGCCAGAACGATATTTACTACATAACTGGTGAGAGCAAGAAGGCTGTGGAGAACTCTCCATTCTTGGAGCGCCTCAAGAAGAAGGGTTATGAAGTCCTCTACATGGTTGATGCTATTGATGAGTATGCTGTGGGTCAGTTGAAGGAATACGAAGGCAAGAAGCTGGTCTCTGCCACAAAGGAAGGATTGAAACTTGATGATGAAACTGAGGAAGAGAAGAAGAAGAAAGAGGAGAAGAAGAAGTCTTTTGAGAATCTCTGCAAGACAATTAAGGATATCTTGGGTGATAAGGTTGAGAAGGTGGTTGTTTCTGACAGGATTGTTGACTCTCCTTGCTGTTTGGTCACCGGAGAGTATGGCTGGAGTGCTAACATGGAGAGGATCATGAAGGCTCAGGCCCTGAGGGATAGCAGTATGAGCTCATACATGTCAAGCAAGAAGACAATGGAAATCAACCCTGACAATGGAATCATGGAGGAGCTCAGAAAGAGAGCTGAAGCTGACAAGAACGACAAGTCGGTGAAGGATCTCACGATGCTGCTTTTTGAGACTGCCCTCTTGACTTCTGGGTTCAGCCTCGATGATCCAAACACATTTGCTTCCAGGATTCACAGGATGTTGAAATTGGGGTTGAGCATTGATGAAGAAGAGAATGCTGATGAGGATACCGACATGCCTGCTTTGGAGGAAGATGCGGCTGAGGAGAGCAAGATGGAGGAGGTCGATTGAGGTGTTAAAATGTGTCATATTATTCTTAAGTAGTCGGGTCTTTGTTATTTGGTAAAGGCTGTGTGTTGTTAAAGGGGATTAAGTGTCGCTGCTGTGTCTGTCGGTTAAGAGTCGTATGTCTTTTGTTTTTTTTGATTCTGCAAGGTCCTGGATGGTGCTTTTGTTTCTAATTTTTACCAATCTGTATCTTGCTTTTAGAGTTAATATAATCTGAGTTTCCAAATTTTAAATTTTATGTCCAAGTGGTAAATCCTAATCTGTTAAAGGATGGAGTTATCTATATCAACTATACTTTTTAACGTACATTTTAAGAAGAGAATTATTGTCTTTTTATTTAATGCTTTTTATAAATGAGATTTTTTTTTAAATTATTCATTAGCTTTTATGTTGGGTAAGTTTAATTTCTCTTATTTTCTAAACGGAAGTATTCGAATGAATTAGTGAAATTTTATGAAATTAAAAAGAGTGAATAAAATATGTAATATTTTTAAAATTATTTAAATAATAAGATTGGAGAGGAAGATAACGGGCATGCTTCTTAGCCTTGATCAATTGCTCCAGCCCTTACCAGAACTGCCCTTATAAGAACGTTTTCACTGCCTTTCAGGACTAATTATGATTCAAGTAAATTCGACAAAATAGAGAGCCAAATTTGGTAGCTGGATATAGTGGGAATGAGTTAAAGGGAAAGCCAGACATGTCTACATGAAATATCAAAAATACAACTACCGTAACCAGAATGCAAAATACTGATGAGGTCCAATTTCAACCAACGGCCATGCTGCAGAAAAATAAAAGATCTCATAATGAACTTCATATTGTACTTTAAAGCTTACAAAAATACTATGGCAAATTCCACAAAGGCATTAGACTTGTTCTAAAGACTTGAAACACTAATTTGGGCCAAACATGAACTAAGCGAACTGGCCTCGACCTCAAGGAAATCCTGAACCTGATGGAGCTGCACCATACCCTCCACCTCCACGACCAAAACCAGGTCTTCCACCAGAGCCCTGCAAAACAAAAAGAGCAGGTGAGTAAACATATAAAGGTGGAATTAGTCAGGGCCAAGTTACAAACAACCATTAGCCATTTTCCTCTTTTTTTTCTCTTTTTCCCCCAAATCACAAGCAAGCTCCTATTACAAGCAGGGATTACTTCACCAAATGTATATCCATAGAAAATGTAAGAATTTGGTGAAACTAAAATTACCCTGAAGGATGGCTGGAAATCAGCAGGTGCTCCTCCCTTCTCACCACCAAAGTCACCGCCACGAGGACCACCACGGTACCCTTCACGGTCACCAAACCTTGGTCGGTCTCCATCAAAACGAGGTGGGCCCCTAAAGTCAACAATTAAGAAGCATTAATCACATACCAAGAGAACCAGAAAAATCAATTCAACAAGAAAGATAAACGAAGTCCAAAATAGGAATGATGAATAAGGTAAAATATACCTTGGACGGTCACCACCAGGACCACCCATTGGGCGACCAGCTGGCTTAGCAGATTTCTTCAAGGTAGCAGGAACAATTTCTGATGGAAGATTGAGGTAAGTCCTCAAAAACTCAATCCCATCATTTGTAAGGTACCAATAGTAGTGCATCCACGCAAATGTCTCACGAACATACTCCCTGGATTTGAAGCTCTGCATCAGCTTAATCACCTGCAGGTTCGGAACATCGATTTCTGGGTGCTTTGCAAGATTATAATCCTTCTTTGCATAGCATACTCCCTCTGTAGATTCAAAGCAAATTTAACTCAACTAACAAGAATTGCAAAACCACATTATCAATTTCAGTTTTAACAGAATAAAGTTTTGTGGAAGCCCAATCATGATCCTAGACTAGATATAGGTATTTTCACTATACAATTGTTAATCAAAGACTAGATATAGGTGTTTTCACTATACAATTGTTAATCAACAAAACAATCACATTGAGCCCAAAAAAGTATCTTCTAATAGAACATCATACACATGAGATCTAGCATTATCAAACAAAACAGCCCTGAGATTAAAAGCCACTTAATTATGCATATTATGATACTTCACTAGGTAAGGTTGCATTTTCTACTTAGAAACCGCCAAAGAAAAACATATATTTCTCGGCAGAAAAATCAGACACTCCATTATATTCAGCCAAATACAAGTACTTAATACATAGTTATGATATTTTGATAAATATAATATATAGCAATATCAAACAAACTACACTCAGATTAAAGTGCAGTCAAATCATACTAACACAAACCCATTATTATTAAATACAAGAAAATCATGAAATACGAACCTTGGAAGAGGTACTTGCAGATTTCTTTGCGGTTCTTCTCTGGAATAATCTGATAATATAAATTAAAAAATTTTAAAAAGAGTCACTAATAAAATTCAAATACGTAGGTTCATAGAATACAAATTATATGATATGCATAATAAATTGAGAGAGATGTATGCACCATGGTTCCGAAGTAAAAGATCGAGCTTAGCCCTTTCTATGAAGCTGCGCGAGGAACGAATGGCTAGTTGGAGGGGATTCAAAACCCTAGAAATGGTGGTCTATTTATATGGGTTTTTTTGGAGCAGATTAATTGGTGCGATTTGGATTGAACCGGCTTTTTTTTTAAATCAGTGGGCCTATATATTTGGGGTGGGCCTTTCTAAAACCACTTAAGCTCGGCCTCTCAACGGAAAATGATCTTCTTTACTTTCTTTTTCGGATAAAAATATTATTTTTTTATACAATTACTAATGTTTATAATCGGAAATCTCTAGTTAGGCTACTTAAGATCAAATTCTATTATAATACAGTCTAGATTTCTACATTCACTTAATATCAGAGGGAGTTCTGCTCTACCCATATTAACAAGAGAAATATCTACATCTACCCCACTAAATTGAGAAGAGACGGATATTTATTCTACCCACATTAGTGGTAGAGATATCCATATTTCTACCCAATTAAGGTTTTATTTGGTATTGATGTAATGTGAAATAAATATTGATAATGTGTAATAAATATGACTTTTAACTATTAATTTTGATAAAAAAATAAATAGATATTATAAATTTTTTATCATACAAATATGAAATAAACTTAATTTTCAAACCGAAGCAGCTAATATTTACTTGATACTCTAATATTATATTTTTTAAATTATAATTATCCAACTACAATAATAAACTAAGCCTAAATGGGAAGAAAAATGAATCCAGTAATTGCTAGGACTCACCCATGTATTATAGCCAACGAGCTATAAGCCAATTGGCTTTTGCTAGAAAATTATTAAACTTCAACGATAAATAAATGAATGTTGAGTTGCTCATTTTATTTACTGTGTAATTGTGTTTCATGAATAAATAAATTGCTAAGTATTGTATAATCTTGTAATTATAAATTTTGTTCTCTTTCTTAAATTTTATTTCAACGAGAAATAAAAATAATATGTGATAAATAGCTATACTTCAAAATAATTTGATTTATGTATTGAAATGTAATGCAATAGTATGTTTCTATTAGGAAATAAAATGAAGTAATGCATTTTATATTAGGAAATGAGTTAAAGGACAATTAATTATTTTTTAACTATTTTATGTTAAACAATGATGTAGCTACAAACTATTTCACATAAATTATATTGTATAAATTAATACGAAATCATATGGATGGTTGAATAAATACATCACTTGACCTATATAATTTATTTTTATTACTTTATATTCTATTAATGACACATCAGTTTACTCAAGAATTTGTAAATATAACATTACTCTTTTATGTTATGAGAAAATTATCAATCGTTGTCTTATATAGAATAATAGAAACATACTATTGCATTACATTTCAATACATAAATCAAATTATTTTGAAGTATATCTATTTATCACATATTATTTTTATTTCTCGTTGAAATAAAATTTAAGAAAGAGAACAAAATTTATAATTAAAAGATTATACAATACTTAGCAATTTATCTACATTTTTTTATATAATTTTATCATAATGCCAATTAAATCTCTCTTTATCCATATGAGTGTGGAAGAAAATACGCTTTTAGTATTGAGATCCAATAAGGGATGAGTTATATTTGTAAGTCATATTATAATGATAAAAGCAAAGATACCGGAATCCATTTTTGTGTGTTTATTTCTTTTCTTTTTTTTTTTCCTGCAATATAAACTGCGAAACTTATAAGAAAACAAGAATCATAACACAAAAATTAATTGTGTCTATGTTAAAAGTATCATATTTCTATAAACATTATCAAGTCAATCGCCCGACGAAATCGAACATGCATGACCATGTTATTCAAAGAAAGAAGATTGTGACATTTACTATTCTCGTTTGCACAGCATTTGTCAAGGAGATTGATATTTGTCCGTGATTATAAAACTATCGAAAAGGAGTTATTTTAATTCAATTATATTTAGTTTAACTCGCATCATTTGATTATTTTAATTCAATTATATCTAGTTTAACACTTCCTCATTATATATTTAGTTATTGTTAAAATAGTTCGAGTTTGCTTATCATGAAGGTTGAGAATTAAAGCCTCTATCGTGTTGCGACTATCATAAGCTAATGTATCAAATTCATTATGGACACAAATTAAACAATATTTTGTTATTGCATAAATATATGCAATTTTCAAGGAATATCATTTAGAACCCTAAATATTTATATTTTTCTTAAACAAAAATATAGTTTATTTATTTATATCAAATATGTTCTATTCTATATTAAAATGACCAAATTACTCTTGTGAATTCCAACCATCAACTATTTAGTTCAGTAATTATACTTGTGGAATGCAAAATTAGTTGAACATTACATGGCACTTACTCTAAAAGCGATAATAACTAAAGGACCTACTAGTATCACATTAATGTAGAACTCTCTAATCAATATGAATACCAAATCTAATAAAAATGAGTATGGTATAAATACTTACCAAAAAATTATACTTACGTTTATCTATTTAGTAATTAATTGTAAGATGTCATTTAGGGTATGCTTGGGATTGAGGTTGAGACAAATTGTAGCTTTTAAGTCTAGCAAGACTAAAGTCGTTTAGTAACAAACACCAATTACTGTAGACTTTTAAGTTTATATGAATTATATTAATATGATTTTTCACTTGTATAATATAAAATATATTATGTTTTTAATAATTTTATTAAAATTATATTTAATACATATTATTAATTTTTATTTTATAATTACAGTTTTTTTTTTCGTTATAGCTTAAAAGCTACAGCACCTCAATCTCAAACATACTCTTAATAGATTATCCAATATTCCACAGATAATCACGTAGTTTAACACAAATGGTAACACAATCTTTTTCAGTAGGAGTTGTTGAGTAAATAGAAGAGGTAAAATGTGTTATGATATGATTACACAACATGGATATAATATGACTTTTTATATATTTGTATTAACAAATATTGACACAATTAATAAATGAGCTGACACGACATGACATGAAAAATATTCGTGTCATATTCTTATTGAATCTCCTCAACACGATTATATATTTATGCTAATATAAACTAATATGCGTTAATATTTTTTAAAAAAAGTTAATATATAGAATAAAACATTGAATTAATTGTCTGTCTCATGTTTATATTGTGTTATAAACTTATTCATGTCATATATTATATTATGTAAACTTATTTATGGCCTATTTTAAATAATAGTATTGACATATTAATTATTTTTAAATTAAATTAATTTTTTATATTAAAGATATTAGATAGGTCAACACGATTGATAAACAATGAATTGTATCACTATTTTGATATTTCAACACCATTAACAAATGGATCATATCATGTTTGCTTAAATTAAACCTGACAACAAACATGATGCGAATGCATGAATTGACACCCCTATGAGTAAGGGATCTATTTGTTACAAATGAGAAACTGGTATCCCTATTTGAGATAATGTACAGAATCAAGGGACTAAACGATAAAATGCCAAAAAAAAATTAATTCTTCTTCGACACGGCCACCTAAACTAGCAAGCGTACCATATATGGCAAAAGCCGCTGTGGCACCAAAAAGCGAGTGAGTGAGACACAGAGGTGGTACTTCCACCTCTGTTAATTTTCTCACACTTTCTTCCTTTCCAAACACACGCATTTTACTCTTTTTTTTTTTTACTAACAAAAATATTCCCTCACTTTTCTCACAAACTTTCCGTGAAGCTTCCTAAAGCCACTTACTTAAATACGCTTTCATTTTTTTATCTGTTCTGCTTTTGTTGTTACTTGATCATACTAAAACGACTTAGTTTCACTGTGACTATCAACACCGTTAGGGTTTGTACTGCGCACACAAATATCGTAATAATAATAATAATACAGCTGTTTGTTAAGTAATTGAACTTCAAGTTTTTGAAATTTCAACTTGTAAGCTTTGTTATTTTTCCCGGGAAAATGAGATCAGAAAGTGAAAGTGGTGAGGATCAGTGTTCACAGGACCTGTCAAAATCAGTCGACGATACTTCAAGTTCAATGTTCCACAAGTAAATTTTTACAACGCATTTTATTTTCAGTGCATTAAGTTGCTTTTGTTTTTTGTTAAAAGTTGTACTGTTTGGTTGCTGAGAAAATGGAAAGAAATGATATCATGTGTTTGTTTTGGCTTTAATGAGTTGGTGGAAGCTCAAAAGAAAGGGTGAACTTCCGGAGACTGGAAATTTTGTATTGTGCTTTTAATGCATTATATGAAGAAATCAAAACAGAGGATCCTTATAATTAAATATTAATGTTTGTAATTTATTTTGTTTTGTTGAACAGAAAGTCAAAAATATTGTATACACCAAATGAGCTCGTTTCTTTATCTGAGTTGGATTCATGCCAAAAGTTACCCGGTGGCCTGGACCAATCTATTTTAGGGTAAGATCATAAGACGCTCCAACTGGTGATAATCGCCAGTCCTAATCATTTGAGCTGTTTTTGAATTAGAATAAACTTGAATTGGATTATAACATTGCTTAACTGATTTTCTTTCTAAACTGTTGTAGCAGTGAACTTAGCATTTCCTGGACTGGATTATTGCATTCTCGTCATAATTCAGGTACTTTATATTGTTATTTGACATCGGCGTTGGTAAGCTAGTAGTATTCCAATCAATCAACTGTATGCTTTGCTGATTCATGATTCTTGATTTTGTTTACAATGTATTTGAGTAATATCTGTACTTTGAATATTTTTAATTCCCGAAGATTGATATTCAAGAAACCATGGCACGTGCTTCACTAAGTTGGAATATAAGAGTACTCTAAATTTGGTATAGATGCTATCCTCGAGATTGAATGTGTAAAGAATTGGTTGATCAGCTGAAGTTATGTGATGAGAGTAATTGATGCAACATCAATTAGTAATTTGCGTTGATTTCTGTTATTAGTGAAGGTACTTTGTTATCGAATACCAATGTTTTTTCAAGATGTATTCTGCAGTTTGTGAAACTCAAAATGAAATGCATTTTGTCCTTATTGAACTTGATTTTTTTTTTCTGACAAAATGTTCATCTTTCTACAACCAACCAATTCCCAAAATATGAGGGAGTGGAAGATTGTTTAACTTTTCATCTTGGCTTAGTGGGTAGAATATAAAGAAAGCTTCTGGCTGAAATTGACAAATTGAGGCACCTAAGTACTTTTTCTGGCTTGATTTTTCGTTCTTCATGTAGCTAAATAAATGCTTATTGATCTGTTTTTATTTCAGGCAGCACTAATGAATAGGCTTAACTATCTTCATTTTATGACAGCACTTACTTCTATGACTGTCTTTCAGTTTAAGATGGTACTAGTGGTGGTGGTGTAGTGTTGAACATAATGCGTTCCCCAATTGAGTGACATACCCATCCTACTTACTTAGGCAGTCAGTATTTCTTATGGAAAATATGCCTGTTAGGCAATGTAAGGGGCTAAAATTATCAAGTTGGATTAATATAGACGCGTAGGTTATTTATGTGCTTTATGCGGTTTTGTTTAAGCTAAATATATTGCAAATGACGATGGTTTTTTCTACATAGATCTCTTGATGACAGACCTGCGATAGTTACATAGTCGCATTAAATTTTTTTGTGGTGGCATTGAGACATTTATAGTTCAATGCAGACTCTGGCACATTTCATGGCTACCTGCCTCGACATTTATGCCCTAATCAAGAATGTGGACTTCGTGGAAGTGGTGATACTCCATATAGTTGTGTTTGTGAGGCTACTGATCCAGTGGTTAAAGACAGTGAATATCATCTACTCAAGAGGAGTGATGGGTCTTATCGGCCTCCTCACCTCTGTAAGGTATTGATGGTAATGTAGTAGAGCATTCAACAGCTTCGGAAGATTTATGTAATTTTCGTTATGGTCCAAAACATAAGGAATAGGTTTGAAAAGTTATATCCAAAAGGTATGATTTATGATCAAATTTGTTTTTCTTTCAGGCAAAAATACAGTATAGGGCAGAGAATGAGGACTTCTATAACAATGAGACATTTGGTTCTTCTGAGATTCTGAGTCAGGAGAGAGCAGAGGAGGAAAGAAGGAGAAGAGGTAAAATCACTTTCCTGTTATTTCCCTTGTTATGTGAACTTATGTCAGTGGTGCATTTATGCGTTTCATGGTTCAGCTTCAGCCAGATAGTAAATGTTTCCAACTGATCTTCTATTGCTAACGTGAATCCCTCCATTCAGATTCATTTGAGCTGATGAGAAAGGAACAGCTCAAGGCTTTTCCGGAGGAGCAAAATAAAATTCTTGATGAGCATAAAGAGAACTTGGACCCAGAAATTGGCCTGTTTCTGGAGGCTTATGGAAATTGTAAGGGGTTTATAAACAAATACAATGAATCAGAGGAATCTGTGGCCTCTCAAGCTGAAGCTGGTCATGCTTTTAACGCTCAATCCACATTTCTCCTTCCCGCAGTTCATGAAAGCAGATCCCTTACAAAATCCTTAAATCGTACCTTCGTATCAGAGGTAATTAATTCTTCAGTTGTTGGAAATATGAGCAACAAAGTCAATGTAAATCTTTCATATTTACTTGTTAACTTAAAATTGTATTTTCTTCAATGCATGCTTCTGAGCTTATTCATCATTTCTCTCCCTCTAAGTGGAAATTTTAGTTGAAACAACACAGTTTCTAAGTGATGTTACAATTGATATTTCTTATGCCCCTTTTTTTCGTTACCTTATCAGCCCTGTGACACTAAAAGAGATCAGATCAAGGGCTATGGGTTGCATTCTTCTGGTTTAGATGATCAGTTTCTTGGAGGTATGCTTATACCATTGATGATATTCAAGTTAAAGTAGGTAATTTTTTAAACAAGTTTATGTCAACCAAAAACTGGGGGATGTTATGTAAGTATCAATTTTCTTGCCAGTTAAGTTTTAGAGAATCTGAAATCATTCTTCCATATTTCAATAGAGAAGGAGCCAGCTGGTGGCATCTCATCTGGTTACTTGAAAGAGCGTTTTGAAGTGCATGCTCCACAGAATGAAGAAGTTGCCCAGCAGAACTCTGCAAATTTACCTTCAGGAAGAAATGAACTTCTTCAGACTCCTATGGCATCTACAACCTCTTCAGCTGTTGATGAGATCTTTGAGCAATTGCATTATAGGAATAAAGAGAATGTGAATCAATTAGTTCTTCCTCATGAATACTTCGAACTATCCATGCTGCCAGATCCCATTGAACTTTACTCGACCATCCATTACTCTGTTCCATGCTGGAGTACTGAAAATAGAAAGGGAACGCATCCAAATTCTGGTGCCGATCATGCTTCATCTCAGTACCTCTCTTTGGAAAAAAATGAGCTACACCAAACAGATGCAGATACATCTTCAAAGCTAAACAGGGAAACCTTAGATAAACTTTGTTTTTCCGTAATTGAAGGTAATGGTAGCATGCCTAATAATTCAATACTTGGAATTTTGATAAGAAATTGACCCTTGACCGTTCTTTAACAGGTTCCCCAAAGGATTCACAAACAAATGAATTTTCTGGCATTCAAAGAGACTCTGTCAGCATGCTTACAATGAATGACTTATTGAAGCCTCACAGGTTTCCCAATGAATCTGGATCCATGAAGATAAATTGTGAAGGTATCATGTCCTCAAGCTGGACTAAGCAAACTGCAGCGAGTAAAATTCAGGAGAATCTATCAATCTCTGATGATAACCAGACCAAAATAGGATTTAATCTTGGAAGTGAGCTGGCATGTAAACATTCCAATTCAACAGATGAGCTTTGTTTACCGGATGAGGATATTCTGATTACAGCAGATGACTATATACTACCGCTAGAATCCACTTCCCTGTCTGCTGGCCGTTTGTTTAAAGATAATTTGTTGACCTCAAGTTCCCAAGTTGATGTTAATGATAAGCTAGCGGCTCTGAATCTATTTGTTGGTGATAAAAGATCTACTCAACTTGGTCTGGAGGGTCCTGTTTTTGATTCATATGATAAAATGGTCTCGGAGACTTCTTATGCAGCTTTGCACACCCAGCATTGTTTCCCACAATTCGAGCACTACCAGATGAATCCAGGGAGGGCTGATTTCAAATCTTCAGATGCTCAGCAAGTTCAAATGCCGCCCTTGAATTCAAAGATCAATATTTACACTCCGCAACCACTTCGTTTCCAATCAAATGTGCTTGCTGATCCATTCCAGCACCCTCATGCTGGTCTAAGAAGGTTTGGTCATCCTACAAATAGCCCCCTGCCACAGCAAATGCCGGGTCCAAACAATTTTCTTCATCACCAAGTTCATGGATTTCCAGGAGGTTCGCCTTCTTCTTGTCCCATTAGTGGAATGACTTCTAGTGGTCAGGAGCTATATCCACCTCAATATTTACCTTACCATTATCAGCAACAAAATTATGGGGCCTTCAGAATGCCAAACTCAGGTAAAGCATACATTAACTGGCTCATTAAGCTTATGCTTTGACATGTTATGAAATTCTGATGTGCTTGACATGTTTTTTTATGATTTGGAATTGAATTTTAAGATAACTGATTGCAAAGTTTGTGTGGTAATTTAGGTCATACAGCTGGTGTTATTGGTAATCTAGCTGCAGTTGGTAAGCCGTTTCAGATGGAAGTAAGATCAAGACAGACGCGTCCTTTACCTAATGCTGGTCGTGGTTCAGGAAACTTTGGCAAACAGGTAGACACCGGATTTTGGTAATGACAATAGCTGATTTGAGAGTACCGTATATAGTTCAGTTAGACTACCTCATCTTTTGCATTGATGTTTAATCTTTTAGTGACTGTAGGCACTAGATACCGTCTAGCATGTGTTTAGGAGCACTTGTTAGTTTGCGTATTTGACAGACCGGATTTACTCAAAACTTGGATACATAATAATGACCCCAAAAAGGAAAAAAGAATGGAGTCGATACATTTCAAGAACAAATAGAATGACATTTCTTTGTGCTATGGATATGTAGAATTTCCCGGTTTTGCTGGACTTGATCCGTAGCTGCTTCGATGTTGTTTGGCCCAAAAAACATGAGCGGGATAAGAAAAAAAAAAAATTGACGAGCAAGCAACAAAACTGGTCCACAAAATTGAAATTAGTAATATATTAGCTCTCACTAAAATTACAGCTGCATGCCCAACATTACGATTACAGCACAGAAATTTCAGATTACATTTACTACAATGACGAAACAAAACTTGAACGCAAAACAAACCAGCACTTTACAGAAATATCATCCCTAAATTACCTTGAACTATACACTGTAGAACTGTGATTTCCATCCTCTTTTATATATATACACATTAACCCAAAATAGAGAATCTCACTGTCCGATTGCAGCCAATGGTCGGACTGCCAGGATACACCGGAAAAAAAAACCTCTGCATTGTTTCTTAACCATAAAAAAAGCAGTTTGAAGCTCCCTGATAATCATTTTCCCGACATATCACCATACCAGAGTTGGTACTTTTATGCCAAAATGACTGAAAACCCAGACCAGGAACGGTTGCCTAAGGCAAGAGAAGATTTGTATCTCATCACCCACCAAAGCAAAATAACATTCTTCTATTGGCCATCACTGAGGAGGAGATTGTTCATGCCACCATGGTTAGCTGTCTCCGGTTCAATCTCATAGGATGAAAGCAGCCTTCTCTGCATTAATACGTCGAGAAATTGTGTTAGAATGATAATAAGGAAATATAATAACTAATTTTAGCTCAATTAGTTTTTTAAAGAACTGAAGATTTATAAGGCATGCTCATAACTGTGAACCAAATGAAACAGAGAACAGTTTAAGCAAATTTGTTCCACATGATGATAAGATGGAGCAATGCTCAAGGCTAAAGAGCACACTCCTATCTACATACCCCATGCTGCTCGAAGACCATCTCTATGACAATGGTGTATCATTAAAACAGAAAGGGATATAAAGTATGCAACAGTGAATTTAAATAACCAAGCTAAGAGTTTAGTGGAAGACACTTACATGATCCTCAAAATCAGGGCTGGTCAGATTAATTGAGAGGTTTCTCATCAACAACAGAACCTGCACAGAAGCCAGGAGTAAACATTGAGAATATCATAGTAACCAGAGGACATCAAGCAAAAGCTGCTATGGTGGACTTGGATTAAGCTAAAGAGCAATTATAAAGCTAGCAAAGCTTCACTTTTATGTGAAAAGAATGAACAAAAAGTATTTAAGTTTTTTATGTAACATACCGTTTCGACATCTATAGGATCCATCTTTTTAAGTTTCTGCACATGATCGGAAGCATTTGGGTCAAAGACACTGCCGATGAAGGTGTACACTTGAGCAAAGTCCGGTAGAACTGCATCAAACAAAAAGCCATTAATAGTGCTAACGAAAGATGTGACAGAATATTGCACAAATTGTACTCAAGTACTAGCAGCATGAAAGGAACGTTGAATGCCTCACCTCTTAATGGATGACTATTATTCCCTTGAATTTGATCAGTCAATTCCCCTGATACTCGTGCTTTTGGAGTACTCTCGGTGATATTGCTACGATTATTTGCCACTTCTGATCCTGCAAAGCACATATTAAAATTAAGAAACATGTCTAAATCCAACATATAGGCCACAGCTACCATTAATTAGGCTCCTGTTACTGATATAACACGATTAAAAAAAAAAAAACCTTTTGACACGTGTGATAAGCTGACTGTTTGAACATTGTTAGTCCAGGAATTTGCAGCACTAGCCATAGGAATCATAAGCATTGATGAGGAATCAGGCCTCAGAAAATGTCCAGGTTCTAGTTGAGCAGATGATGATTGTAAGGAACCAGACACTTGCGGGAGCACTGGAGCTGTCAAAAGCATCATATCAAGACAGGATTTAATTAAATTTGCAAAGTAACCACTAAGAAATACTTCAGAACAAACTCTTCTCACCATTTTTGGAGGCCTTTTGAGGATAGGGATGAGCTGCTTTCCTTTTAGGCCTGGGTGGAGGTAAATGTTCAGCTGTTCCATTCTTCTGAACCTTTAGAAAGTACTTCTGTGCATGACTGCGAATCTGCAAAGGAGTGCTGTTAAATTTCTATCACTTGTTGTAGATACAGGTATCCATTAGTATATGAGGTAATAAGGAATACTTCAATTGTAAATTATGAAACAATATATCAAATCACTCGGCACTCAGGAATTGACTGCACATAGAATGTTAGCTGAAGAACAAATTAGGAGGTAGAAGTGACACAAAAGAGCGAGATTGTAGATTATAATAGTTAACATAAAAGGGATTCTCCACTTTAGGGTACCTGAATAACCGTCTTTGACCCAATAAATGCTTCAATCTTCTTCCAGTCACGGTCAAATCTGAACAGAATCATGATAATATAAGCCCATCAGGAAAGAAAAGCAGAGCACAAGAATAAGAATTAACATAAAAAAGTCCTCTGTCTCTGTGGATAGTCAATTAAGTTTCAACCTTAAATGAATTTCTCCAAGACAATATTCTCTCTCGCATGAATAAAGAACCCAGTAATCCTGAAAGTTTTAAACAATATTTAGAATTGGTTTTAAAAAATGCTCCATTCATGAGGATCATACAACATAGACTATTTAGAAACACCTACTGTGGTACCTTTACTATGTTTCCACAGCAGTTGCCAGTGGCTCTCAATACAATGAATATTTTCCAAAAGAAATTAACTTTAAAAATGGGCTTATTTGATGCACCTAATAAGAGAATTAACTATTTGCGAATCCTACACTCTTCTCCTCACCAAAAGGCTAATAAGACATTCGATCTAAAAATTTGAGACTTCTGTCTTTCAATTGTCAACTTGAGTAATATATGATTTCAACAAATGACCAACTCAAGCAAAGAAAGAAATCAGGCAATTCATATAGAAAACATCAGCAATCCATTTTGCAAATGAAATGGCTTTTAATAACTTATCTAATAGCTAACATTTTTCTCTATTTTTCTTTCAAAAAAGAAATAAATATTGAGGTTAAGCAGCTGTATCTTAAAAGCTATTGTACTAAAATGTTTAATAAACACTGGCTGTAACTTAAAAACTACGTTAATATGATTTTTTACTTGTATAATGAAAAATCTATTATATTTTTAATAATTTTATCAAAATTATTATTTAAAAATTATTTTTACTTCGTATTATTAATTTTTATTTTATAATTACAGTTTTTTTATATAATAGTACCTCAATCCCAAATATATCCTAATGTTTCAAATAGGAAAAATGTTAATTTCCCTCAGCTTCCCTAAAACTTTTTTGAACAAATATTCAAAGTGTCGAATAATAAAATACTAATTTTAACAAAAATTTGAAGCACCAAAAATTAAAATTTCTTGACTTCTCTCACTGGATTTCTTAAAATCCAATTGGAGCTAAACTAGTTTATTCTTATTCAATGTTTTTTCTCGAAATCCAAACAAAATCCAATCACTTCCAACCTCCCAAACCCTAACCAAATTAAACAAAAACCACCAAAAGTATCAATCCAAATACGAACATTCAACTCAAGCACACACAATTCAATTAAAAACCGAATAGTTTAAAGAGCATCAAAACGACACGGAAAATGAAGAGTTTAATGCATAATTACAGCTGTAGCGCTTCAAGGAACTTGTCGTGCTCGGGTTCGGTCCAGCTCTCTCTAGACTTGGTGATTGTATAGGGTTTTCGGATCTTCTTACTCGGATCCTCCGACGCGGACAACGTTGACGTCACGGCGGCAGCAGCTGCCGCCGTTTGTGTTGTAGCTGACGTAGTGAAAGGTCCGAGTCCGGGTAAGGCCATGCCATTAGGATCCAAGTAGAATCCTTCTGCCGGATTCGGGTTTTTTGATACCATCAAATATTTTCGTTTGGAGGTTTTAGTTTTAGTTCCGCTATGAAATATGAATCGAAGAAATGTGGATTTAGGCGAAGCGTTGGAGGCTTTATATGATCAGTTATGGGTTAAGTATTCACTACTGCGGATTTTAGATGAGTTTTGATGAGTGGGGAATAAGAGTCTGCCACGTCAAAAAGGCCGAATGGAGGACTTATTTATAATAATGATTAAGCGTATCCATTAAGCGCACACCTTGCGCTACTCAATAACATTCTTGTTCTTTTAATTTAATTTAATACAATTTTATTTTTTTAAAATTAATCCTATTTAAATTTTATTTGTTTCATGAAAATTATGGGTGGGGATTTTCTTTCTTTAATGTTGTTCAATTCTTTTTTTTTTTTAAATATGACTCGTTAGTAGCTAAATTCTTTAACTGGTTTGAATCTTAAACCTCTAGTTTAATTCAAATTTTATTAAGAAGTGAGTTTATCATTCTTTTATAAATGATAATAATACTAGAGCTACAAATATTTATAAAAATTATTTTAAAAAAATTTTGATACGACATAACAATGTTGATTCAATGAAAATATAGCAAAACTCACATAATTTCTTTTGATTATTTTATATTTTTATTCAATTAATATTATTTTACCACATCAATTTATACAAAATATTTATAATCAAACATTTTTAAATGTGAGATATATTTTACCTTTGTTAAAGTGTGAGATATATCTTATTTTTATTCTACACTAATCTTTTAACAATTCGGGATTATCTTATAATTATATGAATTGAGAATTTTGTTAGAACCTTAATTGTATTGTGTAGAATATATATAAAAAAATCTTGTTATAAATATAAATAAATGAAAATTTTTGTTACCTTACACAATGAGGTAATAAATATAAGTAAATAATAACTATTTGATAAAAATTTAATAATTATAAAATTATAAGATAAAAGTAATAAAATTTGTGGGAAGTTAACCATGTCTGACAAATATTTTATTATGTAAGGCGTGACTGCATTCTAATTTTTATAATGTACGTCCGTACAAAATAAGTGATGGGAGATGGGACTAGATAAGCCCATCTCTATTTTTATTAGAGGGCGTACGATAGCCAGCTTCTATCATGCAAAGGAACAAGAGCCGCGGATGAATTATTTACTGTAGACCGAAAGCCGGTGGAATTATTATCATGAAAAGTTGAAAACAGCATGGGGCTTGAAGAATAGAGGAGGGGAAGAGTCGGTGCCAAAGGTCAGAGTGACGTAGAAAATGATAAACACTTTCGAGTACCGGACACGTGGCGGAAATTTGTTCATCGACACTCGAGATCCCGTGGTTTTGATGTAGTCTTTGGGTGATCTGTTTGGTGGCCAAAACGATGACACATTATCACTAGACATACGCAAATATAATTTGGGACATAGAAGATATTTAACGTGGGACCCACTTAAATTGCACTATTGACGATTTTTATATTATCGTCCATCTCAATTAGGTTTTGTGTGATTTTTTTCTTGACACGTTGCTTGTCGTGAATAGTGTTGTGCAGATATATAACTATAATTTGTGGTGAAATGTGAAACGCTATAAAATGAAGGGCTTGCTTCGCGTCGGAGATTGAGGCCCAGTGTGATTAGCATTTTTACGGAAAAGGCACTCACGGGCTCAATGAATTGAGGGGGTCCATAAGATATGATGTCATATCTTTCTCAGCCGATAACAATAGCTATTGAAAAGCACAAATAATCGAAAACGTTCAGTAAACATCAATTGTTATCTAATGTTTACCAAGTATTAATCCTCTTGTAATTGATATTTAGTGATCTTATATTATAACAATAAAAATTATATAATGTTGAATCTTTAATGACTTTACAAGTCAATTATTGAAGAACTTGATGAATTGAACACGATTAAAACCAATCAGAACAGCAAGCACAGATCCCAGAACCAAGAACAAATTGTGATCGAAACACTCAAGATACAAAATAGATCTGAAAAAACAAAAAAAAATCTTATGCGAATTGATTAACAAATGAAGCAGATACGAGCTGCTGTAACGCATCACAGACTTGTAAGTAACTTTGCCATGTCAGCGTAAAATATCAAGAAGACGCCTTCAACTGAAGTCAATCTGCACAATGACCCCTAACCTTCTTCTCAATTTTCATTCGAGTCCAAAAACTCAGGTACTTGTGTCTTGACATATAAATTAAAAATTACGCGAAGAAGATAAAATTACTTATAAAAGTAATTCAAAATCACCCGAATCGGATATTTTAGTTCAATTTGAATCAACATATCACTTCGAAATCCATTTGAAAATTTCAGTTTGAGGCCCACTGTGATTAGCATTTTTATTGAAATGGGATTCATGGGCTCAATGAGTTGAAGGTCCACAAGATATGACGTCATATCTTTCTAAGCCAATGACAATAGCTATTTAAAAGCACAAAAAAAAGAAAAAGAAAAATGTTTAGTAAATATCAAATTTTATCTAATGCTTACCAAGTAGTAATCCTCTTATAATTGATATTTATTGATTTTTTATTATAACATTTATAAATTAAAAATTAATCGAGGAAGATAAAATTACTCTAAATTAATTCAAAATTTCTAAATCAAATATTTTAGTTCAATTTGAATCAAGTACAAATTCGAAATCCATTTGAAAAATCTTAATTTACCAGTTCTCTAAACAATCAAAAGATATAAGAAAAATCAAATTTAAATGAAAGTGATTTAATTTATTATGATCTTTAAAAACATAATCGATTAAAAATTTTGAACTTAATATACTTATAAGCATCATTCTCAATCCTATACACAACCTTACACTAAGGGATGCATGATGTATTCTCATAAGTGATGATTTAACGATGGGATTTATGATTCATTTTGTCATTAAAATATATGTAAATATACTGTGTAAAAGAGAAGAATTTGTATGCTTAATAATCATTAAGCGTGTAAAGAGTACCCTTGGACACAAACGTTACGCATCCCCATTATTTGTTATCTTATAAGCAAATGATACAACATGCTTTTGCTTGACTTGAGCGGACTCGGCAGTGTCATTTACTACCGCAAATAAACAAGTTGGACACATCAGAAAGTGATTGGAAAAATTGCCTTTTTTATTTTTGGCATCATATATAATATTATTTAATTATTATATATTAATCTCATAAATTATATTAAATAAATAACTCAATTGAACGACGATACGTTATAATATTGTTCACATAATATCAATGAAATCACTTACCATATCATTTAAGATGTGATAATTAATTAATTCAGTGCATGAGTTATGCAGTATTAAGTTATTAACTTTTATAATAAGAATTTGAGTGGCTAAATTGAGCTTTGAATTTTGATATTAAAAATTAAGTTAATTTTTTTATTTTATTTATAATTAAATTAAACTAATCTTTTTTAATTAAATTTAAAAAATAAAGAAATACTAAGAAAGAAAAAGTCAAAAAGACGGAGACAAGATCTAATCCCAACTTTGAACAGTGAATACCAACGATTGATTTCGTCGAAAAAAAAGTTAATTATTTATTGCATAAAGCAACTTTATGCATTTTTCTCATACTCACATGTGAGAGTCATGAATTGTTGACGTCATTTGTGGAAAAAATTATTGTCATATCATTGGCTGGTTACATACAACTTGTGTAATAATCAGCTTATGAGAGAATAATACAAACGCTTAATTTTCTTCATGGATTAAAGCACACAATACAAAAGCTGTGCTTTGTTGATTTTCCTACTAAAATCTTGCTTTTCATTCAATATGTAAATTCATACCATCCACTCATTTCAATTCAGTTCACAAATTGATCCTTTGCTCTTCTTTCATCTTCCTTTCATTTGGGCTCGAAATTCTTGGCTCTGATGTGCAATTTTCTTTTAATAATTTAACTTAAAAAAATGATGGTAGCATTTTTTGTATGCTACAAATTTTGTATTTTTTAGGTACGCATGGACATATAGAAACATATATTTACCTTTTTTAAAAAAATTCCTGAATAATTTTTTTTTGAAAAAAAAGTTAGTTTTTTTTTTTAAGCTACACCCCAGAATAAAAAATTGAGCCTAATTATTTCCTTGCTCATGGAATAAAGAGATACTTTAATTTTGATATTCAACAGTACCTGAATTTTTTCGTCAAAGAAAGCAGCGTTGAAACACTTGAAAGTGGAAAGATCATGATGACAAAGACAAAAGAAAAGCCGTTAACGTTAAGGCAGCCATACGGGCCATTCGGGTTTTGAATTTAACTCACTCTACCCCTCATGTGTTTCTTTCTCAATTATTTCCCGTCATTTTCTTTGGGTGTTGGAAATTGAAAGATATAAAACACGCACGGAAAACGCACCGTTCGGTAATGTAGTGTGAATATCGAAACTGAACGCGCACACGTGCTAAAAGCCTCAAACTTCAAACACTGACTTGGTGTTGTAATCTCTAAAAGGGCTACAGATTGACAATGACTAGAGATATGGCACCAATAACTGTTGTTAGCGAACTGAGAAAATTAATTATATCAAACCCATGTTATCAGAGATTAGCTTCAATTGAGACCTAAGATTTTTTTTTTCTTATTTTTTTTAATTTTTAATAATTAATTAAGTGTATGATAATTAAATTAATAAAAAGAGAAAAAATAACAAATAAAAATTCTGTATGTAATTAATCACCTTCGTTGGTGTCGGTTCATTTAATGATTCAGAAACTAGTGTGTCGAATTAGTTGCGTTCAGTAATTTTCATACATGTAGTTAATGCGACTTGTCCACAATTGAAAAAAATTTGAATATTTGCTGCTGCCCCCGCGACTGCTTTCCATTGCTTTGCTGGCTAGTAGTACCTTTTCGAAGGAGGGATCGAAACTGTAATGCTTGCCATCGCTTACAAGTTGATTTTGACGGCAAAGGTTTATTCACTTCACTACCCTTAGAGTCTTAGGGACCATTCTCCATATGAATTTGCGGATATTGGTGGACTTAATTAAAATGATACAATCACCAAACCAGTGGGATGGTGAGTGCTTGATAATGACTGAAATTACGAGAAAATGTGTGACATATATGTGGGCAATGTCACAAATCATACTCGAGCTACTAAGAATGGGATTAAAGAATTTCTTCTTGACTTAACAGAAAATGCAATCACTCCATAGTGTGATTGACCTTAACCTTAATTAAAATTGCTCCATCAACAAGAACCCACAGGCCAGGGTATATTCTTATATTCTATATCTTAGTCCCCAGCAAATTTGAGATAAAAATTGAAAAATAGAACACTTGAGAAACAAGCAAGGCACTGCTGTCACGTCCCGATCCCATGTGAAAACAATAAAAATAACAATAATAGTTAACACTTAATAAAATCAGAAAACAGCCACGAGGTGAGGCCTTCAAATTTTATAGCCCGAAAGTGAGAATCTGAATCTAATTGTATAATTAATTTGCACAATGCCAATTGCCAATTCAGCAAACTGAGCAGTTTTGTTTTTCTAAACAGTATTCCATTGAATGAATCGAGCCCGACACGTGATTAACTCAGAACGTTCCAAGCAGCCACGCGTTTAAGAAAAGAAAGAGAGACTTGTTGAGCGATTCATAAGTCATCACGTTGACGAAGACCAGATCAGTCTACTGTCAAACATCAACGGTGGCGAAATTAGACTGTGCGTTACTTCCATGAAGCTGGTCGCAATTATTACTTTTTGAGACAAAAAGAAAACCTCCCCCGCCCCTTCTTTCTGCTTCCAAAACCAAGATACAGTACAACAAACACGGGCCCTTTGCTCACATTTGCACCCAAAATAGTGGGTTTTTTTTATTTGGAGGGGGAATTTTTATAGACATGGCGAGTTAATTAATAAAAGTAGCCCAATTACTCTCTATTTGGATTTCTCACTAAAGTAGCTAAAAGATGGCCAATTTGGACATAAATGCCTCCAACTAACTAATATGTTTTACACATTAAAGGGTTTGCAGGATGATCAATATCACGAGCGTTCGACAAGTGTTTGAAAAATAATAAAATTTTTTAGCCCTCAATTCATTAGTGATTGATACAAATTATTTAGGTATGTTTATGTCTAAAATATCTATTTTTACCTACTAAATACGAAAAATATTCTCTGATTACTTCAGTGAGGGATTAGAGATACAGTAAGTGAGGTACTTTTATAAATTAGAGCTAAGTTTGCAAACTCCTTTTAACTTCAAACTGCACTATACATTCACAATTTTACAAACGCGGTCCTTTCATATTACCACCAAAAGATAGCGGCCTTTATTTATTTTTGGTCCTACATACACAACAATTGCGTTTGCGTTTATTGACCATAAACCCATTTTTTTAAATTTTTTCCCCTTGACGTCGATTGACTCAGATGACTTCACTTGTTTTCATTCAATATAAATTCACACCATTGGCTTATTGCCTCAAACCAATTTGTGTGCATCCGTTGCTCTTCTCAAGGCCACTCTCTTCCTCTTCCCGTCCTTCTCTAACAAACATATCTTCTTGGCCTTGCACCTGCCACCTTTCTTGATCATACTTTTGGTTATATCACTCAAAACCCAACAAAAATGATGGTGGGCTTTTTATCTCTGCTCCAGATTTTTTATTTTTGTGTAGTCACACTTGCATATATAGATCTTTAACAGTATATGATCTTTCTTTTGTTTCAGAAAGCAGTGTTGAAACTTGAGGTACATGATGATAAAGAAAAGAAGAAAGCCATGAAGACGGTCTCTGGCCTTCCAGGTATATTAATTTTAACATTTTCTTTACTTTATTAATCAATTCTTGTCATATATTGAAGCCCCAGATGATAAATTTTGTATTTTTTATTCTCTTTGAAGGGGTGGATTCAATTGCAATGGACATGAAGGATAAGAAATTGACAGTGATTGGGGATATTGATCCAGTGAGTATAGTGAGCAAGCTGAGGAAGCTATGTCACACAGATATATTGTCTGTAGGGCCAGCAAAAGAGCCTGAGAAGAAGAAGGAGGAGCCCAAGAAAGAGGAGCCCAAGAAGAAAGATGAGGCTAAAAAAGATGATGTTGCTGAGCTTGTCAAGGCTTACAAGGCTTATAATCCTCACATGACCACTTATTATCACGTTAGAAGTGTAGAGGAAGATCCTAATGCTTGTGTTATTTGCTGAATTATGAGGTACTATTGGAAGAATTAAGGAGCAAAATAAATTACAAAAAAAAAATTAATGTCTTTTTTTTTTTTGTGTACAGTACAGTACTGGGAAATGTAATGATGGGGTGATTCATGTTTCTTGTTTGCCAATATATAAAATTTTGTTGGTGATATTTTCATTCATGATCATATATATTTAGCTGTTTTGGATAGAATTGCTTTGCTGGCTTGTGTATTTACGCAAGAGGATCAACGACTGGGAGTCTGGATCATCTCGTGTAAGTGCTTTGGAATCATCTGTTTGTCTGTTGGTTTACTGGATGAAGATTCAAAATTTGGCTAGGGATATTTTATCGGGGAATTGCGTTAGCTATCCCTATTTCTCTCTAAATACCAAAAATATGCTCCAAATTATAACATCCTTCCATTTTTTCACATATATGCTTAAAAAAATGAGGGAAAAAACGAAATAACCTTAATGAAATCATCACAAAAATTGAACTGATTTCCTAAAGCTACAAAATATTTGTTTATTCGACTTGAGTTACTTAATTTACTCAACTCTCTTACTTCACTTCTTACTCGATTAAATATTTAACTTACTCGATTTATTCAATAGACTAACTCGATTTTCTAAATAAACTTATTCGATTTTGTACTCGACTTCTTTAAAAGTATATACAACTCTTATTCGACTTATTCGATTTTGTACTCGATTTCTTTAAAAGTATATACAACTCTTATTCAACTTATTCAAAATACTTATTTGACTTTAGTTACTGGAATTTTCTACTCCAATACATATTCGACTTATTTAACTCCCTTACTTCACTTTTTATTTGACTTATTCAACTTCATACTTGACTTCCTACTCGATTAAATACTTATTTAATTTTGTACTCAATTTCTTTAAAAAAATAACACAACTCTTATTCGACTTATTCAAATACTTACTCGATTTATTTGAATACTAAATTTTACTTGATTTATTCAATGGACTAACCGAACTTGCTACTTGACTACATACTCGATTTACTCATCTACATTCACTTTTTACTCGACTTATCTGATTTTGTACTAAACTTTTTTTTTTATATTGATTTTTAAGGGTATTTTTTACTATTCCTATATTCATGACTTATGAGGCATGTGCATATAATAGAGTATCTATTTATTATTTAAGGGTAAATAGGGTATTATTTACATAAAAAAAACTCTATTTTATCATTGATCCCTAAATTACACTTAATGTAAATCAAAAGGAAGCCAAATATAAGATATTGGCTACACATAATCCACTTGCATCATCTGGGTTTCAACACGAGATTTTAGCTTTGATACTGATGAATCAATTGGAATCATTTGAATCAAAGGTCTGAAGTACTAGGTGGTAAGTATATTATAAGTGCAACTTGAATGTCTCAAGTTCTATTTGACCGGGACCTTGGACCTAATTACATGAATTAATCCAAATTTAAATGAAATTTACTTTCTTTTAATAATAACGATACATCCATGAAGACTCAAATCTCAAACCTGACGGAACTGGCGATTCCGCTAACCCCATGCTTGAATATGACTTTTCTTGTGCGCTATGCTTGAATATTGACCGATCAATTTTGGCCGGCCTAGTTCTTTTCGTTATTATTCATCTGTTTGTTTTCTTAAATTTGATTCTTAGTGACTTAAATGTACGCTTATGTTAATCTTCAAGAGGAAAGCCCAAAGTGGGCACCGCACACTTGGTTGATTCGTGAGAACATTGCCAATCATTTTCGACCTTTTTAATTTCTGAGTCTTTTGGTAATTAATTAAGGTGACACCAAACAAAACAAACAAATTATAAAATTAATTAATTGGCCCAGATGTGAACTCCATACACCATACGTTGCGTACAAACAACATGCCTAAATATAATCAAACAATTGAAGTGGCCGTCTATGCTGAAAAATTATAGGCCGTACTTTTGTCTTTTGGGGTTCATTTCGTTTGGAAAATTTATCATTGCCTTGTAATAAATTCAATCTTTTAGAGTCATTTCTCTGAAATCAAATAAGGCGGCCGCCATATTCTGTAGCAAGACAGAATTGTATCTTGATAGAGTTTTGCCCAAAAGACAGTTTGTTTAAGGGGGTGTCTGTGTTAAATGTCTTTGTAGCTTAATTACAGACATAAAATGATTGGATGTGTTGATTGAAATTGGAAAAAATTACGCTCTTTTTTGGATTTTGCTTTCTATGAAGAAAATTTGAACACAAATTGTTTCTACAAGGTGTCACATTAAGTGATTGCGACTGCTGCTTTGACGTAAGGTTCTTTTTTTCTGCAATCGTCAAAAATGAAAAACTTATATGTTTATAACGTCGTTGAACTCACCATACAAGTACTAGTTTGTCTAATTCTAACAAAATGCGAATATTTTTAGTCTACAATTTAATGGTAAGATTAGGTTGTATTAAGTTTTAAGATTAAATTAAATTAAATTAGATTTAATTTATATATATAATAGTATTTTTTATTTGATATAATATCGAATAGGAGTATATTACTTTAATTTAATAAAAAGTTAAATAATTATTAAAATAATATAATATTTTAAATTATATTGATAATTATTGGTTTCAATATTTAATATTCAATATTGTTGTAAAGAAATAGTTGATTATTTTTATGTTTAATATTCAATGCTAGTTCAAATAAAGTAATGAATAAAATTTTGATATTTAATCTTAAATTAAATATAATTTAAAATAAATCATTGAATAAATTTTGATATTCTATATAATATAAAATCAAAGGTTAAAAAATTATTAAGTTTTAAAAATTATGAAGTTAAGTTATATGTTTATTTTTTATTAAAATATTAAGCTAAATAAAAAAGAAAAGAATGATAAAGAGGACACAAACTTTTTTATTTAATTTTATATCACCTAAATCCATATAAAAGTAAGAATTAATAATTCTATTAATTTTAGACTGAATTTTAGTCTACTCTATTAATAGATGACAACTAAACATATTTTATTTTACTAGTCTCAAAATCTAATTCAATCCCATAATTTATTCAAACTCTTAAACATAGCCTTAAGAGACTAATCGAGACATGAAAAAATAACATTAATTTATTTACAAACGTATTCACAAGTGAGTAAACTACAATTATAGTAATTATTTAATATCACGCTCTGGTGCGAGACTTTATCATACAATATTATTTAGTTAATATAAAACTTCAACATCATTCATAATATATAATGGTGCTCAGTTACACACTACATGAAGTTGATCGTTGGATCATTTGAGATAATGTATCTTAAATATTTTCGTTTTAACTATCATCTTCAGTCCAAATCTCAACCCAATTCTGCTTAGCTTCCTCAAATCCAAGCAATGAACCTTGCTTCTCTGCATCCCAGCTAGTAGAAATTGACCCATAAGCAATTCCAACAGCAGATAATCCAAAAGTCAGGAAAGTTGTTACCAACGGAAGCCAAAGTGGAAAATCAAAAAGCTGCTTCTCCTTCACAACACCAAAAAGATGCAAGGAAGCTATGCCGGTAGCCAATGGAACCCCAACAAAGACCAAGATTCTCACAATGATTCTATCCAGTACCACCTGTGGAAGATGATCCTCATCACTGTTGTTGTTGTTGGAAGCACTTTTGTTTAAGCTAGCTGGTGGTGAAGTGCTTCTGGTCCCAAACCCTTTTGCATTGGCATGAAGTTTCCATGATGTCCCGGGTTGGTTTGTTAGGCTTTGATGGGTTGTAGGGTGGGTAAAAGAGCTTCTAAGATTCCATACTGAAGGCTTTTGAAAAAGCAGAAGTGGGTTTTGGGAAGAGAGTAGAGTTCTCATAAGGGCTTTTTTAGCTGTAGCTTTTGTGATGAGACCAGAACTGCATGCTAATACGTTATTTTTTCTATTTATCTTATCCAAAACAAGTGTATGGTGGTGCCTTTTTTCCAAAAGATAAATTTGTTTATATTTATTTTTATGAAAGATAATTTTTTAAGTTCTTTCCTTCTCAAAATGTAGCTTGGCCATATTGTTGTTATTGTCCATTCTCTATTGTTTTTTTGTTTACTTTATTATTTATAGAGTTTTTGTTAAAAAGAAAAAATTGTGAAGAAAAGACAAATAATTGTTTGATAGTAATTAAGGTGGTATCTAGAATAATGGGTCTTGCTACGTTACAGATACTGTACCAAACAGAAACGGAAATGACAAGCAAGTGATTTAGAGGCTGCCAAGTGTAGAGGTATGTGACAATTTGACCGATAATTATCCGGTTTACAGAACACCAACGAACTTTCAGTGCTTGGATAAGGGTTAATTTCATGTTTACCTCATTATGATTATTAATCATAAGTAGACACCAACTTTTGTGTAAGCCATCAACCTCACCCCAAAATAGTCAATTATTGTTCGATGCGGTTAATTAAACATTAGGTCAATATAAAAAAATAAACATAAATTTTTTTTTGAAAAAAATTAAAATTTATGTAAATAGACATAAATTTATTTTTTTCAAAAAACTAAATTTTAGACAAATTAATAGTATAATTAATAAATAAAATTATATATTATGTTATTTAAATATAAATATAAACTCTTGATAAAGAATTTTTTCATTTTTATTCCTATTTTTACGCTTTTTATTTATTTCTTTTTCAAATCCTTAAGGTTTTGAAAAGTTATTCTTGTGTCTGGATAAAAAGATGTGTTCGTATTAGATATTGTTATATTAACTCTAATAAATGACCCTATAACGATGATTTTATTTTTTTATATTTTTATTTTCAGTGGTGAATTTTTTTTTGTCTATTTGTTTTTAGTTTTTGTTGTTTTTGTGATGGTTTTGAGCATTTATAAGGAGAATTATTTGAATGATATTGATTTTTGTGAATAAGTTGTTTTATACTTTGGTTTATAACTTATTAGTAAAATTGATTTATCTCCATTGATTATCAAGTTAGATTCGTTATGTGTAGTTTGTGAGATTTTCAGATTCATCAAATTAAATATTTAATAGTGTACTTTGAGTTATTCAAATTTTATTATAAAGATTGAATATTTTTTATTCCACTTGTAATCTTTAAGTTTTGTTATGATATGAATTATAATAATTTTCATTAAAAAAATTATAAGTAATTTAAATAATCAATGCTCCAACTTCACAAAATTAGTTTATTAGTTAGCTTGGATGGTCGGTAACAATTGATTGATAATTGCATATATTTGCCACTAATATTATTAAATGCAAATAAAAAGACAAATAGCCTTTGATATATTTTTTTTATTGAATAGATTTAGGAAGAGAATAATATATTCTCATAAATAATTAATATATTTCAAATTCACCCAATAGTTAAAGAAATGGTGGAGCTTTTTTAACCCCTCAAAATTTTCTCTAAACTCATTTTCTAAATTAACCCATAACTAAAATTTTAATTTATTAATTTACTTCCTATGTGTTTGAGAATTCCAAAAATACACCTTAATATAATTTCTATTCATTGATATTTTCTTAATTATTATTGATTTGAATTAACAAAGAGACTTGACTTTATCAATTTGAAGAATATTTGCATCGTGCAAAAATAAATTCAATTAATCATCTTCAATCAAATCCGTTTTTAATTATGAAATCGATATTCTATGTTTTGTATTTGTACTAATTATTCTTTTTGAAAGAAAGAGGAACTTGTATATTCCCAAATATTCCTTCAAGAATTCATGAACCAAACAACTTATTTCAATTATCAACAAGTGTTTATTGTTTTATATAAACTCCATGAATAGGAAAATAAGAGATATTTTTACATCCTGACACAATCTTTTTAAAGTCCAAAAAAAATATTTTTGATATACCATATATGCAAATATAAGAAAATATTTTACATGAAAATTTGAATTAAATTTCTCTCATCAACTATCATATTTTCAATATCAAATTGAAAAATTCACATTAGTTTAAATAGATTGATGTTGAAATATGTAGTAATTTTAATATCGGCATAGATGAATGTTGAAATATGAAATGATATTGATATGTCTCTAAAAGTAATTCTATTAAAGAATTTTTAAAATAATAAAATGGTTCACAAAAAATAAACTTTAGTTAGTTAATAACAAAATCATTTTTTTAATAGTAAACAATTAAAATTGATTTCATAATTTTTTATCAAAAAATTATGATTGCTAAATAAAAAATAAATTTGATTTTAAAATATTCACATATTTTACTATAAGAGATATTTTACCTAATCAATTTAATTCAATTGGAGGGGGAATAATAATTTTTAAACTCTAATAGTATAAAAATTAACGGGTTGGTTGCGTGGTTTTACGTAAGAATTGAATAGGTGCATATAATTTATCAAAATATTGGATGGAAATGAATTCATCCAAAATTTTAAACACCGGTTGCCCACAATTGATTTTTATTCTAGCCTTTAATCCCAGTCATCTAATTTCAGTCTTTAAATCCAACGAATCAAATTAGATGGCTGTTAGTTCCAGACCAACGTAACTTAGCCGCGGCCATTATTCTAAGGATGTTTTGGGTCTTAGAAAAAAATGATTTTTGAATTTATATGAAAATATTTATTAAGTAAGTACGAATTAAGAATAAACATGGATTTCTATTGCAATGCCTAGTTACTACTCAACGGTTTATTGTATATATTTTTAAAAATCTTTATCTATGCCCGAATTTTTATTTTAGATATTAAAAAAATTGTACGTATTTGAGAATTTAGAAGGCCACTAAAATGTTTAAAATATAATTTTTACTTTTTTAACTATTAAATAATATATAAAAATTTTAAAAAATGGGGAATGTCCGGCCCTGACAAGTGAGGGCTGGACTTTTTCCGGGACCCAGGCTTGGCCAAGGTCGGCCCATTTGTCATCCCAGGCACAACAAACGCGTTTTGTTTTTTTTTTGGGAAAAAAACGCGTTTATACTTTATAGATCACAAAACGCGTACCATTGACGTTGACTCGGATCTGTCTCCTTGTTTTCATTTAAAATAAATTCACTTCACAGCAATGGCACGTTTCATTTCCTTTCACAAGGCTGTATAATTCCTTGCTCTTCTGAAAGCCTTGCTTAGCTTTCGATCAGCAACTTTCTTTATAACTTTGAAAATGAAGGTGTTTTTTTTTTTTTTTTTAATTTAATGCAGCAAATTTTTTATTTTTCAGTCACCCTTGCAAATAAAGTGCCTTGTTAATAGATATTTTTTATGAAGATCGTAACTGTATTTCATCTGTGTTTTGTTTCAGAAAGCAGTCTTCAAACTTGAAGTAAATGGTGATAAAGTAAAGAAGAAAGCCATTAAGACAGTCGTTGGCCTTCCAGGTATTAAATTTAACATTTTCTTTATTAATTAATTACTGTGTAATAAAGAAACCCCAGATGATTTTTTTTTTATAATTTTTTGTTTTTTGCTTTTTGAAGGGGTGGGTTCAGTTTCAATGGACGTGAAGAATCTGACAGTGATTGGAGACATTGATCCGGTGTGTATATTGAGCAAGCTGAGGAAGCTATGTAACACAGAGATAGTGTCAGTGGGTCCAGCAAAAGAGCCTGAGATGAAGGATGATGAGAAAAAAAAGAAGGATGATGAGAAAAAACCTGATGCTAATGCTATGCCTTCCTACTATTCCTGTAACGCTGTGCCTCCCTACTATTCCTATAACGCTATGCCTCCCCACTATTCCTATAACGCTGTGCCTCCCCACTATTCCTATACTGTGGATAGTGCAGACGAAAATACTGATCCTATTGCCTGTGTTATTTGCTAAATTATGGGTGGTTTCTTAGAAGAATTAAAAGGAAAATAAATAAGTTAGAAATTAATGGTGGGTTGAATCATTGCTGGTTGATGTATCAAATTTTGTTTGTGATAAATGGATTATGGATCCTCATTTAGTTGTCTTGGGTATGTTTAGTACATGTTAATGTGATGATATGGAAGTCTAGAGAGCTGCTTTTCTGGTTTTGTCTTTATCCAAGAGAGGTCAAAGGGCGTCACTGAGTGGATCATCTCATGTAAGTAAACATGATCTAAATTTGAAAGAAACTACAGCTGAACAATAAACTTCAGTTTCTC
Organism: Murraya koenigii; assembly: GCA_025617385.1. Taxonomy (NCBI): domain Eukaryota; kingdom Viridiplantae; phylum Streptophyta; class Magnoliopsida; order Sapindales; family Rutaceae; genus Murraya; species Murraya koenigii. The sequence continues at coordinate 26,379,650 of CM046818.1, forward strand.
TTGATGATTCAATGTTGTTGTAGTTGACATGGTTGTCTAAGCTCAAATTTTCATTTTATGACGTCCGGAAATCTGTAGGTGAGATCTGGTACCACAATTTGTAGACTCTATCCCAATTGAGATCAACGCTATTCACGTTAATGTTCATGTCATCATTTTGCATTTGCAATTCGTACATACATCTCACATCAAAGAGGACAATGTCGGTGGATCTTCTGGCCTTTACAGCTTCTCATATGATTTTCCTGAAACCTGCTAGTAAAAGTTCAATCAGCGAAAAGAAGATATTGGCCTTCTCATATGCTGGACTGAAAAGGGTAAGGGTGTGCATTATTCTCAGCAAAACAAAAACTTTTGTGGCAATATTTCAAGTTACTGGGTGTGCTGGTTGCGAGTGGCAAGTGGTTTCTGCCAATGTAGCCAGAGAAGTTGGCAAAGATTTTCCAGGGGATGCAGATAAGGTTGGTCTAATAAATGGGGATTGAATGTATGGTGATACAGTTGAAATGTAGTAAAGGACTATGATTATATGAACAAATACAGGAGTTGGGGAGTCAATTGGAGTTCTTCTTAGACGAGAAACGAATGCTGCTCCGGGAGACGGTGATCTTTGTGATCTTAATTCTGCACAAGAGAGGGCGAGTTGGTTCAATTACGTGCTTGCTGTGCACGTCGACATAATCACCTGTCTGATCCAGTATCTCTTCCTAAAGAAACAGAATTGAAGCATCAAGCATCCAAATACTAATTAAAACTCTTAACTTGTAGCAGTTCCTCCATAACATCCTCAAGAGTGATGATTCCAATGACCTCTTCATCTTCACTGGGAAGAGATTCCGATTCTTCCTTCTGATATTTTCACATCTTGTCGTTCCCATTTCTCCAGCACAGTTGTTCACTCACACCCTTTACTGTTGAACTTTGTCAGCACGAATACAAAAAATATTGTGTCGTATACGTACCATGTAATCGTTTCATCACCCATTTTGTCACCTCTAATTAAGTTTTTTATTCAACGGTATATTGCAATTTTTTTTTTTAAATCTTCATATTTTCTCATTTTTGTATTTTAGAAGGTGACTAAAAATATTAAAAAAATTTATTTTTTCTTTTTAACTATTAAATAATATATTAAAAAATTTAATTGACTTTGAAAAAGTCCCGCCCAAACAAGTGAGGATTGAACTTTATCGCATGTATCATTTAGGGCTAGTAAAATAAGTCATTGAGTTGTATCTGTGTTGTATTAAATTTAAATCAACTCAAATATGACTCATTTAATAATCATATCAAAATATTAAAATTCAAATCGTACATAAAAAATAAAGGAGTTATTCAATAATCCACTTAATATTTATATATTTATCAAAATAACATCAAGCATTTACACACTATATATGTACACACACAGATATATATATATATATATATATATATATATATATATATATATATATATATATATATATATTACATTATTAAAGTTTTAATTATATATATGTTAATAATATTATATATGATATCATAAAATATATATTTCTACTAATATTTTATATATTTATACTATTAAAGTTCTAAATCTATATAAAATTTTATAAATAAAATATTGTGAATATGTTTATTCTTCAAATAAAATGATGACGAAGGTGGGTTGTTTTTCTTCCTCTTAATGCTCAATTTTTTTTTTCAGTCGTACCTGCACTTAAAATGCCATGTTAATACATCTTTTTTGTGAATATCCTAATTGTATTTCATTTTTGTTTTGTTTCATAAAGTAGTGTTCTAACTTGAAGTAAATGATGATAAGAAAAGAACAATTCGATTTCTTCCTGAAGCAGATGTTTATTCATCAGCTTTTCACATTCCGTGAATAATCGGGAAAAATATTTAGGGATAATGAAGAAAGTCTCTGTATTAGAATAATTAAATTTTTTATGGTGAAATCCATCACCTAAAACTCAGGAACATTCATGTTGTATCACCAAGAATCGATAATTAAATATGCGAAAGCGTATTTGAATCTATAACGCTGAATAATCCTCTAGAGTTGTGTAGTTAGTCTTCCAGATCAACACGTATATTCTAGAGAACACTTTAGTTTCTTTGTGCATTTTTTCTGATGATAATATATCAGAGAGAATAGATTACGATACGTGTGATATTGAGACTATATTTATTTATATAGACAATATTTCTTGTTGTTATTAGGTATTCCTAATTCTACTAATCATAAAATTAGAATACTATTAGATCTCTACACATTAAAGGCACACCCTATTAGATACATTAAAGCCCAAATTATCGAAAACTTAATTAGATCACTTTTAATTGAGTTTAACCTTATATGACAGTCTGCAACACATAATTATTCACATATAAGTCCAACATTGGATTAAGGATCTAACATTATTGAATTAAATATCCAACAATCTCCCACTTGTGTTATATGTGAAATCTTATAATTATGCTTTGCAAAAATAATCATATGAGCTCGACCTTATTGTCATTACCAAAATGTATCTATAGCCAATCTGGTCTATCAATCATATCAACAAATGATCAAAACGATCTTCGTTACAACTATCGTAACTCAACGCATCAATGATCACTAAGCTAATATAATTGAATAACGTGCATTATGATGTGGATGTGTAGTATAGAAATTGCATGCAATGTGATCTTAGCATGCTAATTTTCAACTGGTCCACCTAAACCTTAGTGAGACCAAATCTTACCAAAATCAGAGTGTGAATAAATTAAAACTTTTTTTTTCTACATAAAATAACCTTAAATAAACATAAATTGAAATAAATGAAAAATATTTATATCATACAAGCATATAAAATTACAAACTCCCACTAAAATTGAATATCCTTTAAATGACTTGACATTCATACGAGCAATGTGCTCATAAAACATTTTGGTTGGCAATCCTTTAGCAAGCGGATTCGCAATCATGAAGTTTGTGCCAACGTATTCTATAGACAACTGTCCACTTTGAACTCTTTCTTTAACAACTAGGAACTTGATGTCTATGTGCTTCGACTTCGTCAAGCTCTTATTGTTACTAGAATACACTATTGCTAACTTATTGTCATAAAATAATTTGGGTGACCTATTAATGCCACCTATTATTCGCAGTCCCGTAACAAAATTTTGCAATCATATTCCGTGATTAAATGCCTCATAACATATTATAAACTTTGTTGTCATCGTGAAAAAGGTTATAAGAGACTGTTTAACACGCTTTTAGGAGACAACACCTTCAACTAGCATATAGATGTAGCCTATAGTGGATTTTATACTATCTTAGCATTCAACAAAATCAGAGTCAGTATACCCAATTATCTTAAGCTGATCTGACCTCCAATGTGTGAGCATGTAGTATTTTGTTCTCTATAAATATCGCAAGACTTGTTTGGCTGTTTTCTAATGGTCTACTCATATATTACTTAGATATATGCCCAATATCCCATAAATGTATGCAATATCTAGTCGCGTACAAATCTGAGTATACATTAGACTTTATACTACTAATGCATGAGAAATTTTATGTATATTCTTTTCCTCAAAATTATTCTTAGGGCACTGATTGAGACTAAATTTATCTCCTTTAATCACATGGGTATCTTTAGGTTTACATTCTTGCATGCCATATCTCTTGAGAACCTTTTCGATATAGCCTTTTTGTGATAATCTAAAAATACATTGGGAGCGATCCTGGTGTATCTGTATGCCTAATACAAAAGAGGCATCACCAAAATCTTTCATCTTAAAATTCTTAGCTAGAAATCTCTTGGTGTCGTGCAATAACCCTATATCGTTACTGGTAAACAAAATGTCATCGACATATAAAATTAGAAAAATATAATTACTTCCATAGAACTTATGATATATGCAATCATTGAATTAAATTCATCTCAAAGCCGAACGATATGATCACTTGATGAAACTTGAAATACCATTATCAAGATGCTTGCATTGAGACAATAGATGGATTTATTAAGTTTGCAAACCATATTCTTCGGGCCCCCTGATTCAAAATTTTCTGTTGCACTATATAGATCGTCTCATCAATGTCACCATTGAGAAACACTGTCTTTACATCCATATAATATAACTCAAGATTGAAATGTGCCACCAATACTATTATAATCCTGAAAGAGTCTTTTGAAGAAACTGGAGAGAAAGTCTCTTTATTGTCAATGCTTTTTTTCCGTGTAAAGCCCTTTGCTACAAGACGCGCTTTGTATCTCTCTATATCACCTTTCGAATCCCTTTTGGTCATTCGCACCTTCTAGCAATGGAATAAGATCCCATACGTCATTATCCTTCAAGGACTTTATTTCCTCATTCATGGCATCAATCAACTTCTGAGAGTTAGAACTTTCTATGACTTGATGGAAATTGATTGAACTATCTTCCATCACTCCAATGTCTACCTCATATTCTTGAAGAAATACAATGTAGTCATTTAGTAATGCACTTCTCACTTCTCTAGTGGATTTCCTTAATGATACAGGTTATTGAGGTGATGAAGTTTGTTCTTCTGAAACAATATCTGGCATAGGGGGTTCTCCAATATTATCTTGATCTGTTGTGTCTTGAACAAAATTAGGAATGTGACCCTGATCAATGCCAATGATATATGTGAGAATATTAACATATTCTTTTTCAAAGACAAAGTCTCTAACTGTATCTTCCCTTGCAAGCTCGACATTCCAAAAAACTGTATATTTCCTGACTCGAAAATTGATTTAGGTGAGAATATAAAACTTGTACCTTCTAGATCGTTCAGAGTATCCAATAAAATAACAACTCACGGACCTGGAGTCTAGTTTCTTTTTATTAGTCCTATAAAGCCTTGCCTCAGTTGGACATCCCCAAACATGCAAATACTTTAGACTAGGTTTCCTATTTGTCCAAATTTCATAAGGGATTTTAGTAGTCACTTTAGTTGGAATCCTGTAAAGGATATATGCTGTAGTCTTAAGTGCTTTTTCCCAGAGTGAGTTAGGTATCATGCCCCTCACAATTTTTCAGCAATACTATTCATAGTAAGCGAGCCTGACATAATGTACTGTGGGACGATATCACATTCTTCTAGAAATTTAGCAAATGGTCTTAGACGTTGTTCACCAAAATAATTACATCTACTATAGTACCCACTGACCCTTTTGATTCTTTTGTTAAGTTGATTTTTAACTTCAACCTTAAAATTTTTAAACATATCTAAGGACTATGATTTTTCATGAAGGAGATATATGCAGTTATATCTAGAAAAATCGTTAATGAATGTCATAAAATATTGTTGGCCATTCCAAGCAGTTGTAGAGAATGGTCCACAAATGTATGTATATATGAGTTCTAAGACGTCCAAAGTCTTGTTGACTTCAAATATCATTTTATTAGTTTGTTTCTCCTTGATACAATTAACACAAATATCAAAATCTATAAAATCTAAGGGGTCGAGAATTTGGTCTAACACAAGTCTCTCTGTTCTCCGTCTGGAGATATGAACTAGTCTCTTGTGTCGTAATGCAACCAAATTCTCATTAGTTGATTTTCTCTTTATACCTCGAGTACTCAATTGCAGATATTCATTAAATGAAACAATCATATTAATTAAATAAAGATTATCATTGCCTGATAAAGAATCAGAGCCAACCAATTTTGAATAATAAAGAATCAGAGCCAACCAATTTTGAATAATAAAACAAACTAAATTTTTCATTTCCAAATAAACAAGAATAGCCGGATTTGTCCAAAGCGAAAATGGAAATCAAATTCCATTTAAAAGATGAAACAATAAATATTTCATCAAGATCCAAATAAAACCAGTCTTCAATAATAATCTAAATTTTCCAATTGCTTCAACTTTTACTATTCTGCTATTACCCACATAAATGTATCTTTCATCATCACTAGGCTTTTGGTAATTTAGGTAACCTTGCATAGACACACTGATGTAAGTGGTTGTACATAATCTATCCACCATGTATGTCTAGGCACCGAAATTAAATTAACTTCAGAATAAAGAAAGCTATGCTCTTCAACTCCATAAAAGAAATACCTAGTACTTTCTGAATTACCCAGTTTCTTTTGTTATTTCCTTTGAGGTGCTGTATCTGCAGCTTCATTATTCTTCTTCCTCCTTTTGCCATTATCCTTGCCTTTATAACATATTGAAATTAGATTTGTCAAGAGCATACTTATTTCTTCCGTTTCTTCTAGACAAACCTCTTTTCAATTTCGACAAGGAATTCTTTAGCCTTAGTTATTTTTTCAGACATAGAGTCTTTGAATGCTACCGAAATGACCTTTTTCATGAACATCATACACATGCGATTTGATTTCTCTCATCTTTCCATATTCTTCTTTTCAGGGAGGGTATTCTTATACTTAAGAGATGAGGAACAATCAACCATTAACACAAGGTCGAGATCTAAGACTCTGAGAACTATTAAGATATTTTCTTTTCAAGACTTGAAATAAGCATATGAATATAATTGATATTGGCAGTTGACATAACTGAATTTAGGGAACAATAAACAAACAAAACAAGCTCTCATTAATCTTCAAACAAAAATAAATTTAAATAAAAATAAATTCCATCTCAAGATACCAGACACTCCATTGATATTTTATCTTTGGATAAAATATTAACTTGTAAGTGATATTTTAGTGCATTAATCAAACACTATTCCTTTGGGCCAATTTATTTTGAATTTCTTTAATTTCAATTATTTTAAACATCAATATAATTTGTTCTTAAATTTAATAATTCTAGATTCAAGAACACCAAATTTAATCATTAATCAAATATAAATTTAATTCTCAATAATTCAACATGAAGAGGCTTTGATACCACTTGTTAGAATAATTAAATTCTTTATGGTGAATTCCATCACCTAAAACCTAGGAACATTCATATTGTATCACCAAGAATCAATAATTAAATATGCAGAAGCGTACCTGAATTTATAATGCTGAATAATCCTCTAGGGTTGTGTAATTGGCCTTTCAGATCAACACGTATGTCCTAAAGAGGCTTTTAGTTTCTATATGTACTTTTTTTTTTATGATAGGATATCAGAGAGAATATAATAGATTATGATACGTGTGACCTGGGTATTATAATTAGACTTAACCATATATGACAGTTCACAATATATAATAATAATAATTTTTTTTGGGAAACCACCAAGATGGTGGGGGGTTAGGTAGGACCCCTACCTGTAATATAAATCATGCAAGAGAAATCACATACATAAGGAGGAGGACATGAACCAAAACCTCCTTAATAAGTGAAAACATACTAACGGTAATATAATGAAACTAGCGTCTGATATGTGGAACCACATGGGCATCCATATGAATAATCTTAGATAAACCTATGGGCGGATCACGGATCGAGTAAAATTGATGGTTTGGAGCGAGAAGTGCAAGCTCGATTAGCTAAAAGTCAGTGCGAGGCGTGAGCTTCGCGATACATGCTTAGAACCACAGCCGAATGAGAGGACACCGAAGATCGAACTCGGCCTTGAGGCAAGCATAATTCTATCGGATGGAACTATCCAGGAGGATCCGAGAAACCACGATGGTAGAGTCGGACTCTACCTCCAGCAGAGAATAACCCATCCGGACCGCCGACTCTAAACCGCCATAGCATGACCATAAGTTTCTCATAAAGAATCGGATGATGGCCAAGAAAAGAGCCAAACCCTGCTAAAAACATACCTCTATGATCCCTAAGAACACCCCCTGCAGTGGACAACTCAGGATTACCCTTTGAACACCCATCAACAGTCAGCTTGACCGCACTAAGAGGCGGTCGCCTCAAACGACAACTCGAATAGGCCGCTGGGGTGCAGCAATCACTCGTAGTCCATCCAGTGGTGAGAATCCAGTCATGCCCATGAGTCGGGACGGCTTGAAACCAAAAGCAGAGCCAGAAAGCCAAATGTCTGACACCACTCGAAAAATAACCGCATCTACCGAAAATGAGTGAGAATTAAACTTGAATCCATTTCGAGCCTTCCACACATGCCACAGAATGAAGCAAGGTAAAATAACCCAAGATGAGATCGAGAAGAAGCACATCTACGCGATGGCGAAGCAAAGCATGGGACGATAGAAACGCGGTCCGTCGCGTCCCTAAACAACGATAAAAATACTCCACACTGGCTAACCTGAGGGCACTCGAGAAATAAGTCTTGAGAAGTTTTAGTAAGCTTGCCTGAAGCCTAGCGAAACCATATAGAATCGCAGCGCATTTAATGCGTCATCGGTGGCGGAGAACCTCATAACAACGCTGAAGAAAAAAAGATAGCAGGGGCGGAATATGGGTTGCAAAATCATAGAAAAAACCTCATCTAGTGGCATGGCGCTTTCAGCTATCTCCCAGGCCGTAGTAAGTGAAAAACACCATCGATAGCGAGAATCCAGCTGAGTGCTCGTCGGGCATGCTAGTAGAAATCGGAACCGACACAATCTGCTCGACTCTCGGCGTGGGTAAGGCGGCGGAAGCTTACCACTTATCCCGAAGCGATTGCCACGCTGATAAGAAGATCTAGAGTGCAGACGAGCGGCGCGAAATTATAAAAATACAAAGGGGTGATCGCGACCAGCGGTCATACCGAAGCTACTAGCACCAGCACCTGACGCCGATGAATATGAGGCTCAGCGACATCTCGGATGGAGCGAGGCGCCTCTAAGAGGCGAGGCGGAGTAGCAACGTACCGATTCAGGAATGATCATTGCTCGATATTTAGACTTCGTATATGAAGCCCGTAAAAGTCTTTGCTCCGAAATCTCCACTGAAGCTTAAGCTCGAAAGCTTCGCTAGATCGTGAAATGACACTAAAACCAGTAGCCCTCACTCTGCGGAAAGCACACGCTCGACCGATGGCACTGATGAATCCTCACTTTGGGTCCATGAGTCACCCCATAAGAAGCGTGTAACCATCAGCTCTAGCTATTTGGATAACCCCGATTGATGATCGCGTAACATGAAATAAGTGCAAAGGCATAGAGGATAAAACATCTCAGAATAAGTACTAAGCTTCCCCGAGCGAGAAGCAGTAGATTAACTGACCGGAAATTCTCTCTCGGACCCTCAAGATCGGATCATTAAAAGAGCAACCTTGACTTTCCTAACAAACAAGGCGACTAAGATAAGAAAAAGAGGTTAGCCTGCTGGAACCCAATAGCTGTGTGAATAATAGCACCGCGTGAGCGAAGCAAGACCCCGACATAAAAGTCTGCTCTTAGCCTGGCTAACGATTTGCTAGAAATAACCTCGTAATGATCTGAAAAATCCATAAGCACGGTGAGACTAGCCTACTCCCATTCGAAAGAACGATATCATCTGCAAAACTCGAATGGGAGATGGGAAGATGACCGAGACAAGCGATATCTCGAGGAAGGGTGCGAAGAATACTAAGTGATCCGATCCTACAGATAAAAACTACTGCGTGATAATGAACAAACAAGGAGATAGCGGATCACCTGGCGAAGACCACCCGAGGCTAGAAAAATCAATGGGTGACCCGATTAACCAACATAGAAAACCAAGGTCCGTATATAGCCGCTTTGAATTAAGGAAATCTCTGCTACGAGAAACCCGAACACATGACATTTAAAGGACAAATGACCGTGACATCGATCGTATGCCTTGAGTCGTATCGACTTGATTACCACGTTACTTCCCGGGTACAACGATTAAGATTGTAAACAAGCTCACGAACCAACGACACATTATCATGAATGCTCTACCGGTACTAAAGCCATTTGAGGCGGAGAAATAATACGAGGTAGCTGGTGTCGGTCAGCATATAAGCGATTTAGTTAAAACCTTATTACTCACGTTACTAGGTGATTGGTAGAAAATCGATCGAAGTGGAGAGTCCTTCTTGGGAAGAAGAACCGGGAGAGTACTACTGGAATCCATAGCGTAGCGGAACCCAGAAAATAATCGTGAGCAGTGACGATAAGTCATCGAAATCACCTCCCGGCATGCACTAGTAGAACCTACTTATAAAAACCATCGGGACCGGGTGCATTGTCGGGATCGATAGAAAAAGACCACCGTAGTAACTCCTACAAATCGGGGCTCACTGCAGGATCGATATCATTACCGGTGGTAATGAAAAGAATGAATAAACTCGAAATCGATAGCTGAGCCGGCTATGACCTCGCCTGATAGACGCTTGAAAATAATCAACCACGAGACTCGGTCGAGGCGATGGGCTCGATAATTCATGCAGAGCGATGCATCACTAGATCAGATGGACATGAAACAACAGATGCTTCTTAGAATCATGGCATGGAAGAAGCGAGTATTAGCATCCCCTCACAACCAGCGAACACTCAATGCTGCATGTCGTAAAAGATCTCATCGTAAAAGTAGCATCTTTGCGATCGTACTCGAGCCTCGGAGAAAGCCGCTGCGGTTGTCGGTGAACCGGATAGATCATCATTGACCCTCACTCAGAGCAACCTCTCGGCCTCGCTTAACCTATCAAACACATTACCAAACACCTCGTTATTCCGGTCTTTTAAGCGAAGCTTCGATCTACAAGCCTGTCTGAAAAGTCCTCGTCCTAAAACTAATGATCGGATCGCTCGAGGCGCCTACGACGTGATAAACCCGGGATGCTTAAGCCGAGCATGTAAAAATCGAAACACGGAAGGGCTTCGCAGACCGATCTAGCACGTGATAATAGCGAGGAGAATGATGCGAACCGATGCGATTCGGATGAGAAACTCGAAAAGTAGAAAAGGATCTCGACCGTTGGGCATTGCACGCGACCACTATCCGATCGTCTCGAAGTCGCCCGTTAGTCGGGTGAAAGGACTCCACGAAAAACCCACGTCATCAAGCTCTGACCCGATAATCTTTGCATTGAAGTCATCGATGGCATTATGAAATTTATGCATGCTCCCGAAATCTCGAGAAAGAGGCGCATGACGTTAAAATCCCACCCGCCATCGAGGACCATCGTGACTATCGATGAAGCGAAACAAGGTCATCCATGAATCCTCTCTCACGATCTTGCCTAGCTGGCATATCATATGAAATATAGGCGGGATCGGGAAAAGAAGAGTGACTAACACGGCAATGAACCACGGCCTATATCCTGCGGAACCTCCACCAAAAAGGCGTCGACGGAACACTATATTTTCCCGAATGGTAAGAAAACCCATGATCCATCGTGATGCAAGGCGAGTACTCTCTAGTCTCTCGGCACTAAGGAAAGGCTCCAAAACACAAACCAAGGCCAATCTATGCATCCGTATCAATTTTTGCAATCGGCGGACCGCGGGGGCCTTACTTATCCCCCGAATGTTCCAAATAAGAGTATTAATCATTGGGAAGGGGATCGACTCCTACATCGCCGCCGAGCCTTGCGGGTCTTACGGCCCGCCACCGCAGAAAAATCCCGGGAGGAGCTAGCAACCCTCTGCTCAGCCAAACTACTAATCACTGCATCCATAGGTAATGAGGTATGAACATCCTCCGGATCAGTCAAGAATCTCCCGTCGTCCATGTCTCTAGAATCCTCAGAACGACAATTAATATCGGATCGAGAAATACCAAGACATCCCTCCCTGCCAGCTGAGACATTGTTCAGAATCTCAGAACTATGGGTGTTAAATCTCACGTGCTCGCCAACAAGATCAACCCCATGAGGCCGCCTCGCGCCCAACGCATCATCCACCTCCGCCTGAATACCATCCTCATGACCCCTATTATCCGAGGGGACATCCTCAGCTACAGTATGATCCAAAGATGGTCGGTCCCCACTAGCATCTGATCGGTCAATAAAACTAGTAAGAACAGCCCTGTGAGGCCTATTATCCGAAATAACAACATACCGGTATTAGAATCAACCCGTGATCGCACATCCGCTGAAAACATGGCCTGCTTACCCTTATCGTGAACAAGACGCCCATTATCCTTCGACTGGCTGAGGCTTATGAAGACTTGGGTTCAAACATAACAAGTCTCAAGCAGACTGACTCAAGTGTTTACAAGTGGAACAATAAGCAGGAACCTCCTCAAATACAACATCCCGCCGTAAACCGTAATCACCCTCTCCAATCCAAATACGCTAGAATAAAGGTCGCGAGACATTATATTCAACTAGAACCCTAAGAATCGATGGCCTATTAATCGAGCTCGTCATGCGATCAACACGCAGAGGAAGTACTAATAAATCTCAAAGAATGAAAATAAAGCAGACTTAGAATGAATAAAATGAACTCGGTAAATAAGGAGACTTACCCAAACAGTGACAATAGGAACTCACTGAACAACGAAAGTCCGTACTCCATTTGAAAATACGCATCCTCCGACTATTCACATACTATATCCCGCGAACCCAAACCGCGTAGTAGTTTTCCTCCATCGATAACTCGATCAACACACGCTAGCTTATCAAGAACGAAATCTGTAATTCCCTCGAGACTCGCAGAAACAAAAACTTACGAATAATATCCACTACTACCAACGAATGAAAATTTTCCTACCAAGTAAGTTTTAAACTACCACCATAATACGAACTTCCTCCTGAGAATATGACAGCTTAGATATGACAGCTCACCGCGGCGTAACGATACTGATTTGACCGGAACCAACGGGCTAGGGGAACCTGTAGCTGCATCAAGGAAGGATTTTTACTGTCTTGGGGAGGCGGTGGGGTTGAGAATGGAGGCTGGGTTCGCAGCTGTCGCGTATGATGCCGGTTGCTTGGGGTGGGAGATAGATGCGGTCCGGGTTAGAACACGGGGAGCCGGTTGTGTCTGAGATAAGTCTGCTTGGAATTGTTGCTTTATTAAGTCTGCCTGGGGCTGTTGAACCGAGCTAGGAAGGGCTTGGCCGCGGGAAAAAGGTCGTTGAGGCTGGGACCACAACTGCTCGGGGAAAGGACGTTGCATGGGTGGTACATGGGCCAAGTGGCTTGACTCACGCTGAGTTGACTCGGTGGTGGGCAGCATCTGCATGGGCTCGGGGCGTGATTGTTCGGTGGTTGCAGAGGTTGGTCGTGGCTGGCATCCAGATCGTCCGGCGTGAGAGGTGGTGTCCGGCAGTGGCTGGGTTCCACCACCGGCTGCCGGTGGGGTCATTACGGCAGTCAAGGCAAGCAGGCAAGGGTGTAGATCCGTGGTATATAGTTATATACCATGGATAGAACTCAGAAGCTTCAAAGTTTGAAAGGTATTCGGGTTCGGGTTGCTTCTTGCAGGGTTGGGTTTGAATGGAGCTTGGAGGAGCAGATCCGTAGGCTGCGGCTATAGATCTAGTAGCCGTGTATGGTGAAGCAGGAGATCGGTTGCGGCACGTGGTAGAGCAGCAGATCTTGTGGCTGACGACGGCGAACGAAGCCGGAGGCGGCGACGGCAGCGTGAAGAACTAACGACGAGTTGCGATAACCCGGAGGCGTTACGGTGGTCGATGGGTATATATAATTATTTACATATAACTCCAACGTGGATTAATAGATCTAATATTATTAAATTAAATATCCACCACTCTGGCCTTCAAGCTATTAAATTTAACATTTTCTTTACGTTATCAATTAATTACTGTCAAATAAAGAAACCCCGGATGATAATTTTCTTTGGTTTCTTTTTTGGTTTTTTTTTTTTTTGACATGATGGATAAGAAACTGACAGTGATCGGAGACATTGATCCTATGAGTATAGTGAGCATGCTGAGGAGGAAGCAAGGTTACACAGAGATAGTTTCTGTGGGGCCACCAAAAGAGCCTGGTAAGAAGAATGATCGCAAAGACAAAGTAGAGTAGCCTGTTAAAGTGTTAAGCCTTGCGCACTTATACTCCTATAGTCTCTGCAGAAGAAAATCCTAATGCTTGTGTTATTTGCTACATTAGGGGGGTTTCTTTGAAGAATTATGAAAGAAAACAAACTAGGAAGTCAGAAATTAATGATGGGTTCAGTCATTGTTTGTTACTGTATCAATTTTTTTGTGAAAAATGGATTATGGATCATCATTTAGTTGTCTTGCGTATTTTTAGTAAATGTTGTTAATGTATGATATGGAAGTATAGAGAACTGCTTTGCTTCATCCAAGAGAGGTCAAAGGGTATCACTGTGGATCATCTCATGTAAGTAAACATTAACTAAATTTAAAAGAAAGTACAGCTGATCAATAAACATGAGTTTCTCTTGCAGTGCCTACTGATAATTCAACGTTGTTGTAGTTGACATGACTGTCTAAACTCAAATTTACATTTTAAAATGTGCAGACATCCTTACGTGAGTTCTGTTACCACAATTTGTAGACCCTATCCCAGTTGAGATCAATGCTATTCACTTCATGTTCGAAGAGTCAAACTTTTGGGGACAGGATTACGTTTTGTGGATTTATGTACTTGATTCAACAGATTCCTACGTACAAAAATGAAAGTTTCAAGTTTTATTTCATCATTTTGCATTTGTAATTCTTACATACATCTCACATCAAAGATGACAATGTCAGTGTATCTTCTGGCCGTCAAAGCTTCTCATATGATTTTCTTGAAACCTGCTAGTGAAAATTCAATCATCAAAAAGAAGATATTGGCCTTTTTATATGCTGCAATGAAAAGGGTCAAAACAAAAATTTATGTAGCAATATTTCAAGATACCCGTTGTGCTGGTGGCGAGTGGCAAGTGGTTTCTGCTGATGTAGCTAGAGAAGTTGGCAAAGATTTTCCAGGGGATGCAGATAAGGTTGGTCTAATAAATGGGGGTTGAATGTATGGTGATACAGGTGAATGTAGTATAGGACTATGATTATACGAAGAAACTGGAGTTCGATCATGATATGAAGGAATTGGGGAATCCATTGGAGTTCTTCTTAGACGAGAAACAAATGCTTCTCCAGGAGATGATGATCTTTGTGACTCTAGCATATTGATTTTAATTCTGCACAAGAGACAGTTCATTGTATTACTGGGTAAATGATGACCATAGGTTAAGCTAAATTCAGAGAAGTGAAAACGGTAATTACCTGTTGTGCACGTCGACATAATCATCTGTCTCATCTAGTATCTCTTCCTACAGAAAACAGAATTGAAGCAACAAGCATCTAAAATTGGAACTTACAAATATATGCAAATAGTAATTAAAACACTAACTTGTAGCAGTTCCTCCATAACATCCTCAAGAGTGATGATTCCAATGACCTCATCAACTACAGTAGGAAGAGATCCCAATTCTTCCTCTGATATTCTCACGTCTTGTCGTTCCCATTTCTTCAAGCACAGATGTAAATCGGCGCTCTTTACCATTGAACTTTGGATATCAATGTCACTAGAGATCACAGAGAGTGAATTCATGTACGGATTGAACTGCTCATTTTGAACATTTCCTGAAAATATTATAGTGCATCATACTAACTTGCATGTTGTAACAACTATTATTTGCAGCCGAAGCAAATGACATTCCTCTGTTTCTGCTAATTTTACCTTTCAACTCTGCTTGTCTCTGCTTTGAATTCGAGTTGATGTTTGTCTCATACACGTTAGCTTTGGATTTTTCCATTGCTGCAATCTCCTCAGCATCGTTCTTGCACTTAACAACAACAGCCATGTGGCTGTGGCCCTTTTGAAATTGATTCAGTATGTCATAGAGCGGTAACTGCTCATGCACCCTACCACAGATTTTTGAAAATTATATAGCAAAAGCTATCAGTTAAATCAAACACAAGCATATGAAGCTGTCAAAATTCATCAACCGGTGAATGTTATACCTAGGAATTCTCCTAATAGTAAGATTTCTGATGGGAGTTCCATCTTCTGGGCCATACTTGATCAAATTTTTTACCTATAGAATATGTTATCTTGGTTAGATTAGCAGCACATGTATACTCGAATTACAAACTTACCAAGGAAATTCTATGTATAACTTGTCTCCAATACCACTCAGAAAGTCGAAACATTTCTAAAGATACCCGTAAGAGTGTAAATTCTGTTCTCAGACAAATAAGCTAGAAGTCTGATATTTTAGAGTCACAAATATGCCCGCTCCTTCAAACGATCAAAATATCTTACCAAAATAAGACCAATAATATTTGCTGGGGTCCCTAAGTAGATAGGCACGCGGCTGTGTCCGTTGCTCATTATTAACCCCATTGTTTTCCTACAATAGTATTACACCATGAGTTTGATAAGAGGCAAATCTATGAAAATACTAAGCAACACAGAGTTAGAGCTAGCCTTACTCATCGAGTCTTGAATTTATATCGAGTGAAAAAATTTTAGACATGGGTGTCATTGCATCTTTCACTGTCTTTTGTTGCATGTCCAAAGCTCCGGTGATAATTGTTGTTTCATCATGTGTCAACTCTCCGCCTTTCCCTGCCTAAAAATTTAATAATACAAGAACATCGATATATGGACCACTTCTGAGCTAGTGAATTGACAGATTCTTTGATCGGAACTTACCTCATTTCCATGCATGTCTACTAATGTTTTAAGCTCTGCGCGTCGCAAAAGTGCTGAATGTGTTTTTCCTAGGAGCCAATCCAGCAGCTGGCACAAGAGGAAGCCCAGATTTAAATTGAGAAATTAATTTACTGTCCTTCTTCGGTTGGCATACGATAAAGATTGAAGCAAGCGCGAAGCTATTAAGGGAAAAAGCTGGGCTATAATTTGGCAAAAATTTTCAGTTTTTTTTTTTTGACTATATGACACAAATACTAATGTTACGTTTTACAAAATTGCCACAGTATTATTTATAAGTTTATTACTTTGTTTTTTTTTCTTTTTTAAGAAATGTAATTTTTCCCAATTTCTTCCCCATTCCATCTTGTTTTAGAGGGTTTAATGCTGAGCAACGACGCCCAATATATATATATATATTTAAGTGTGAAGCAAACTTGTGATAATATGATATTTAACACTCATTTGACTTTTAATTCTTTAAAATTGCAGTCTATCTATTATTTTTTAAAGATACCATATTCTATAGATTGAACATCGTCAGATAATTGAAAAATATTAAAGGTCAATAAACTAGAACTATCTAATGGTGTCAGGTTGCGGAATATACTAACCATAGGGAATCATAGTCATAAATTTGAAATTGATAATTTTTCTTGATTTTTTTATAAGATAATTTTTCTTGTTAAATGAACTTAATTAAGATAATTTTTCTGGTTAAATGAACTTAATTCACCGGGTATTCTCAACTCCAAAAAAATGTTAATTTAATGTTATGGTTTGATTTAACAACTTTATTTTAAGATATCTTTTTTTTTGCCTTTACTTGAAAAAAAAAAAAAATTAGTATAGCTCAGTCTAGAAAAAATTCCTAGCTTCGCCCCTGGGTTGAAGCTAAGTACCTTGCTTATTGGATAAGCTATAGGGAAGAGAACAATTACGATCAGTCGAACAAGAACCGATAGTTTTGCACCAACACTGAGTCCATATCGAGAACACACAGCTTGAGGGATAATCTAAAAAGAAAAATAAAATCAACTATCATAAAAAATTCCAAGTTATCAACAACAAAACAATCAAAATTTGCAGCAAATCTCCAGTTCAAGAATATTGTACCTCACCAAAGGCAAGTATTAGAGTGACAGATATCAATATAGAGGCCCAAGCAGGAAGCAGTGCATCCAGGAAAATTGGCAAGGCCTTAGCAAAAACAGAATTCAGATTTATTAACCAAACATTAGTTTCAGGATTGTAAAGCTAATCCGCGAAAGAACAATAGTTACAAATTTACAATACCTCCATGGCCATGGCATTTCCTATGAGGAGTGTACATAACAGTAGATGCTGATTCTTAACGATGGGCAGAATCTTCTCTGCCATTAACAAATTTTGAAATGATAAGAAGATGATGAGCACGGTCAATGGACGGAAATTAATGCAACAATTTATCTGGTGTTCGAAAACTTTCACATTAGAAGTCCACACTGATACTGACCTGCATTCTTGCGGTCTTGTGGCTGGCCAGCTTTCGTTAGAACCTCGAGATCAACAAGGCTAAGGGACATGAGTCCTAGAGTAAGGCCTGACATGAGGCCAGCAAAAGAAACAAGACCAACACAGATGACTAAATAGACCCAGAACATAGGCTCACAACAAGGCACATCATTTGCTGCCATTGTTAAAATCAACTGAAGTTTGATCAAAGAAGAGAATGGGTGAAGTGACCTTAATTGTGAAAGTTCGGTATTTCTAAGATATGTTATGACAAATGCATTGAGAAAGGGAGAAATGACACCGACTGTAACGTCACTGGCGGCCCTAAAACCTAACTGCTAAGAATTTAAAAAAAAAAAAATTATATAAAAACTTAAACATAGATACACTAAATCAATGATCTTACTCAGAAGCAATCATGGCAATTTACTAATAATATTGCATGGTTTTTTGGATTCCACTTCATTCCAGTGTAACACTGAAAATGAATATAAAATTATCAACGTCAGATATAACAGTAAGTAAGTATAAGTGGGGGAAAAGCACTCAACAATTGAGCATCACGAACCACTCAATCACTCAATTAGTTTTAAACTATTTTCCTTTTCATTCATTCATTCATTCATGTAGAGAGGTTTAAGTATCTCTTATGTGTATGTATTTATGTGGGTTTAAATATCTAAAAGAAATTCTTAAAAGAAAGTTTGGAAAAAAAAAAAATTAGATCAATAAATAATCTTCATTCGAGGCAAAAAAACACTTTTTGCATTATGATAGAAAGCATTTTTATGTAACATTAAAACAATATGGTCGGTATCCTTTCCCAATTAACTTGACCTCTGAGAATGCCGAGAGGCTTTAAGAAGAAAGAAGGAGGTTCTATCATAATTCATAAGCATAAACATATAAACTAACGAATAACTTTAAGCAACCAACATCTGGTAATCTACTATTCATTTTTTAAAATTTAATTCTCTTACTAGAATTCATGTTTTCCTCTTTACAGCGAGGCAGTGATCTTTGGAAGAATTAGGGGCTATCTGTCCTTTTCTCCAAATGTTGAGGGTCTATCAATTATTTTCCCAATTATAAATAATTGTTCTATCTATATAATTAAATAAACCAGTGCTGCCAAAAGAGGGAGAGCTGCGTTTTAGTTATTTTGTATTATTTTTTTAACTTTCTAGCTGATAAATGGAGAGAGAGAGAGAGAGGTGGCAGCAAAACGGCGGTTGGAGATGCCGTTTCTCTCAGTTTTTTTCTCAATTTTTTTAAGTAAACCGTCCTTATCCACATTTGAACAACTTTATGGGCCAAAAGTTGCATAAACACATGATGACCTCAAGAAGCAATTGCCACGTACAGGAACAAATTTAGTTGATCAGAACGTCACTTATTCAATAAAAAAATTGCAAACTTGTATAAAAATTAACAATAATTAGCTATTGCGGCAGAGGGAGCATGTATGTCGTTTTGTATGGCGATGTAAATCGTTGTTACTTAAAATGATAATGCGCTTTGTCTGTTCGTCTGTTCGTCTGTACTTAAAATAAAGCTAGGCATAAGTGGTACTCTTTGAGTAGCCAATTAGTTATTTGGTACGGTTTCCAAATTAATTTTTGAAGGAAACCCCCCACACTCAACTTTGAAATCAGATTACATGATTTTTCATTCAATCAATAATAATGTTATAAAATATTAATTTTTACAACAACTTGCAAATATATTATTATTCATTTGTCGGTCAAAAAATTATCATTAGTACATGATTTTATTGTTATTTGTTGATCTCCTATGAAATAAAATTTCTATATTCAGTGAAAGTTTAGGAATGATGAGTGTTTGTAAATAACTAAACAATGCTAACTATTAATTGAAGATTAATTCTGATTCGGTTTACATGTATTTGCACATTGGTTATAATTATGAGAGCTAAAACCAACTCAAGAATATAATTTATAAACTTCGTAAATTAAAAATAAATAATGAACTCTTTTCTATACTAATGGAAATGTATGTTTTGATAAATCATTATTATTACAAAAATACTTATTAATAAAAACCTTGAAATTCCACCCCCCCCCAAAAAAAAATGGTCTTCTTGAAGTTTCAATATAAGTATGATACACACAAACACAATTTTAACGGTCTTAATCTTAATATTTCATTTGAGATTCGTTTAACAAATTTCCCTCCAAATTTGGGGTAGTTTTGTCATTTCAAAATTTCCTTCGTAAAAATTCATTTTTTCTCGCATTGCCGTGCTGCAATCCAAAATCCTAATGTCTGTGAATCCAAAAGACCCCACCTTGAAAACAAAAATGTCATCGAACAGAAACTCAAAAGCAAATCAAATGGACGACGTCGATCGACTCTTCCAGTGCTTCAAATGCGGCATCTCTCCTCCACGTAAGCTCCTCTTTCATCCTTCAATTTCAATTAAAATGCACAAAATTAGGGCTTTGGCCCCTTTTTTTTTTTTTTTGGAAAGAAAGTAAATTCTGCACCTTTTGCACCTCTGCTGGTATTGGCTTTAACGCATAATCGTTACAATGTCGTGGGACATAATGAACTGTAACGTTCTGAAAGTCTCTTCTCTGCTTTTGAATCTCTGAAATTGTCCGAAAAATTTCCGTTCTACTACCATTTATGTTGTTTATCAACTCAGCAACTTCTAAAGCAATCTGTCTCTACGGTCAGTGAATTTAAACCTGCTGTTCTTGCCACCTGAAGGCCCCATTGCACAGCTTCAGCTTCAGCAACACTAATGTTTCCTTTTAGAGGGGACTGCTTGATTCCAGCAGCTACCACGATGCCATTTGAGTCTCTTGTCATAGCGCCTAACCCTGATCTTTGGTCATTGCTGCTGATGGCTGCATCAACATTGATTTTGAAAACATTTTCAGGAGGGGGAAGGAGTCCACTTTTGTTGCTTCTTTTTTCTGGTGATATCAATGTGATATGTCTCTGACTTCCTTATTCTTTGTTAGGCTTCCACTACTGATTCTGCCTTGGCTGCTGATATTCTTGGATCAATCACTTTCCTTCGAATATAAATTTGTTTCTTGAGAATCATATGGCCCGGCAATGAGCCACCATAGGCTCCAAGTTGGCTTTCTTCATATTTTTGCCCATATCTTGAATAACTTTCTTCATATTTTTGCCCGTATCTTGAATAATACTAAGGATGTCTCCAGACTGAAAATTAAAGTTTTGAATTGGGAAAGGGGCTTGCCTACAAATCTTCTTAGCTGCTTTACAATTCAACAGAGTATGACCGATACTTTCCACACTCCTTTTATGTTTTTGACAGGTTGGCTCTTGCAAAATTCACCTTTTCCAAATATTTTCAGCAGACGGCAGTAAATTTTTTGCCGCCCTCCACAAGGAAATCTTAATCTTTTCAGGCAAATCTAGAGACCATAAAACCTTCCAGTGCTTTGAGCTGCTATCTGAGCTACTTGTATCATTTGAGAATTTGATCTTGAGAGCTAATTGGTACCCGCTTTTCACTGAATACTCCCCCTTTTTATCAAAATGCCACATAACTTCATCTGCTGATTGTTCTTTTGGTAAAGGGATCTTGAGAATTATTTCTACATCTTCCTGTCTGAAGTATTGATTCAACTTTTCTGCATTCCATTGGTTTTCAGAACCGATCAGGTCTGCCACCACTGAATCCACAGGTAAATTAGGTGGAGAAATTGGCTTGAAGATGTCTAGCCTTGATAACCAATTATCTGAAAACACAGAGATCTTTTTATCATATCCTATGCACCATCTGATTCCTTTCTTAAGCACCTGTCTACCCCAAATAATGCTCCTCCAAATAAAGGAAGGGTTGGACCCTGCATTTGCACTCAAAAAATCAGAATTCTGGTAGTATCTTGCCTGCATCACTCTAGATACTAAGGAATTTGAAAATTGAAGAAGCGTCCAACCTTGCTTAGCCACCATTGCCTGATTGAAACTGGTGAAATCTCTAAACCCCAAGCCTCCTATGCTTTTTGCATGGCTAATTGTATCCCACCTTGCCCAATGTATATATACCATGTTTATCTTCCTTTGATCCCTCCAAAACCTCTCTATTCCCTTCCTCAACTCGAAAGCCACTTGTGCTGCCAGCTTGAGATATTGTTTAATACTTTGAGTTTGACCTCTTTGAAGAAGCTCATCATTTTTCTGCCAATCATTGAGGGAAGGCCTAGTTGCTTTTCATACCTAGAAACTACATGGAGCTTCATGATGCCAAAATTGGGGCTTTCACTTGAGCTTTGTAAATTAACAGAAATTTCATTACAGCTTTATCGATTACAACCATTCGCGTGTTTCTTTAACGGCTTTTAATCTAGTTAATTTCATGATAGTTTTACTCAATTACAGTTTATTTTTTGATTATTGAGGATTTAAACTTAATTTTCTTCATTTTTTCATAATTTATAGTTTGTTGATATAGTAATTTATCCTCTTTTTTTTTTTTAAATTGTTATTCATTTATTATTATTATTTTTGTGTATGTGTGTTTCAGCATCAGCTTTGAGAGAGAGGAAAAAAAGTAAAAACAGATTGAAACAAGATTGTTCAAAACACGAGGTAGCTTCATCTTCTGGCATTTTCTCTCCCGGATCAGCCGACAATGGGCGGAAATGTGCAACTGACGTACACTTCAGCTCGGAAAAAGTATATAATCTCCATTAGATTTTGTAACTTTTCTCTTAATGGATGAAGTTTAATTGTAAGGGAATGATGTGCTCGCTTACTTAAGAGTTTGTTTTTTTTTGAGTTAACACTGAATGCTGAAAGTTTTTATAAATCCATCTTTGATGTTTTGATCTCTATTCTGTTACAGAATCTTGATTGAATTTTGTGTCTCTGTTCCTTCAGCTTGGTTTGTCAACTGTTAAAGCAAAAGGTTCTAACCGTGGGAAGCAGATTTCTCCAGTTGTATTTTATGGGACTCCGCATGGTGTGCCTCCCAAAAGACCATTGAGCTTGCTGCGATTACTGAGTGAAATACGTGTTGATCTCTCTAAAGAAGATACATCAAACTTGGGGTATTTGTGCAACTTCTGCTCTTTGCTGCTTCAAATATATTTCAAATATTGTAGGCAATGACTTCAGTATGTCTGTCTTTGCTAACTATATGTTTGCTTAGGAAGGAAGTATGGGCTACATTTCCTAGGCAGAATGAAGCAATTATGTTCGCAAAAGGTCATGCAAATGTACATGTATTTAGTTATCAAGACCACTATAATGGACAGAGGAGGTTTCTGGTTTCAACATACAAGGAGTTCTGGCAGAGGTTCTCTTTAACGACATTTTCTTGTGTAGTTATTCTTGTTTAATTGTCAATGTTGTACTTTATTTTTTATTTTTCTTTTTATTTTTGTGCTTGTGCTGTTCCTTTCAATTCCAGGTACAAAAGAATGGATTCAAAATTTCGCCACCATTATGAAGTTATTCAGGAGGTAAAAATTGTTGCGTTTTCCTTCCACAAATGAAAACACTTCTACACCCATACATATGACAGCAATCAGTGAACGTCAAGGATACAAGAAACAAATTCCTGCAACTTTTTTATGATATTGTTAGAACCGGTGAGGGAACTGTACAGGGATCAAATTTTGCTAGTTATAATTGTGTATATTTTATATGTGCATGGGAACATAAAAACAATAAATTTTAACTCAAATGGAAGCACCAAGTGTTACAGCCAAACTCTTGTGCATTTCATTATTATATAAACAGAACTAGCATTTTTTATAAATTTCTTACACTTTGATGGTGTATTGCTTCCAGGGTTTACCATGTCATCTGTACTTTGATCTGGAGTTCAATAAGAGAGTCAATCCCCAAAAACATGGAGATGAAATGGTTGATCTCTTGATATCAGTCACTCTAGAAGCATTGTTTGACAAATACTCTATAGAGGGAAATGAAGACTGGATAGTAGAGCTTGATTCCTCGACAGAAGGTTTGGTGTTCTAGTTGGTTCACAGTACTTAGTCTCTCATTTTTATGTGAAATGTAGTTTGTGCTCAACTAATTATGAAAGCACAAATTTGATAGAAGTATTCAGCTCTGCATTTAATTTTAGGATGAGCTAATTTGTTATAGTTGATTATTTTTACCACTGTTACTCAAATACCAGAAAAGTTCTCGCGTCATCTAATTATTCGCATACCAAAGACCGCTTTCAAGGACAACTCACATGCAGGTGCATTTGTTGCTGAGGTATGCTGTAGGCAATAAAAAATATCAATTGTTTCTGTTTAAAATTTCTAACTTCTATCTCAAGGATAGGGATGGCTGTTGCAACTGCATAAATTATGGTTCATTTTAGCATACAGACTGTTTGGATATTCTTTAAGAGATTGTTAGTATAATGCTTCTATGGTAGATGCTAAGTCTAATTTTTCTTTATCTTCGTTTTCTTTGGCTGCTAGAAGGAGAATCTGCTTAGTTGCCACAACATTTTCTTTTCTTTCTCTTTTCATATAAATATCAACTATTGTCACTACGTGTTCACGTGTTATCAGATATGCGCTCAGATAAAAAGTGCAAGGGAGAGGGAAGCAAAATTTGAAAGCCTGTTTGTAATGAAGGATTCAATCTCTATTGAATCCCAGGGCCAACTTTTTGTGGACACTGCTGTCTATTCTAGAAATCGTTGTTTTCGTATAGCTTTATCTTCAAAGGCAGGGAAGAAGTCTTTCCTTTTACCCTCTGAGCGTTTCAAATGTAAGAACATGGTATGATTCTCATCTACTTAATATTTTCTAGTTTTACAAGTTATCAGGTGAATTTCACTTTTCATTTAATTATTCCAGAAATCAACACAATAGTTTTGTGGATGCTTTTGTACACTTGTAACCTTCACAAAAAAAATTTAGCTATTACTTGATTGCGAAACAGAAGAATAAATACTTGTGAAATTACTTCATAGGTAGAGGTGCAGGATGACATGCAATCAAGGCTATGCAGGCTTGTCGACCGTCACTTAAAATAATAATCCTAATGTCAGATGGAGAGCTACTTCTGTTCATGGGTTTTTAAGTGATTTTTGTTTTTCTGACATTTGGCATGCAAATAAATCATTGAATTACAGTGTGAAGAAGACATGTTCATGGCATCTTTGATATGCAATATGGATGCTGACTGTGAGAAACTTTTAGTTTGCAAAATGGAGTTAGATTGTGTTAAGACCCTGCAGTTTGATACAGAGGTACCTTTGGACTCTGCATTAGTTTCGCTGTTGAGCTACCTTATATTATGCACAAACTATTGATGAAACGGTAATCTATTCACCAACAAAATTCTTTCTGGTGCAGCTTCATGATAATTTAGGAAAATATTGTCGTGCTTCTCAAGATTTTACTTTGAGTGCTTGCTCAAGTGTGGGAAAGCCGCCTTTCCCAGCTCTAGACAAATTTGTTGAATGTATTGCTTCCACTGGAAACAATCCCGGTACTGTCATATCAATCACCTATTCTGACATTTGGAGCATTTAATTGGGTACCCTATGGTGGAATTACTTATCGTTGTTTTATTATTGATTAATATTACCACTGATTGCATGTTTGGTAGACAATTATTCATAGGCTAGCTTGAATTACATGGTCAAGTAGACTTTTCAGCAGAATGTGGGTTCACACAGTGAATTATAAAATTTGTCTCATGGAGATGTTTCTGGTGTTTTTCTTGCTATTCATGTAAGCTTTATCAGAGAAATAGAATACTGATGGGATTCATCTTTAATGATCTTTTCTGTTGTGTAGAAAAAATGTCTCCTTTTTCTTTTCTCTCTCCTTGCCTTAACAATGTTGTCACAAATGTGACAGAATAGTATAAGTGACAGATATATTCGCCCTCATTTACTTTGTCATACTGCTGATAATTTGCTGAAATACAGGGAAAATTCGAAGCTGGTATTGGTTCTCAGAGTATGGACTGATTGTCTACAGCATGTCAAGAAATAGATACTGTGAGCAAATTGGTAGAGAGCATAAAAGCAATCATGGTAATTCTTATTTATTTTTAAATCTCTTAGTTGTCATGATACCACATTTCTCTAGATCACTTTGATTATCAACAAGATGCTTGAAATATTTTCATCTGTGTATGAGATGGAGATTGATGTAAATCAAAATTTAACTGGTACAGTGATGTATGTTGTTGATCTGCGGAGAGCTATTTATTATCAGAAATGCCATGATCCAGATTGCAGAGGTACAAGAACATTTGATCTGTCATCAATTTATTAATGTTCATATCCTTCCAATATCTTGATGATTCATTTGGAATTAATATTATTAATGGCACCAGATTACCGATCTCCACTGCGTCCAATCCCAGTGGATACCATCCCTGATCTTTCATTTTCCTCTGATTCGGAACATTTAGTGCATCATGAAGGGTCTTCACATAATAACACCGAATATCAATTTGTGAAAAATAATGAGGAACATAATTTGCTTTATGATGATGAACACGATACAGAGAGCTATTGTAAAGATTCATGGTGGATTGAAGCCATTAAATTTGCAGATGACATTGAAAATAAGAAGACGACTTGCGAGCTCAGCAATCTGGTTAGTTTACTAAAAACATATTTAGCTCTTTTACTTCCACTTTAGTTCATCTCAACTCGATGTCCATTTCATGTGCATAAAATAAGCGAATTTTGTGTAGAGAGAATAAGCCGCAAC
This sequence comes from Murraya koenigii, assembly GCA_025617385.1. NCBI lineage: Eukaryota > Viridiplantae > Streptophyta > Magnoliopsida > Sapindales > Rutaceae > Murraya > Murraya koenigii. The sequence continues at coordinate 26,406,303 of CM046818.1, forward strand.
CATGCATTCTTTGACCTGGTAGCCAGATAGTATGAACAATGCAATTACTGTGACCGTGAAGGAGGTTGAAAAGTGATACTTCCTAGAGTCTCATATGATTTTGGATTGAATAATGGAAGCTTTTCAGCCGTATTCTTTTTTGAAATTGAGTTTGATACTTTCTTTTATGTGTAACAAGCAGGCGAACACTGATGATGAAGATGATAACTGGTGGATGGCGGTAGAACAAACTGCATCTCATGCTGAACTTATGTACTGCAGTTAATTTAAGCATCCAGGTTTTGGATTGTTGAAGGATAAGTGATAGCTGTGACAGGTAGAATGCCTAACTGCTTATGCTGCATGCCATGCTCGTTTCTGTGGAAGTCAATTCTTATAGGAGTAAAGGGTTTGTATACAACATTGTAACATTATCTGCATGCAAATTTCAGGTAGTCAAATGGATTTGCATGTTCATCTTGTAGAAACGGTCATAACAACAATGACAACAAATCTTATGCAACAAAAATGTGTTGCAATTTTTTTCATGTGTTTGAAAATAACTTTTTACAATCCAGATGTAGGACAGGTTAATATTATATAGCCAGATAAGTTTTCAGAATTTCCCACTGTATATATTGTGTATATGAATTGTAATAATTGTACCATTCTTTTAAACAATTCCTGTTCTTAAATCATACATAATCCAACCACTGGGCATTGGCAGTTGGACTTCGACTCACGACTGAATGGAATGGAAATTCTGCATGCTTTCGATGATGGGCATACAATAGCATTAGAAATGTTCTTGGCTTCTTGCCTTTGTAGCGCATACTAGTACACATTTTCGACACATGTCACTCACTATCACCCGTGCGAAGTTACCCATTACTTTATTTCGAATATAAAACACCAAAGTCTTGGTCTCCTCGGCATTTTCCCACAAAATTTTATTTCCTCTCTTAAGTTCCAATTTCAAAGTATCATCAATGGCTTCAACACACAACTTAACCAAAAATCAAAATCCAAACAACCCAATAGCTCCAATCTTCATCTCAGCCGACTCACTTCACTCAATTGTCACGCACAGCGCTCTAATCCAACACTTCCACTCATCTCTCCCAAAGCTCTCACCCACAATCCAAACCCCAATCCGCCAACACTACGCCGTTTCACCACCCTCCTCTCTCCTTCTCATGCCTTCCTGGTCCTCTTCCCCTTCACTCCCTTACATTGGCATCAAGATTGTCACGTCGTTCCCACAAAACTCCTCGATAAACTTACCGGGTATTCACGCAAGTTACGTGCTGTTTAGTTCAACTAATGGGCAAACTTTGGCCTCTATGGATGGCACTGTCTTGACCCTTTATCGAACAGCTTGTGTATCTGGGTTAGCTTCAAAGCTCTTGGCCAGAAATGACAGCAAAGTGCTTGTTATGATTGGTGCTGGCAATTTGGCTCCCCATTTGATCAAGGCCCATTTGGCAGCAAGGCCCGGTTTGAATCGAGTGATAATTTGGAACAGGACTATGAAGAAAGCCAGCGATTTGGCCGAGCATTTGGGCGAGTGCGGGGATCATAATGGTGTGTGTTTTGAGAGTAATGAGAATTTGGAGGAAATTTTGGAACTGGGTGATATTGTGAGCTGTGCAACTAATTCTGAAGTGGCGTTGGTGAGAGGTGGGAGATTGAAAGCCGGAGCTCATTTGGATTTGGTTGGGTCGTACAAGCATACGATGAGGGAATGTGATGATGAGGCTGTGAAGAGAGGTAGAGTGTTTGTTGATAATGAGGCTGCTTTGGTTGAAGCTGGGGAATTGGTTGGTGCTTTCGAGAGAGGTGTGATCACGGAGGAAGATATCGCGGGGAATTTGGTCGAGTTGATTGAGGGAAAGAAGATGGGCAGGAGAGATGATGACGAGGTTACTGTGTTCAAGTCTGTTGGTTCTGGTGTTGTGGATCTTCTCGCTGCTCAATTGGTGTATGAAGCTATGTAAGTGAGGACCGTTAAAATACTTATATTTAGTCAATAATATCGAAGTTATGCTGTAGTATGACTGCTTCTAATTTGTATACGGAATAAGAGCGTATGATTTCCATAATTGGAACTTTCCGTCATGTCAATGAGACCCTATTTTAAAAGGATGGAGTAAATACTTCCTTTGCAAGGAAAAAGTTGGAAAAGAATGGATTCTCATTATACTAGAATTAAAGAGATAATACATTGAGATGACAGATGCAAGAATTTTTCTTCTTTTCTTCCATTTGCCATAATCAAACCGTAATGTACAACAAACATCCAAAATTATACAGGACTTTGAAATTTGATGTTGATAATGTCAGCTTCAGCATTCATTTTGATAAGTCTGTTTCCTTTTCTGCGGCTTCTGATGGATCCTAGGGAATAGTAGATCATTAAGCTGTCTCTCAGCACTATACTCTGAAGTAGCCTGTAAAGACAATTTATAAAGCAGAAGGCGGAAATTATTGTGGGGAAATCAATTTCTAATATTGGCAAATAGTTTATTTTAAAATTCTAAAGAAATAAGGAGCCAGTGTATGCGAATCCATGAAACTATAATCACTGCATGATAACTAGTAACGGCTAAGAATGTGATAATGCACGAGAATACCTGACATTATTACCTTAAAATTCAAAGATACTAGGAAGTATATGGCATTACTTTGTCCAAACATAGACATTAAAAGCCCCTTTATATTCTATAGTAGATGATTAACGATGGATGCAAAACAAGCAGCATAGATTGAATTGCAGCATAAAAATGAAGGCTGAAGACAACTGACAGACCCGTGTACTAAATGCAAACCGCAATGTTTGGATTTGTGTTCCTGCACAAACTCTCAAGTCAAATCCAATGGAATCTACACCAATAACTGCTGCCTCCTGTGGCAAATTGCAAAGAGAACTTGTATCAGCAAAAAAAACTGGAAAAGTTTAAGCAAAAATTTCTTGGAAGGCATAATTGGATATTGCACGGTAGTCTTTCTATAATCTAAGATCCCAATATCCCTTTTGAATATTTGAAAAAGAAAAGAAAATTGAAGAAACAATTGGAAATGACTCGCAATACATACACAAATTGCAATAGACTTTGAAAAGGTGTTAGTTACTACATTCAACAATGGGATTGACCTCCTTTAAAAACCCTAATAGCTGATAGAATTATATAGAACTCAACAGGCTAAGAACTCAAGGATAACTACATTTCAAATATTTGCAAAATTAATATAACAATAAACTGAAAGAGTTCAGAAACCTAATTGGCAGGTTCTAATGCTTTACCTCAATTTGAATACCCTTAGTTCTCCAACAGAGAGATTTAAGGGCTTGAGTAGTCTTTTCTCCACCAGCTTTTAGACGAGATATAATGTTTGCTGCCGAGTGTGCAATAGCATCGGGTTGAGCTTTTCTGTAGTCTTCAATGTCAACAGCAGCCTAAGTAGAAGCAGAACCCCACAATTACCTTCTTGCTAATCAATGTATAAATTTCTAAATGTGAAAACAACAGCCCACATAGTCATATTATGTAAAAAAATTACACAAAGCAGTATGGAGCAATGCTCTCTTGATTAGCAATTTCATGTCCAATATCCACCATTAAAAAATACCTGATATAAAGAGATTGTTGGAGGTGAAAAACTCTCAAATACCTGACTTAGAAAATAGAGTGATGTAGGACAGATTGCCCCATAAAATAACAAAGGTAGAAAAGAAAGAACTACAGTAATAGAGGAACCCAGGAGAAACGAAAACACTGTGATTCATCAATAACATCAAGTCTGCTTAAAAATGAAAGGTAAGGCCCTTTTTCTAATGGATCAATAAAACAAGAACCAAAGGGAAAAAGAAAAATACTTCCTAGTATTTAATATAAAACCTACATAAATAAGAAATCTATTTAAGGGTGATCAAATATTACTTAATCATTTGACTCAAATAATAATCAGAAAATTGTAAAAAATCTAAATAAAGATAATTTCTTATTCTGCATCTTAGAGACTTCAGTGTCAAAATTTAATTTACTTATCAAAATGTCAAATAAAAAACTGTAAGATAATGACAAGTACAAAGAACAAAGAAGCAAACTTCCTACAGCAGAAATAGTCTTTGTTAGCAAGTTCTACTCCATTCTTTAGCTGATAAATGAATATCAAACATGATTCAAGCAAATATGTGATACATCAAGCATGTTAAAGCAAACATGTTGTAATGTAAACTGAGGTTCACAAACAATTAATAGATGTTTCAATGTGCCTAATAAGTAAATAATCATTTCAGTACCTGGTGTGCATGAGCCAAAATCGGCTGAATCTTAATCATCTCCAACTTGTAAAATGAAGTCCCATTGATAGACTTATCATCCTTCTTTAACTCCTCTGACCCATTTCTGGATGGCTCTGATTCATTTCTATGACCATTGATTACATGAAGATCTTGTTGATTGTTTTCTACAACATTTCTACTTTTATCGATATCATGGTATTGACTGCTTGATCTATGCCTCTGGATGTCAGAGTGTTCTTCAATTAAGGCAGGCCTTAAAAGACCCTGGATGGTTATTCCAGCTGGAGGCTGCTCCATCCAATCAATAGGATCATCTGAAATGACCTATGCATAAAAAAATGAAAACAGAAAAAAATCTCATTAAACATATCAACTACAGTAAATCAAGAATTTAGTTTTATTTATACATGAAGCTGCTGTTACGAGGAGGGGCACAAACTCACAGTGAATTAACTATAATAACACAATCAATGAGGTCACCTTCCTTAAAAATCATTTCCATTTATCTTCATCAAGTAACCAAGAATTAGAATGAATAATTACCTCAGAAAGCTTTTTAGCGAAATACATTGGATGAGAAGAACGCATGGTCTCCAATTTTGCCCAGTCTCCAAGCGTCTCATCTTCATCATCTTCGTCTTCTTTGTTTTCAAGAACATTAACCCAATTCTACAAGTAAGAATTTTACATATAATGAACAGTTTACATTTATTCTTGAAAAACTAAATCAAATGCACCAAAATTATAGAAAAAACGTACCTCATCATAATCCTCATCTTCCTCATCCTCATCCTCATCTTCATCTTCATCTTCATCTTCATCTTCAACTTCAACATCGCTGTCTTCATCATCAATCTCATCAATTCCAAAATCAATTTCTGATAGACCTGCTAATTCCAATTCCTTGATCATTTCTGTAGTATCGAAGCCTATTATCACTTGCTGCATTGAATACAAACCATTTAAGCCTTAAAACACTAACAAACATGGATATTGACACATTGTGATGCACCTTTGCTAACACATTGTAGTGAGATACCATTATTATGTTTTTCAATGGTGTTTAACTAAGGATAAGTGAACCAATTCAAAATCAAAAGGATGAACTTTCTCTTGATGAAAAATTGGTGCTGGATGTATTTTCAAATCAAACTTTCACATCACACAAACATCACCCTATGATTTCATATTAGTGTTTCTACTCTACACGTGCGTGACATCAGCAGGCAAGTCAATGAGGAGAATAAAATCTATACCACAAAGTTATTTTCTGAAGTTAGGCTTTGCAAAATGTCTTCCTCATTCTTCACTTGAATGTATATATCTGTAGTGCATCAGATCACACAAACGCTTAAGTTCGACAAAATGTGGAAGTGAAGGGAAAATTGATAGAAGTTAACTGGGGAAAGAGGAACTTCATACATCAGACTTACTTCCATGTTCATCAGTTACATAAGGCAAGTCTGGCCAGATAATGTTCTCATGAGCTCCACCATTGATAAAATCTGTAAACATCAGCGTCGCCTTACTATTCACCTGAACATGGCACACTACATGCTGCCTTATCTATGCAAACTAAATAATTTAAACAGCAGTGCAAACTATTACCATTTACAAGAATTAATCTCAAAAGGTGCTATTATTTTCAAGAATTGAAGTCAATATGATACCTCAATAATGGTCCTAGAAGTTTCTGCAGCCGTAAGCCTAGCCTCCTCACCATTCTCTAATGTTGAATCTGCAATGTCCTCAAATGGATGGTACCTTGTCCTCTCATTCTTCTTCACAGAATCCGAAGCCGATGCTTGAATCCTTTTCTTCAAAACATTGCTTCTCCTTATGCAGGGGTTACCATTTACTCTTCGAAATCTATTCCTGCAAGTCGTTAATCTTCACATTCATAACTTTCTTTCTTATAATCTAAAACTCTTAATTCGAGTCCAAGAAGAGTAATACTACACATACAATCTCTCTGCAAAAGCTAATGTATACAAATTGAATAATAATGCTTAATAACTTAGCTTCTTAAATTCTTTGAAATGAATAATTATTGCAAAGGAGAAAAAGAAAAGTACAAGTTAAAATAAAGCATTACCAAGGTACGTTGGAGCAGCCGGAAGGAAAAGGCCGGCAAGAGGTGACGTGGACACCTGTGACATCTTCGGCGCGGCAGATAGAGCGGGAATCTGCAATCGAAAATGCATGAAAAAATAGATTCAAAACTTCAGTCACTGTTTGGTTGCGAGCTGACAGTTAAAGGTTGTTAGAGAGTGAGGAAAAAGAGTTACGGGATAAGGCTGCGGAGGAGCAGAAATTTGAACCGGCGGGAAATCGGACGGCCAAGGTTGATTCAATCATCATCATCTTTTCTTTTCCTTTTTCCTAATTTATCATTTTATTATTTTTATTCCGCTGTCCGATCTTGTGACGCACAAGCCTTCTCTGACCACTGACGAGCGTGAAGATGAGGTCCAAAGTTTAGGTTCCGTGCAACCATGACCATCGACATTCACTACAATCGGGCTTATTTAGTGTACACGTAGCATCTTCAGGTATGTGATATCCAGGAGGATACTTTGAGATATGTGTTAAATCACAAAAGTATATATATATATATATATATATATATATACTAACTTACTTAATAGATATTATATTATTATTTTATTTATAATTAAATTATATAATTGAGACCTCTTGTAATAATATTATTCAAATTTTTAATATTTAAAAATTATTCACTTCGTTTATTTTTTATAAAAATTTTGATTTTATTAAATTATTTAATAATTAAAAAATTAAAATTAATTTTTATAAATATTTTTATAATAAATCAAACTTTTACTCTAAATATAAATTTTTTTTATTAAACTACAAATTCATTAGTGATTTCACAAAATTCTTAATTGTCCATGATTATTATCTTATATTTTCACGGCCGTTAAATTTTTATACTTGAAATCTAATGGTTATTATTTACTGAACCCGTTAAAAGGATGATTAACTGTGTCAAAGTGAGAGTCTAAACGCAACGTTTTGGGACTTTCGGCCTTTCGCTCCAGTGTTTTAATTAATTAAAATATAAAATTCAGTTTACTTCGCCACTTCGGCTGTTTGGATGATGGTAAAATAGAAAACGAAAAAAAAAAAAATCACTAGAAAATCAAAACACAGTCAGAGAAGAACATCACCAGAAAAACAAGGAGAGAAACAAGAAATTTTTCCATCAACTTATTATCTCTGTCTCCACACAGATTATTATTTTTTATTTCTCCAATTCTTATTTTTATTCGAGAAATGCGAAATATTTTCATTTGCAAGTGACCAAATAGAGGTTCTAATCAAGAAGTGAGTGATAAAATTCTCCAACCAAGCTGAAAATTAGATTCTTGTTCTGTGGTTTTGTAAATTCTTTATTGCTGCTCGTTGTTTTGAAGTGATTGTTTTTCCCCCGTTAATATGTACTATATATCAGTGCTTTGAAAGAGCGCTCATAGCATTCACAAGCAGATTTTTTGGTCGTCCTTTATTTTTATTATTTTGGGTATTTTGTGAAAGCAAGATATGCTATAGAAATATGACCTTTATGTTGAATGAATGTGCTAAGCATTAATGAAGTTAATGTCTTTGTTGTCAGGATGCTAAGTTTGAGATATTCTTTGCCTCTCTTTACCAAAATATTTGAACCAATCAAGACTTCCAGAAATGCCAGAAGCCTTGTGGTAAGGTTTTGTTGAATTGGTAAAGATAGCAATAAAGATATAAAGTCCTCAATATTCATTAATTTTGATCAATTGATCGCATTGTATCTGTATCCTATGTACGGCCTGCCATAAATTTGTTAATAATCTTCAGGTATGTGCTGCTAGAGGTCCACGACCTAGATATCCTCGGGTATGGAAAGCAAGAAAGAGAATTGGGACAATATCCAAGTCAGCCAAGCTTGTTACTTGTGTAAGCTCAACTAACAATTAATGGACCTGAATTTGATGTCATCTTGCATCTTGAGATAATAACCAGTTTTAGGTGACTATCATGTAGATAAAAGAATTGTCTAATGTTAAAGAAGAAGTTTATGGGGTTCTTGATTCCTTTATTGCTTGGGAATTAGAGTTTCCGTTGATTACAGTAAAGAAAGCATTGAAGACTCTTGAAAATGAAAAGGAATGGAAAAGGATAATTCAGGTACTAACAATTTGCAGTCCGTTTTATTGATTTCTTTTTGTGGATATTTTCATGAAAAATTGTAAATGGAGCAAGGAACGAACAATGAGGTTGTTGTAGGTGACAAAATGGATGCTGAGCAAAGGTCAAGGGAGAACGATGGGCACCTATTTTTTGCTACTGAATGCTTTAGCAGAGGATGGGAGACTTGATGAAGCCGAAGAACTTTGGACAAAAATATTTTTGGATCACCTAGAAGGCACCCCCCGTATTTTCTTTGATAAGATGATTTCTATTTACTATAATAGGGGCATGCACGAGAAGATGTTTGAGGTATTATTATTAAATCTCATTCTTAAAGTCTAAACTCTATTATTTCATTCCATGTGTTTTCACAGTATTGGCTATGGTACAGATGAAATATTTTAGTGGTGAGTTTTATGAGTAATCTCAATTTAAATGTTCGCACTAGTTAAGTTCATCCATTAGCACTTTTGGCGTCCAGCATATTATTGCTCTTTAAACTCTTCCTGTAGTTGCATCTGCTCGTTACTCATCGTGATCGACTGAGGGTCCGTTAGGAACACCACATGCAATCTTCCAACTGAGTAAGCTATACTTACCAGTGTTTCTTTATAGGAAGTGGACCACAACTCTTTACAAAATTCTTTTCCTTACCTGAAACCTCTTGTGATACTCCAAGAAGATGAACCAATTGGATCACAAAATAACACCACATTGGACTAACATTCAGTGCACCTCTGTATTTGTAATGCCTATCGTCAATATTTCCTGGACTTGTTCTTCCCTTCTAATTCACTTGCTATTGAAATGTCATCAACTATAACTCATTATTCCAAATTTGTATTTCCGTGATTGGAGTCAGTTCATATTACATAAACCTGTTATTAGTTTGCATATTGGACCCTAAATTCCGCTGTCTGGATATGTAATTTTCTAGTCATTTACTCCTGTAGATATTTGCTGACATGGAGGAGCTGGGTGTTAGACCGAATGTTTCAATCGTTTCAATGATGGGAAATGTCTTCCAAAAGCTGGGTGTGTTGGACAAGTATGAGAAATTAATGAAGAAATACCCACCACCTAAATGGGAGTATCGATATATCAAAGGAAAGCGTGTTAGGATCCAAGCAAAGCCTAAATATGAATTGGATGGTGCTGCAGAAGGCAAAACTAATGAGATGGAAACAACAAAATATCTCAATGAGTCATCAGAGCAAGCTGAAGCTGCAGCCAATCTAAATGAATCTTTTGAGGAGATTGAAGCAAATGCAAATGAATTGTTGGAGGAAGCTGAAGCAAATTCAAGTGAAATTGACATTTCTTCTACAAGCAATGTGTCAGGCTAGTTTGTATCAGCATTTACTAGCCATTGGTTAGATTCCAAGCTTACATTCTGGTATTTGAGGTGAAAGAAATTACATTGTATTCAATTCCTGAAAATGTGATGTTCGGATCACCTCTTAATTAGGGCGTACACTAAGATAGCATTTTTTGTTCGGTGCCAAACTTAAATTAGATATATCAGTACCATGGTTGCCCTAGCACAAAAAAATTATTGAAAGAGTACTGAACATAGGCTAGTATACGATTTGTAATGTTTGAATTTTGAATCATAGATGCAGTATAAATGGAGCACTTTTATTTCAGTTGCTTAGACAGCATTCCTTTTCATTCCTTTTGTGTTACTGGTGGGTTATTTGCACTTTAAATGTTATAATCAACACACTATTATTTTGTACACTAATCTTTAAATTTTTAGAAATTGAGTTTTACTACATCTTCAGCAGTCACCACACCCTTAAAAGTCTACAATGAGAGAACTCCAGTATCAATCTAATTCGTTTCTTTCTATTTAATTGCACCTCACTGCTATTTTTCCCTTTTCTTTTTGCTCCTACAATTGCCTTTCTTTTTTTTTTTTTTCAAAAACCTCAATTTTTATAATCATATATGCATGCGTGGGCAATTTCTTTCAGTCAGGTAAATAATTCTTTGATTAGGCATGATGTTGATGAGGTAAGTTTGAGGTTTAAAACAAAGAATAATCATAAAGAAATGGGTGTGTTTGATGGGGTATCCAAAATAATTATATACACTTAATTATACTAAATTATTATTTGAATGCAAAGTAAATTATAGGTACTGTCATAACAAGAAAAATTCTTAAAATATGAACGTTCATTTTTTTTTGGGATGCAAAATTGCAAATAACCACCTTTCTTTTCCAAGAATGACGCTACTGTTACATCTTATCTATAATATTTATGTCCACATAGGTTGACTTTCACCCAGGCATTCAAACTTTAGCTAGAATTTTGACTTCTATTGCCAACGAACCTGGAAAACAATTTTGGGCCCTTTTATCTTTTTGTGGGACATGCGAAATATCATATTACCCAATAAATAAAGCAGCTGAGAACTGAGTTGATTTGTTGATAAAACCAACCAGTTAGAAACAAACAGATCGATAACAAGAGGGATGGCTGTTGATGAAGCAGAATCCTATCCCATGGTCGGAGGAGATGGCGCTTACAGTTATGTTCATAATTCTCAGTATCAGGTACATAAACTTTTGTTTATGCATCGTTTCATCTTCTTTTCATTACATGATAACAAAAAAAAAAAAAAGAGGCATGATGATTATGATTTTAGCTTCTATAATTACAGAAATAACATGATTTAGCTAGAAGACTTTTAGTAATTGAACGCACCAAACATATACTCCAACTGCTCGTATACATATTGTACATGGATTTGCGTGAGAACTGCGTACCCCAGTAAAAATGTAGACAATAAAAGTTGGTAAGGTCAAGTTAAGTGGCCGTAGTTGGATTGAAATGCTGGAGCTTTCAAGTTATAAATATTATAAAAAAAAATTATAATTATGAAATAAAATTAATAACAAATGATAAATATAATTTTTAAATAATAAATTTATCAAAGATGTTATAAATTTTTCATTATATAAATGAAAAATATAAATTTTTTATTATATAAATGAAAAATTAAACCAACATATCTTCTAAACTACGATAATCGCTGTTAATCTCACTCTCAAATAGGATATAAGTGGATGTAATTGAAGTTTCGTAAATTAATGGATCGAATAAACTTGAGTAAAGTAAGGTTACTTTAACACGAGAATTATGGTACTTTCTCACTTCTCGGTCATTCTGCGCATAGAAAGTTTTGTATGTCCAAACTCATTGCAGGATATGAGATGTGATTTCAGTGGAAAGTTACTTGTTTTTTGCAGTTATACGCCTTATAATGAGCAGTATGAACGTAAGAATTCTTTATTTACATGTATTTTGTACTCATACTCAAAGTTGACAAGCAAGCTTATGGCTACAGAAAGGAGCGGTGGAGGCCGCAAAGGAATTGGTCAAAGACGCCATAGTTAATAAGCTTGATGTGGGTAGCCATGGATTTGAGAATTCCCACACAGTTCAAATTGCAGATTTAGGATGCTCTGTTGGTCCTAACACCTTCATTTCCGTGCAACATATCATAGAAGCTTTAGAGTTAAAATTCCAAAACCTTTCACTTTCTGTCCCGGACTTCCAAGTTTTCTTCAATGATCACATTGAGAATGACTTCAACACTCTATTTAGAGCTCTCCCTTCTCGAAAATACTATGCTGCTGGAGTGCCGGGTTCTTTCCATAGCCGATTGTTTCCCAAATCTACATTACATGTTGTAAACTCCTTCAGTGCAATGCATTGGCTCTCCAATATTCCAAAAGTTAATATGCTCGAAAAATCTCTTGAATGGAATCAAGGAAGTATCAAGTGCACGAGATTTATGAAAGAAGTGGCTGAGACATTTCAAGCTCAATTCAGGAGTGACTTTGAGTCCATTTTGACTGCTAGAGCCGAAGAACTTGTGTCTGGAGGATTGATGGTAATTTTATTAAACAGTGCACCAGATGGGATCCCTTTGGTTGATACCCGTGTTGGAGCAGTATATAACTTTCTCGGATCTTGCCTTTGGGATTTGGCCAAGATGGTATGTATGAAGACAAATTCATCTTTAGCTCATGGTATTTGAGCATCAATTTATAACTAACTATCAAACTGCTTTTCTTAATGCAGGGTGTGGTCAGTGAAGAAAAAGCATACACTTTCAATGTGCCTGCATACTTCCCATATGTCAAGGAGCTAGAATCACTTATACAGAGAAATGGACATTTCACTATTGAGAGTATGCAGCAATTGGATCAGCCAATGAGCCACAAAACATTCCCTGCTCAATTCTACTTGTCACACTTGAGGGCTACCATAGAGGGACTCATCGGGAAGCACTTTGGAGAAGAGCTTTCGGACAAAATATTCAACTACATCAACACAAAGGAAGCAGAATTTCTGTCCATCTTCCATGGGAAACGACATAGGGAGATTGAATTATTTGTCGTCCTCAAACGCATATCAAAGAACTAGATTATTACCTTCAATCAAAATGCTTGTTGCCGTCGGATATTGCTTTGTTTTCTTGTGTAGCAAAAATGTTTTTCTGTTTTCGTTAGACGCATATATATGTTTGTGGGAAAATTGTGTAATCGTTATGACAACCAAAACAAACAGGATCACCTATTAGCTGCTCATGGTTAGAGATGGTACTGGGCACTGTCAGCAGTGAGTTTGTTAGTATTAAACTCACACCCGTACAAATTTTAATTTTTTTGTCTGCCATGGATTTTGATAATTATCAAATTCATAATGGTATTTAGTATATTTTTTTACAAATTTTTACATTTAAAATTATAAATATTTAATATATAAATTTATTACATACTCAATTATAAATTTAATCAATATGAATAAAAATTAAAATTTCAATATAAAATTCAATACAAATTCTCAAATTTAAGTATGAAACTACACAAACCTATAAAAAAATCTATAAATTAGTATCCGAAAGTAACAATTATCATTCAATACAAGCTCTAAGAGAATATATTCATTTGATTCAACACCATTAACATCCACCCAACACAATTCTTACAATAATGGTTAAATTAATATTTTCTAGAGAAAAATATTTTTTAAACGCTAATCGAAAGAATAAAAATTTAATAATGAAATAATATATGCATTAAATGTTAAAAAAAATGGTTCTTTACCTCGTCAACAATATCTTCATCGTCGAAACTTTTACTATTTTCTATTTTATTAGAAGAATCTGCATCTACAAGTTTATAAAAAAATAATAATAATAATAAATGATTATAAGTTTGTAATGTATAATGCTATAGATATATTGAAATTAAAATGCATTTTCATAATTCATTACCATTAAATTTAGCACACAACCAATTTTGACCACACATTAAAATCTCCAACATCTTTGGATGAAATATGCTACGATGTAAAAATATAAATCTATCACTAATATGGAATGCCGACTCGAATGCAACGGTGTATACTAGAGTAACTAAAACATCTCTTGTAATAGCTTGCAAAATTGAATATTTTATCAATTTATTTTCCACCAACAAAGTATATCAAAATTTTCAAATCTTGGAATAACAAATTCTTCCAAACAATAGTTTAATTCCGATTTAATGTGTTGTGACACCACTTTGATATACAAAAAAGCATCAAAATGTGCCAACCGTTTCCCAAGTTTTGAATGTGCAGCCTCTATGAATGAATATGCTGCTTCACATTTTCTTAGCAAACAAATTATCAATATTTTTTGAGATTTAAGAGATTACTAGCATGGATGACACTTGTTAAGGTTGTTTGAATTTTCTTCAACTTTTCATACTTTACTTTAGTTACTTTACAACTTTAGTTATGATGACATGTTTACACTTTTAAATTTATTTATTTATTTTTTATAGTAAATTAGATTTAAATATTATTTAATTAAAATTAAATTAAAAATATTTTTAAAAAACTATAGGTTTACGAGTATCTATCCAGATACTTATCGACTATTTAACTAATATTAAATTTACTTATAACATAATATAAATTTTAATTTTTAATATTAAACCTACTCATAACTCATAAAATTATCCGCAACGAGTGAGTTTTAGTGAGTGAGTTTACAGATATCTATTACCATCCCATGCTAAAATATATCTACTATTTATTATTGTTAATCGGTCACTTTTCTAGTGTAACAAATTATTTAATGAGTAATGATATTTAAACCTAAAATATTTATTTTTTTACTACTAAATGAGAAGAGTTTCAACTTTCTCCAATAATATATTACTAGTAGAGTTTAAAAAATAAGGTTTTTGTAGAGATTGAATGACGAAAAATAATTGTATAACCATAAGGTAAGGTAGTGTTAATTGAAGTTAGATTTTTTTTGTAAATTTTTTCCTTATAATCCTTTATTATTTTTTTCTTTATAATCTTTCTTATTTTTTAATAATTAGTCAAGTATATATATTTATAGAAAAATTAATTTAATTACTACATATTTGATCAATTATTAAAAATAAGAAAATAAGAAAAAAATTATAAAAAATTTTTTCTTCAAAAATAATAATAAAGAATTTTAATAGTGATTCTATAGTAATAAAAACAGCTGTAAACCGCCCAGTATTGCTTTATCAATTGAACTACAATACCATATGATGCAAATATTAACATTATTTTGTCGTCATTGTGTCACAATCTTTGATTTAAATAAAAGGGGAAGGCAAAGTAATTAATTTTAACGACTTGTTAGGTTATTTTAGTGACCCTCAAAAACTCTTCCCAAAAAGGCACTTCTGTTCTACCAAAAGAATTTCCTAATTAACTATTATCAGTCAAATTATATATTTCTCAAATTCAATTCACACGTATTAAAATTATATATATTACTTATTTTTATAAATATATAAAAATTTAATATAAAAAATTTAAAAAGAAGACGCGTAAATAAGTTACTCGCTTGATAAATTATTTTAATAATATAAAATATAAATTTATTGCAAAGAAAATATTTAAAAAATATATTATTATTAATTTTTTTATTTAATTTCTAATTGGATGGTTTATTAATTTATTTAATTTATAATAAATATAAAAAATATTTTTAAAAATAAAAATAATATTATAAAATTATACTATAGTATTATTATTAATTATTAAAAATATTAAAATAATAAGAGATAAATAGAATATATTAACGATCCTTACAACAGTTACAAACTCCAAAAGCATTCCTCTTTTTTTTTTTTTTTTTTTTTCAAAATCAAAATTCTCTTTTAGAATCACATAAAAATTTCACACAGCCAGCAGCCACCCAGCATAAATGCATAATCCATGGCTTCACCAGCGGAACCCAACCATCTTCAAAACAAAATATCAAGCTTCATCAACACGACAACCTCCACTCTCCTCTCTCTCATCACCCCTCCCAAAACGACGCCGTCTTCCCAGCCGCAATCGTCGTCCGCTCCGCTTCCAGACTATGCATCCCGCTCAAATTCGCCAACTCATCCTCCCCCTCCTCCTCAACTCGTTCGCCTGTCGGGTCCGACTCCGTCCCGTCCAACTTAGGTGTTTCATCGGCTGAGTCCTCCAACTCGGGGTTCCCATCGACTGTCATGATTGCCGGGATTAATTCTGGTGGAAAATGCAGTGGGCCCGCCTTTGTGGGCCAGGTTTTTAGCATGTGTGATCTTTCTGGCACTGGGCTCATGGCTGTCTCCACTCACTTCGATATCCCCTTCATTTCTAAAAGATTTTTGATTCTCCCTCGTCTCATATACTACGCACGTGTAAATTATGGTTAAGCTTAATTGTATGCCTGCGAATTTTGAAATTATTGTTAAGAGTTGAATTTATTAGAGCATGATGGGAATAATTAGTATATATATGAATATAAAAGTTCAAGTTCTCTTTTTTATTTTCATTTTTTTTACTCTTTTGAACGAAAATTTCTTTCGATTATAGGACGCCCGAGTGGCTGAAGAAGATGTTTGCAACAATTACTAAGAGTGAAAGGAATGGCCCTGTTTTTCGCTTTTTCATGGATTTAGGTGATGCAGGTATGAATTATCAATCGTTTTATTTTCATTTCCTGTTGTCGTGTCCTGGCAATGCCAATTTTTATGGTAATCTTGTCCATTTCCCGCATTATTTTGAAAGATTTTTTTTTATTGCAACAGCCCTCTTCTATTGGTTTTATGGAACTTGATAGAATAAATTACCCTTGTTAAGGAGGCAGATTACAAACTCAAGTCTTTATGTTCACAGTTGACTAGATTTCTTGATGGATCTATTAGATGTTAGGTCTGTGTGACCTTCTACTTCTTGCTTGCGTATTCTTTGTCTTGATCATTATTTCAAAATTTTAAACTTTTTTGCGCTTTGAAAATGGCATCACCTATGTTTGTTTTTTCAGTTACATATGTTAAGCAGCTGAATATTCCAAGTGGTGTGGTGGGGGCATGTCGTCTTGATTTGGCATACGAACACTTTAAGGTATTTGCTCACTTGATGAAAGTTATATCTGCTTGTTGAATGGTTGAAGTTGGATCGTTGAATTTGAATCTAGGATTATAGACCCACTGATTAGGTTATGGGATTCTATTTGTATGAAGCATAGGAAATACTTTATTCACTCTGTGATATCACTGGGAGCTGCTAAAAGTGATAGATTGCAAATATTAAAATGTAAATACATTTCTCAAATTTTGGAGGCAAACATGTGCATCCCTATTCATAAACCCAAAACTCAGCATATATTGAACAATTAGGTTGATAAATCTATATCTGTTTAGCAAATTTCTTTGCTTCTGTTAAAGTTTGTATTATGGACATCTTTGTTGTATTTTAATGTTTTTTAAATATGTGAAACATTGCTTAATACTGTATTTTTCAGTGGATAAATTTGTTTATTTCTATTTATTCACAAATTTTTTAATATCCCTTATTATGTGCAATGCAGGAAAAGCCTCACTTATTTCAATTTGTTCCAAATGAGAAACAGGTAAATTACAGTGGTATGCTCATGAATTATGTTTGCCTTCACAATTTTTAATATTAGGTATACTCCATACTGTATTCTTGGCTTGCCCTCTTGAGTTTGCTATTTTCTTATTGGATTTTATGATGTTCTCAGAGTTGTTTTCCTACCCTTTTTTTTTTTTTTATTTTTATATATAGAGAAAGAATACGGCTCGTTGTCCTCCTAATTTGATGTGATATTTCAAATGATATTTGACAAAAATATTTTTGGATCACCTAGAATGCACCCCCTGAATTTTCTTTGATAAGATGATTTCTATTTACTATACTAGGGGCATGCACGAGAAGATGTTTGAGGTATTGTTATTAAATC
Source organism: Murraya koenigii (assembly GCA_025617385.1). NCBI lineage: Eukaryota > Viridiplantae > Streptophyta > Magnoliopsida > Sapindales > Rutaceae > Murraya > Murraya koenigii. The sequence continues at coordinate 26,424,070 of CM046818.1, forward strand.
TCATTCTTAAAATCTAAACTCTGTTATTTCATTCCATGTGTTTTCACAGTTTTGTCTATGGTATAGATGAAATATTTTAGTAGTGAGTCTTATGAGTAATCTCAATTTAAATGTTCGCACTAGTTAAGTTCATCCATTAGCACTTTTGGCGTCCAGCATATTATTGCTCTTTAAACTCTTCCTGTAGTTGCATCTGCTCGTTACTCATCGTGATCGACTGAGGGTCCGTTAGGAACACCACATGCAATCTTCCAACTGAGTAAGCTATACTTACCAGTGTTTCTTTATAGGAAGTGGACCACAACTCTTTACAAAATTCTTTTCCTTACCTGAAACCTCTTGTGATACTCCAAGAAGATGAACCAATTGGATCACAAAATAACACCACATTGGACTAACATTCAGTGCACCTCTGTATTTGTAATGCCTATCGTCAATATTTCCTGGACTTGTTCTTTCCTTCTAATTCACTTGCTATTGAAATGTCATCAACTATAACTCATTATTCCAAATTTGTATTTCCGTGATTGGAGTCAGTTCATATTACATAAACCTGTTATTAGTTTGCATATTGGACCCTAAATTCCGCTGTCTGGATATGTAATTTTCTAGTCATTTACTCCTGTAGATATTTGCTGACATGGAGGAGCTGGGTGTTAGACCGAATGTTTCAATCGTTTCAATGATGGGAAATGTCTTCCAAAAGCTGGGTGTGTTGGACAAGTATGAGAAATTAATGAAGAAATACCCACCACCTAAATGGGAGTATCGATATATCAAAGGAAAGCGTGTTAGGATCCAAGCAAAGCCTAAATATGAATTGGATGGTGCTGCAGAAGGCAAAACTAATGAGATGGAAACTACAAATATCTCAATGAGCCATCAGAGCAAGCTGAAGCTGCATTTCTTCTACGAGCAATGTGTCAGGCTAGTTTGTATCAGCATTTACTAGCCATTGGTTTGATTCCAAGCTTACATTCTGGTATTTGAGTTGAAAGAAATTACATTGTATTCAATACCTGAAAATGTGATGTTCGGATCACCTCTTAATTAGGGCGTACACTAAGATAGAATTTTTTGTTCGGTCCCAAACTTAAATTAGATACATCAGTACCATGGTTGCCCTAGCACAAAAAAAATTATTGAAAGAGTACTGAACATAAGCTAGGATATGATTTGTAATGTTTGAATTTTTTATCATAGATGCAGAATAAATGGAGCGCTTTCATTTCAGTTGCTTAGACAGCATTCCTTTTCATTCCTTTTGTGTTACTGGTGGGGTTATTTGCACTTTAAATGTTATAATCAACACACTATTATTTTGTACAGTAATCTTTAAATTTTTAGAAATTGAGTTTTACCACAATTTCAGCAGTCACCACACCCTTAAAGTCTACAATGAGAGAACTCCAGTATCAATCTAATTCGTTTCTTTCTATTTAATGGCAGCTCACTGCTATTTTTCCCTTTTCTTTTTATCTTTTTGATCCTACAATTGCCGTTCTTTTTTTTTGTTCCAAAACCCCAATTTTTATAATCGTATATGCATGCGTGGCTCAATTTCTTTCAGTCAGGTAAATAATTCTTTGATTAGGCATGATGTTGAAGAGGTAAGTTTGAGGTTTAAAACAAAGAATAATAAAAAAGAAATGGGTGTGTTTGATGGGGTATCCAAAATAATTTTATACACTTAATTATACTAAATTATCATTTGAATGCAAAGTAAATTATAGGTACTGTAATAACAAGAAAAATTCTTAAAATATGAATATTCAATTTTTATAGGATGCAAAATTACAAATAACCCCCGTTCTTTTCCAAGAATGACGCTACTGTTACATCTTATCTATAATATTTATGTCCACTTAGGTTGAGTTTCACCCAGGCATACAAACTTTTGCTAGAATTTTGACTTCTATTGCCAACGCACCTGGAAACAATTTTTTGCGCTTTTATCCTTTTGTGGGACATGTGAAATATTATATTACCCAATAAATAAAGCAGCTGAGAACTGAGTTGATTTGATGATAAAACCAACCAGTTAGAAACAAACAGATCAAGAACAAGAGGGATGGCCGTTGATGAAGTAGAATCCTATACCATGGTCGGAGGAGATAGCGCTTACAGTTATGCTCATAATTCTCAGTATCAGGTACATAAACTTTTGTTTATGCATCGTTTCATCTTCTTTTCATTACATGAAAAAAAAAAGGCATGATGATTATGATTTTAGCTTCTATAATTACAGAAATAACATGATTTAGCTAGAAGACTTCTAGTAATTGAAATCAAATTCAATATCTTTAATTTACAAGGTTAATTGTTTATACAATTGGAAGAACGTGCACGGGTTTTGGTTCAGCGTCGGAGGAATGAAATGAGGAACAGTGTTAAAAAAACTTAAAATAATTATTAAAAATTAAAAATGCCCCAATAACTTGAACATACCAAACATATACTCTTAACTGCTCATGTGCATATTACATGGATATGCTTGAGAACAGAGTACCCTATTAAAAATATAGACAATTAATGTTGGTAAGGTCAACTCCTTAATTGGGAAATTTATATAAATAACTCAAAATATTTTACATTTTTCACAAATAACCTTTCGATATTTTAGCTATCATAATTAGTCAAACTCCAAGTTTCAAGACAAAACTGTCCCTATGTCGTCACTGGCCAAAATTCTCTAACAATTGTTCGAGTTCTGAGACGACGGACGATCTGAGTCACCGAAAAGCTTAATCTGTAAGTGAGAAATGATGTAATTTTTTTTTTTCGAATTTGGTGCTGTCGATTTGCGATGCCGCGTGATGGCAGCACCGCGCCATCGGCGCGACGGGCATCAACCCGTCGCACCAATTCTAGATTCTGGAAGTTGGTGCGACATGCAGCCCGTCGCATAAAAGTAAAATATATTAAAACTACTAAACAGTGCAACAGGATATACTAGTGCGACAGGCTGTAGTGCGACAGGTTGCTGTGCACAAATCTGCTGTCTCACCAAGATTGGTGCGACAGGTAGCCTATCTCACCAACTGTCACCAAAATACAAACTCTAGCTCCGCACAAACGATACACCACATAAATTCATAACACTTATATAAATATTTAATATAATTATATTGAATGTATCGTGTGCTGGCTCTGATCTTTAGTTGTAGGGAACGTTGTTTGCAATTTATATGTAAGAGAATAAAAATTAAATAGGAGGGTAATTAAGGAAATGTGAGTTTTGATTGGCTATATTTGATAGAAAATAAAGTTAAAGGTTAATTTTGAAATTTAAAAATTGAGTCTTGCTATTTTTGTAAATTTCCCAAGTTAATTTGGGTAAGCTCTGTTTGGGATAGAGTTATTATAATCTACCGTAGAAAAAAAAAGTATAGTTATAAAAAAAAAATTAATAGTATATAGTAAATATAGTTTTTAAATAATAATTTTAACAAAATATTAAAGATATAATCAAATCAACATAACTTCTAAGTTATAGTGTTGGTGTTTACCAAATAATTTATAGTGTTATACTTTAAAAGTTATAACTATCAAATTTTAATTTTAAATGGAGCTTAAGTGGGTCTGAGTAACGTGGGGTAAATCAATGGACGGAATAAGCTTCAGTAAAGCGAAGGCAGTTTAGCACAAGAGAATTATGGTACTTTTTCAGTCATTTACGCATATAAAGTTTTGTATATCCAACTCATTGCAGGATATGAGATGTGATTTTAGCAGAAATTAAGTTACTTGTTTTTGGCAGTAATACATCTTATAATGAGCAGTATGAATGTAAGAATTCTTTCTAGACATGGACTTTGTACTCGCACTAAAGTTGACAAACAAGCTTACGGCTACAGAAAGGACTAGTGGAGACTGCAAAGGAATTGGTCAAAGAGGCCATAGATAATGAGCTTGATGTGGGTAGCCTTGGATATGATAATTCCTACACAGTTCGGATTGCAGATTTGGGCTGTTCAGTTGGTCCTAACACCTTCATTTCCGTGCAAAATATCATAGAAGCTTTAGAGTTAAAATTCCAAAACCTTTCACTTTCTGTCCCGGACTTCCAAGTTTTCTTCAATGATCACATTGAGAATGACTTCAACACTCTATTTAGAACTCTCCCTCCTAGAAAATACTATGCTGCTGGAGTGCCGGGTTCTTTCCATAGCCGATTGTTTCCCAAATCTACATTACATGTTGTAAACTCCTTCAGTGCAATGCATTGGCTCTCCAAGATTCCAAAAGTTAATATGCTCGAAAAATCACTTGAATGGAATCAAGGCAGTATCAAGTGCACGAGATTCATGAAAGAAGTGGCTGAGACATTTCAAGCTCAATTTGGGAGTGACTTCGAGTCCATTTTGACTGCCAGAGCCGAAGAACTTGTGCCTGGAGGATTGATGGTCATTTTATTATATTGTGCACCAGATGGGATTCCTTTTGCTGATACCATTGTTGGAGCAGTATATAACCTTCTCGGATCTTGCCTTTGGGATTTGGCCAAGATGGTATGTATGAAGACTAATTCATCTTTAGTTCATGGCATTTGATGCATCATATAACTATCAAATTGCTTTTCTTAATGCAGGGTGTGATTAGTGAAGAAAAAGCATTCACTTTCAATGTGCCTGCATACCTCCCATACGTCAAGGAGCTGGAATCACTTATACAGAGAAATGGGCTTTTCACTATTGAGAGAATGCAGCAATTGAATAAGTCAATGAGCCACAAAACAGTCCCTGCTCAATTCCACTTGTTACACCTGAGGGCTACCATGGAGGGACTCATTGTGAAGCACTTTGGAGGAGAGCTTTCGGACAAAATATTCAACCATATCAACTCAAAGGAACTAGAAATACTGTCCATCTTCGATGGGAAACGACACAGAATGATTGACTTATTCCTCGTCCTCAAACGTATATCAAAGAACTAGATTATTACCTTCAATTAAAATGCTTGTTGCCATCGGATGTTGCTTTGTTTTCTTGTGTAGAAAAAATCTTTTTCTGTTTTCCTCAGACGCATGTTTGCGGGAAAGTTGTGTGATCGTTATTACAACCAAAACAAATAGGATCATATATTAATTGCTCATGCTCAAATATGTTTATTTTGTGCCCATTGTTCATCGGTCACTTTTCTAGTGTGACAAATTATTTAATGATTAATGATATGCGCACTTAAAATATTTATTTTTTACTACTTAATAAGAAGGTTTCGACTTCCTCTGATGATATATTGTGAGTAGAGTTAGAAAAAAAGTAGCTCTAGTGGTGATTTAATAACGACAAAAATAATTGTATAACGGTGAGGTAGTATTAATTAAAGTTAGATTAAAACATAATAATATAGAGTTTTAATAGTGATTCTATAGTAATAAAAATAAATGTAAACCATTAAGTATTAATTGAAAGACAATGTTAATTAACACTACTATTCCACGTGATACTAATATTACCGTTGTTTTGTCTTCATTGTGTCAAATTCTTTGATTTAAATAAAAGGGGAAGGCAAAGTAATTAATTTTACGACTTGTTAGGTTATTTTAGTAATTCACAACAGATCTTTCCAGAAAAACACTTCGAAAGATTGTCTAATTAACTATCTTCAGTCAATTTATATATATCACTTAATTTTATATGCTGAAATTAATATATATTATTTATTTTTTATAATATATAAAAATTTAGTAAAATAAATTTAAAAAATAAATAATTTATTCACTTGATAATTTACCTTCGTAATATAAATTAATATTTATTATTTATTTTTTATTCACATTAAAAATATATATATTTTTATTTTTTATTCTTGATTTTTTTAAAATTTTAATTTAGATGATTTATTAATTTATTTAATTTATAATTTATATATATTATACTGCATCTTATTATTAATTATTAAAAATATTAAAATAAGAAGAGATAAATACAATATATTAACATTCCACACAGAAATTACAAACTCCAGAAGCAATCCTCTTCCTCTTCTTTTGAAAAATCAAAATTCTCTTTTAGAATCACCTAAAAATTTCACACAGCCAGCAGCCACCCAGCAAAATCCATGGCTTCACCAGCGGAATCCAACCATGTCCAAAACAACATATCAAGCTTCATCAACACGACAACCTCCACTCTCCTCTCTCTCATCACCCCTCCCAAAACGATGCTGTCTTCCCAGCCGCAACTGTCGTCCGCTGCTGCTCCTCTTCCAGATTCTGTATCCCGCTCAAATTCGCCGACTCATCCTCCCCCTCCTCCTCAACTCGTTCGCCCGTCGGGTCCGACTCCGTCCCGTCCAACTCAGGTGTTTCATCGGCTGAGTCCTCCAACTCGGGTTTCCCATCGACGGTCAAGATTGCCGGGATTAATTCTGGTGGAAAATGCAGTGGGCCCGCCTTTGTGGGCCAGGTTTTTAGCATGTGTGATCTTTCTGGCACTGGGCTCATGGCTGTCTCCACTCACTTCGATATCCCCTTCATTTCTAAAAGGTTTTTTATTCTCCCTCGTCTCTTATACTACGCACGTGTAAATTACGCTTAAGCTTAATTGTATGCCTGCGAATTTTGAAATTATTGTTAAGAGTTGAATTTATTAGAGCATGATGGGAATAATTAGTATATTTATGAATATAAAAGTTCAAGTTCTCTTTTTTATTTTCATTTTTTTTTACTCTTTTGAACGAAAATTATAGGACACCTGAGTGGCTGAAGAAGATGTTTGCAACAATTACTAAGAGAGAAAGGAATGGCCCTGTTTTTCGCTTTTTCATGGATTTAGGTGATGCAGGTATGAATTATCAATCGTTTTATTTTCATTTCCTGTTGTCGTGTCTTGGCAATGCCAATTTTTATGGTAATCTTGTCTATTTCCCGCATTATTTTGGAAGATTTTTTTATTGCAACAGCCCTCTTCTATTGGTTTTATGGAACTTGATAGAATAAATTACCCTTGTTAAGGAGGCAGATTACAAACTCAAGTCTTTATGTTCACAGTTGACTAGATTTCTTGATGGATCTATTAGATGTTAGGTCTGTGTGACCTTCTACTTCTTGCTTGCGTCTTCTTAGTCTTGATCATTATTTCAAAATTTCAAACTTTTTTGCGCTTTGAAAATGGCATCACTTATGTTTGTTTTTTCAGTTACATATGTTAAGCAGCTGAATATTCCAAGTGGTGTGGTGGGGGCATGTCGTCTTGATTTGGCATACGAACACTTTAAGGTATTTGCTCACTTGATTAAAGTTATATCTGCTTGTTGAATGGTTGAAGTTGGATCGTTGAGTTTGAATCTAGGATTATAGACCCACTGAGTAGGTTATGGGATTCTATTTGTATGAAGCATAGGAAATACTTTATTCACTCTGTGATATCACTGGGAGCTGCTAAAAGTGATGGATTGCAAATATTAAAATGTAAATACATTTCTCAAATTTTGGAGGCAAACATGTGCATCCCTATTCATAAACCCAAAACTCAGCATATATTGAACAATTAGGTTGATAAATCTATATCTGTTTAGCAAATTTCTTTGCTTCTGTTAAAGTTTGTATTATGGACATCTTTGTTGTATTTTAATGTTTTTTAAATATGTGAAACATTGCTTAATACTGTATTTTTCAGTGGATAAATTTGTTTATTTCTATTTATTCACAAATTTTTTAATATCTCTTATTATGTGCAATGCAGGAAAAGCCTCACTTATTTCAATTTGTTCCAAATGAGAAACAGGTAAATTACAGTGGTATGCTCATGAATTATGTTTGCCTTCACAATTTTTAATATAGTTTCTCTCGTTGTAAGTTGGCATTCATTTCTAAAAAGAAAGTGTATGCTCTACTAGGTCAAGGCTGCAAACAAACTTCTTAGGACAATTCCACAGGGTGGCAGAAAAGGAAGGGTGGATGGTGTTCCCGTTTTCGGTGCTCAAAATTTAGATATTGCAATAGCTACTGCTGATGGGATCAAATGGTGAGTTCTTTGGCATTTACCATAATTGAAGCTTCTTCAGTGTATCTGATGCTTATCCCTTATATTTTTCATATTAGGTATACTCCATACTTCTTTGATAAAAACATGCTGGATAACATTCTTGAGGAATCTGTCGATCAGCACTTCCATGCCTTAATTCAAACTCGACACATGCAACGTCGACGTGATGTCATTGATGACAATTTGGCAGCAGAGGTTGTTGAAGAAATTGGAGATAATATATGGGAGCCTCCAGAGGTAAAGCTTCCCTTTAGTTTGTGGATGCTGAAAGTTCAGGGATGACAATAAATTTAGCTCTGGGAATTAATCCTTATTTAAATTATTAATCTTGTACTTTTCTTACTCTTGAAACTTCATAGTTTTTGCAGTTAGAAAGAAATTAAACTTTTGAATTTGTGGTAAGACAGTGTGTTTAGCATGTGTGTGCTCAGTTTTCAGGGAATAGTTTGGCAAAAGTAAGAAATTCAATGTAAAATTGTTATTTTAATGATTGACAGTATTATCTCTACAGGTTCAAGAAATGATGGATGAGATAGGTCATCCTGTAATACCTTTAAGTGTTATTTCAAAGGCTGCTGAACTCCAGCTCCTTTATGCTGTCGACAGAGTACTTCTTGGTAATAGGTGGTTGCGGAAAGCTACTGGAATTCAACCAAAATTTCCGTACATGGTTGACTCTTTTGAGAATAGGTAAATACCATGCCCCTTTTTAGCAACTTGAATTCTAAGATGGATGGACACATACCTTCACTCCTTGAAGACCAGAATTTCCTGTTCCTTTATAATTTGATCGCGCGAACTTCAGCTGCAGATAAACTCATTATGTGATGCATGCATAATTGAAAACTTATTTAGACGCGCATATACATGAATCACCAATATGATTGGTTCCATAATGACAATGTTTATTCTGTTTGCAGGAGTGCAGCTTCTTTCCAAAGAGCTTCTGAGTTGACTGGTTGCCTTGCCAATTCTGAATCAGATAATGGCTCTTCAGATCTAAAATTGGAAGATAAAGTTCTCAACAAACATGATCAGAGACCAGATTTTTGGTCTCCTTTCAGAGATTGGTTTAGGCACCCATGGTCTAAGCAAGATTGTGAAGCTCAGGACAGTTCATCTGTAGAATGCACCAAACAAAACTTACAGCCGAATCCATTTCTTCCAAAGGTTACAATGGTGGGTGTCTCGACAGGGGAGGCAGGGCAGATGAGCAAAGCTAATTTAAAGAAGACTATGGAAAATTTAACAAAAGAGTTGGAACAGACAGATCAGGAAAATGCCACTGGTAGTGGTAGCAGCGAGTACATAATTGAAGATAGGGATCCCCTATTTGTAGCAAATGTTGGTGATTATTATTCTGGTCTGGCAAAAACAGGCTCATCTCGGTGGGTTCGTGGAAGAAGCAACAACTGAAAGAGTTCTTTCTTAACCAATACATTCTTTTGACACAAGTTGGTTGATGAAAATTATTTATGAAATCTGAAAAATAATGTGAGGTGTAAATTATATAATGCACCGTTCATCGGACCATATGTGTATGTGAGGATGTTCCGCCAGATGCAGAAAGTCATTTGCTTGAGCTGGAGTTGCCGTTATGACTTGGAGTTTTGACAGTTTAGTTATTTTCCTTTTTTGTAAAAAGAATAGCACTGTTTCAGCTAGATGTTGTTGCCTTGTCCAATCCTGTACGATGAGCAACCTTGGTAGTGTACAGCGTACATGAATACAAGATTATTGAGCAACCTTGGTAGTGTACAGTGTACATGAATATAAGATTATTGTGGAGATATGCAGCACTTTTGGCATTTTGTGTTTTTTATTGCAATTATACAATGTGGGGAAGATGGATCGTGACTCTGTACATCAATGGCTTCGAGTTCAGTTTCTTTTGAATGAATTTTTGTTTTGGTTTGGCCTCAAATTCTTCAGTGTAACAAAGACATGATTTGATCTGGAATGCAGATGCATTATATTTGTTTATAATTATACTTGGTTCGATTACACCAAAGATATGACATCTGTATTGCAGCAAAATAATTAACATATGAAGTTCAGTTCTTAAGACAGAAAAAAGTCGCTCTCATATCTGTTTTCTGAAGCACAAGAGTATCAGTCCATGATGCCATCACCTTCGTCGATAACTGGAGAAACATAAACCATGCCTGCTGATTTCAGGAAGTTGTTCTTATGACAGCCCTCCGCATCTAAATCGCCAAAGTTTCTGAGAGAAAGAATGCTCTTTGCATAGCTGACGAATTTTCTGTTATAATTAGGTTTCCCCGTTTTATCTCTTTTCTTCACATCCCTTGGGCAAAGGACAGTACAAGAAACGATTTGTCTTAAGATCAAGAACAAACATATGCTTAGGCGAAAAAGATTAAAAAAACAAGCTACTATCACAGGCACCAGCAAAGGAACAGAAAAATGCCTGCAAATATGCATCAACTGCTATTGAGTTTCTCTTCTCTAAAGTCGAAAGATATTAGCATGCTCCATGGCTTTTCATAATGTCACCAATGCAAGTCTCCATATGCAAATACACCAAATACATCTAAGAGAGGACTAAAAGGAGCTGATAATGAGGAGATTGCTAGTACTCGCCATGATGAATTTGAGCCCAATGTGTAAACTTGGACTGCCTTTTTCATGTGATACATCATCATAATCAGCACCGATGGCTTAATCTTGTACGTATTGATCGTATTATCAAACCCTATCCCGTACCTCACCAACCCGTATCGAATACGGACGAGGCTCTGATAGCTCTAGAATTTCTCTTCTGAAGGGGAAATTGACTTGACTTGACTTGACGTAGCATACACTATATTTATTTTTTTCTGTGTTTGAGAAACATATATTGACGTGACGTGACTTGATACAATTGTAAATTGACTTGATCTTGGAAAACAGAAAAAATAAAAATTGTCTAATAAAGAAATGATCTATAATTAGAAATAAGGCAAGGCAAGAACTTATATATGTATTTACCTGTATCTGATATTTCTGATGTTTTTTTTTAACCGATTAATGGACTAACTTGATTCATAGTTCAGACCTGTAAACTGAAATAGAAACAAAACTAACGATCAAGAAACTTAAATAGATTGAAAAATAAAAAAGGACTCAATTGATTAATTGTCAATATTTCTTTTCTTTTTTAATTTTTTTAAAATAAAGTGAATTGTCGGTAATTATTTTTCATTCCTCCTACTTTTATTAGGAAAACCCCTTCTCCCTAGGAAGTAGGATTACACTTCAATTATAATTAGGGTTGCTAACTTTTATATCATTCTCCTGTTGATCAGAATCAATAACTTTTCAATTGTTAGGATTGTTTCTGTTTCAGTTTACAGGGCTAACAAGATTTGTTCATTCGGTGAAACATTAGAAGATTTGGATTCAGGTAAGTATAATTTGTTGATTCCATCTCTTTGTTGAACAACTTGATTCGAAAATCATTACAGTTTTTTTATTTTTTAAATATTTGAATTTTGACTAGAGAAACAGAGCAGTACCATTTACTTGCAGACGGCCTAAGTGTTCGATTGAGACGATCGAACAGAATGCAAGATACAAACTCTGTGTGCCTCGATGTCGTCTGCGACATCTTACTGAGACTGCCCGTGAAATCACTTTTGCGTTTCCGATCAGTCTGTAAGAACTGGCGCAACATAATTGATGATCATTCTTTCGCTAACATGCACTCTGCTTCTGCTGCTTTTAATTTCAGCGACGATGTTGAACCACAAGTTCTTACCCCACTAGGTCCTTCAAAAACCATGCATTCACTTACATACGATGATATTGACAATGTCATCAAACAAAGTGAACATCCAATCTTGGATTTCTCAAAGATCGAAGAAAATTACATTGTCTATTGCGTCGCTTATGGTTTGATATGCTTTCAGAATCTAGATCATCAAGAGAAAGTGTACTTGTGCAATCCCCTCAGAAGAGAAATTCTAGAGCTACCAAAACCTAGTCTGTATTCAGGTTGGGTGAGGTTTGGAATAGGGTTTGATCATACAATCAATACGTACAAGATTATTCGAGTGACTGCTAGGGAAGCATTCAATGGGGACTTGTATGACAAATTTGAAGTTTACGCATTGGGCTCAAATTCATGGCGAGAAGTCTCTCCACCGCTTCCATTTTATCATCATCTGTTTAACAATTGGGGCGTGTCTGCGTATGGAGACATACATTGGTTGCTGTATCTTGGAAGCTCGCGATGGATGATAATTTCTTTTGACTTCAGCAAAGAGAAATTCAATAGGACTCCTCTATATTTTGTCGAAGTGTATAACATGATTAATCTGAGAGGTTCACTGGCTATTTTTGGCCGTGCATCGCATTCGCACTTTGATTGTGACTTATTCGTAGCGAAAGACCACCGCAAGAGGGAATGGGTGAGAGTGTACAGGATTTTTACTACTCAAGTTTGTCGTCCCTTCGCCGGTGCCAGTGGTGATAGCTTGATTTTTTTTGGAGGTTCTTCGAGTAATTGTGTGCTTGTTCTTAATCTTAAGACGAATGGTATCAGCTGGAACCGTCTTTTTCCGAAGAAATGTGATGAAGAACAACCTGAGACTCAGGAACCAAGAGCTTTTTCTCTCAGAAATGCCAGCTTCACAAGGAGCGTTCTCTCTCTCAGAAACTTTGGGAATTTATTTGAAGATATGAGTGGTCCGAGGAGCGAGTTCCTGAAATCAGGATACAGGGTTTATGTCTCTCCAAGTACAAAATTAACAAACCAAGAAGATGATGGCCTAATCTATTATTAGGTCTTTACATTTCCCATTGGGATTGAGAATGATTATATATATTTCATGTTCCCCTAGTGAAATGAAACTTTAGGGGCTTTCAATATATAGTGGGGAAAGACATGCTGTTGCATTGTGGATATATATCCTCTATTTTTATTTCCATGTACTTAATTTGCTTTATTTTTTTTCCTGAGTTGTCCAATATAGATTGTCGAAGCCTTGCATTATGAAACATTTATGGATGCCTCCAATTTTTATCTGCTTGTTTTTATTGGATTTGACAGTACAATCAATACGTGCAAGATTGTTTGGTTGAGTGATAATGGCTTTCGCGAATCGCCAATTGACCTTTACACACTTTGAGCACACACATTCATGGTGAGTAATCTCCTCAAAAGTCGCTTACCAGTGCAACGGCGCTAGTATTGGGGTATGAAGATTGATAACTCTTGACATTATAAAAGAGGAATTCAAAGATTAATTTGAGAGGATTGAGTGATTACGCCTATACATCATTGACATAAAAATTAGAAGGTAGGAAATAATTTGCACATGTTGGTCCCAAGATATATCCTTGCAAAGTTTGCAATAAACAGAGAAGAAATCAAATTCAGAGATATTGAAAAATATGGCTTCCGTAAAGCCAGATTCATTAATTATGAAAAGAAGTACAGAACATTATTATTAATATGTTATTTTGTTGTTATATATAAGATACAATACTTTTTTTTTTTTTCAATATACGTATATACACGATGAGTCTATGGATTTATTTTGTTTTCAACTATTAAAATCTAGACGTTCAAATAAGTCAAAATTAAAGGATTCATTACTAAAAGTAACGTCATCATTTATGGTCGAGAATAAGACGGTATCCGATCGTCTTTAAGTCTCCAGCTTTCGTTTTTTATTAAAGAAAACATTCTTACCAAATGCTTTTGCAATTGTTTTTGTTTAGTTGGCACTCGAATTCAAATCCTTTTTTAAATGATTAGAATATACTGTATTTACATGATACTTGTAAAATTATTTACATGATACTTGTAAAATTAGGAAAATTAGATTAGAAGAGAATTCAAATCCCTTTTTGGGATAGAATTATAAGTCGATAGTTCTTATAGAAAGACGGAAAAGTAACCAAAATAGTAATGAATTTTGAGATTTCGAAGTAAAGATCATCTTGTTATTTACAAACTCTGTCACAGACTCAGCCTGCAAAGAGAATGTTGCTGATGATATTGTCTTTGAAATCTTACTGAGACTGCCTGCTAAATCAATTTTGCGATTTAGATATGTCCCTAAGAACTGGCTCAATACAATTGATAGCCTTCGTTTTGCTAATATGAATACATCAACATGGGCTGCCGCTGAAGAACTTCAAATTCTGCCTTTACGTGATTGTACGCGTGCTCCAAAACCCGTGCAGTCATTTATATACGACGGTAATGACATCAAGGTAAGTCATGAACGTCCAGCCGTAGTTTTCTCAGAGGAAGATGTTTATTATTCAGTGGAGCATGTAGCTTATGGCTTAGTTTGCTTTCGAGGTGGAATTGGAAAATAGGTTTATTCAATCCTCTCAGAGGAGAAAAGTTAAGAGCTACCACGTACGGCCAATAGCGTCCACATTAAATTCCTCAGACGACTGGGGATTTGATAGTACAATTAGTACGTACAAGATTATTCGGTTGTGTCCTCATATTGGCATTAGCGGAAAGCCAATTGAGGTTTACAGTTTGGGCACACATTCATGGCGAGCAATCTCGCTACCAACCCCTTTGCAGCTCTTAATTGTATATGTAGGAGGATGACGCTAGTGTCTGCATGCGGAGACATTCACTGGTCGACTTTTGCTTCTAGCGATACAACCGTCCTAGATAACATGATAATATATTTGGATATTCAATAAGTACTCAAAGTGACTCCTACTCCAAGCTTTGATACCGACCGTATAAAAGTTTTATTTTGATTAATTTGAGAGGATTACTGGCTATTATTAGTGCTCCATCTGCAGCACAATTGGAGATATGGGTGATAAAAGATTACGACAAGCAAATTTGGGTCAAAGAAAACATAATTAGTACACAAGTGCGGGCAAAATGGCCAATATTGGGTGATATAAGTGTTGAATTGGGTGATTTGTTTATTCAAATTGGTTGAAAAATGAAGGAGGACCACATGCATTGTTGACAAAAGTTCGAGGGTAGGAACTGAATGTTGACAAAGTGTGCATAGCTTTGAAGTTTGTCAATATTTGCACATAGAAATGACGATTATATCCCTGGAATTTGTTGAAGCTCTAAGGCTACTCTAAATAAGAGCTACATTCCAATAATTCATAGAAAACAATTCCAAGTGAAGAATTCTTTAAGTATGTGAATAATTTGAGAGGTGAATTTAGTTTCTAAGAAATGAGATTTTTTTATTCAAAATTATATTATAATAATTGTTAGTAATATAATTATTTTTCTTTTGCTCCCGTGAAAATATGTATAATTGTTGAACCACGTTATATCTTGTGTTATTTATTTTTCTATGATTATTCATTGTGCTTAATTCCATATTCCGCACACAACAATAAGAACTAACATACAATTCTGGGAAGATTTCAAGTACTGTGTAGTTTGTGGTCGAGGATTGATTTTTGAAACACATGCTGAAAGTAAGCATATTGTCACGAGATGAGTGTTTTGTGCAGCAAATTTATGCGGCACTTAGACAACTCTTGCCGAAAGTCACTAAGCAAACCTTTGAGCTTCTCGATTAGTTAAGCCTTGAGGTTGCGAAAGAGCTAGAGAGAAGAGAGCTAGAAAGCAATTGAGCCAAATGCAGAAATTGTATTGCTTGGGAGAAAGATTACAAGAGAGCTTACAAGAATTCTTGAGATGCTTGCTCAATACTTAGATGCTTGCTTAATACTTAGATGCTCAAATATCTAATGCCAACCCATATTTATAGAGAGGCTTGCCTAGCTCTAGAGAATTCTATGCATAGAGAATTTTATACACATGTGCCAAATTCTAGAGAATTTTAGTATATGTACAAGTGTGCTAGAGTTGCTAGAGAATTGTGGAAGTTTCAAATCGGGTCAAGTTAGCAGATCTTGGCCATGACTTTGGGCCATTCTTAGATTCAATTTAGGCGGTCCGTAACAATATAATGGTTTTTGATCTTGAAAAAAATTGTATCTGGCGCATGCAACGCCCCTAGGGAAAGGATGAAAATATTAGGGGTGGACATATAATCCGACTACTCGACTCGACTCGACTTATTCTGAACTAATAAAAAAAATATATTTCAGATCGGATCGGATCATATGAAAAACCCGATCAAATGATATTATCCTTAACCTAATTGGATCAAAATTGGATCAAATTAAACCTGATCAGCCTTAACCTAATCGGATCGTAATTAGATCGAATTAAATCTGATCCGAAAATCAGATTGGGTCAAATAAAAGTCAAAGAAAAAAAAACTGAAAACTGTCGGTAGCAGACACTATAACTCACACTCACAAGCACAAGTCAGTGACTCACACTTCACCCCCGTTCACTTTTTTCTGCGTTTCACACTTTCACTTAGCCTCAACCGCAGCCCTCAAGCACGAACGGTCGAACCCAAGCAACTGGGACAAGTGATGCAGTCCTTAGCCCTCAAGCTCGAACTAGATCAGTGATGCAGTGATGCACGGCAGCATCAAGAACTCACCGACGTACGGCTTGATGCAGACTGCAGTGACGCAGGGCCTGTGTAGTGACGCATGGCTTGACGGCTGACGTAGTGACGCAGTGATCTTAGACCGCTTGATAATCGTCACCATCACTATCCATCGGCCAGCCACTATCACACTCACAGTCCGATAACGCTGCTGCCATCGATGGTTGTTCCATCTCTTGATCCGCGCGAAGCCACCATCACCAAGTCCCTCAAGATCAAACCCAAACTTTTCAATCCGTGGTATAATATATGTTAATATATATGATAAGTTGATAATGAATTAATGATATATTAAATTGTTAATAAGATCATAAACTGTAATTAGACTTTTAGAAAGTAAGCCAGTTGATAATGAATTAGTGATATGTATGTACATATATGTATTCATATTATCATTGAATTGAATTGAATTTAATTGTTGTCAGCATATTAGGTGATCGGTTTTTTTCTATTTTCATTAATTTTAATTTAATTGTCTTCCATTTCAGCATTTTCGTAAAAGTTAATAACCATAAAATATAAGGAAAATAGAATAATTATGTTTATGTTTAAATTTTGTGACTTTTGTATTTTGGAGACTATTAAGTTTGGATGTGTTTGTTTTAATTGTTTTTCATTTGTTTTGTATTTTGGAGACTATTAAGTTTAGATGTGTTTGTTTTAATTGTTATTTATTTTATTTTATAGTAATATACTAGTAGTTTTTATTTTTCTTTGGATGAAAATTATTGGAAATGGACTAAAATGAAATAATTTCATAAAAGTAATATTGTAATTACTAAATTATTGCAAAACAGCCCCAAAATTAAGGAAACCATGTACAACATGTCCTTGACCCAAACCTGGCTTTAACTAGATTTTGATCTGATCTAAACCTAATCCAAAACCAAACTCGATCCGAATTTAACCCGAATTTCTAATCTGATCCTATTAAAAATTTGGATTAAATTCGGATGAATTTTTCATCTACCCGATCAACCCCGAAATTCAATCGGATTGATTCGAACCAGATCCGAATCCGATTTCGTCCACCCCTTGATGAAAATTTCTGAACCATGGCACTGCTCAGTTATAACAGAAGCGTTCTTTCTCTCAGAAACTTCTGCAATTCAGTAGCTCAACTTTGGCATACAGTACTTCCGCTGTGCTTCTTCCGGAAGAAGATTCCAGGTCTTACCGACTGTGTACGTTGTTGGTAATTTATGGTGGCATGTTTAAC